>JACYFF010010365.1:2912097-3015614 GCA_017589665.1 Selenicereus undatus | reverse complement strand
ACTAAGAACATAAACTTGAAGAACAGAACAAAGAGAATGAAATAAAACAATTCTAAACAACTAAATAACATAAATTAACAATGAAAACTAATCATAAAAACTTAAACAAATCAAACACAAGAATTAAACCAACAAAACATAAACAAGAATAACGATGAAGTAAATAGAGAAAGGAGAAGAAAACTTAGTCTTGAATTGATGAAGGAACTTGAAATCCAAAGGTTGAATCCAACATTACAATCTTCAATCCTAAACTAATCCTCCTATCGAGGTTTTTATTTGCTAAAACCTAAACTAATCTAGTCTAGAATTGCCAAAGCGAAGACCTAAGCGAACCTCCCGAACGACCCCCACAAAAACGCCCGAAGAAGGGTTAAATAGAAAAACCCGAACGAACGGCGAACGGGGGGGGGGGGGGAGGCACGGACGTGCCAAGTGGCACGGTCCCACCATGCCAAGGTGGCACGGTCGTGCCATGTGGCACGGTGTGGCCGTGCCACATTGCTGGCCGGCTCTGCCGGCTGGCTCCCTTTTTTCCGTCTTTTTGCCTGTTTTGACCCTTTTTCGCCCGTTTTCGCGGTAATTGCTGGGTTCGACTTATTACCTACAAGAATAGACAAAACAAGTAAAAATCTCAAAGAATACTGAATAAAACAAGAAAAACTCTAAAGATTACGTTATTATACGAGCTAAGATTAGGCGAAAAAGGCATGTAAAATGCGACAAATTATCGCCTAACAAATACCCCCACACCTATCTTTTGCTCGTCCTCGAGCAAAACAAAATAAAAACTAACTTAAGGACCTAACTCACTTTCGTAGGAATCACGGTTGCATTTAGCATATGCAACAAGCCCTTTAAACCCCTTGGTTCCCCCAAGTGGACGAGTGAGGTCTCGTGAGGGTTTGCAGAAGATTTACCCACAAAATCTCAAAAAGGAAAAACAAAGAAAAGAGAAACAAAAACGAAAAATGAAAATGACAAAACACAATATATACATCGGGGTAAACTGTACACATTCGGATCAACCAAAACCCCCCAGTAACTCAAGTATCAGTCTGCACACAAGCATTATATGCATTTCAGGACACATCTTCCCAAAGAATGGCATCCAGACATCAGCTTTTCACCCCACGACGCATGACAACATTGAATCCATCCTGGTGCCAGGTGTGCAAGTGTATCATCGCCCTAAGACTTTGGCTTACCAAAAATCAGACTTTATCCCACTTCACTGACACAAGCTACCTTATTGATTTTGCTAGCGTGGAAAACAAGCTTCCCCAGTAGCAGTATTGCCTCAAAGGGTAACACCCAGTAGCGCATGCCTCAAAGGGGTACTTACTTGTCATTCCAAACTCTTTCCCTTCCCCCCTCTCTTTGTTTTTTTTTTTTCATCTCTTTTTTTTTCAACCCAAACTCTTGCAACTCCTCAAAGGGATACACCCAGTAGCGCGTGAGTTTGTTTTTATTTTTGCTTTTGTTTTTTTGGAAAAGGGGGTACAAGCACATATAAGGGGAACTGTGCAGTAAACAAGTGGGAGAGCCGATCATGGAAGATTAAGAATGTAGGGTAATGATAATGCAATAATCAGGAATGGATTACAAAATTACAATGGACTGTTGGGGTTAGAATTGAGGTCTAAAATGACAGACTGGGATTGAATATCTATCACGCACATTATACTTATATACGAGCTAATAGCTAAGGTACTAGAGATTAAGACTGATCTAAATAGTACAAAACTCCCCTAAATTCAAAAGGAAAAGAAAAATTTATACAAAAAGGAGGAAAATTGAAAAAAAAATACACAAAAATAATTATACAAAAATAATGAAAATTTCACAAAAACAAGAATAAAAGGGGAGATGACGACCCCACCCCCACACCTAAATCTCACAATGTCCTCATTGGGAGCCGTGAGTCATCACCAACACACAAAAATAAAGAAAACAAAATCAAATACAAGACATACAAAATCAACACATATATACACAAACAAACACACTCTCCCAAAAACACATTCTCACCCAAACAAAAACAAGATCACACATATATACAAACTAACACCACCAAAAACATCGATAAACCAACCCCTCAACGCTACCAAACACAACACACAAAAAACCAAAAAAAAAAGAAAAACACAAAAAATGGTGATCATAGCCATCAACGGCTCAACAGCATCCAAATTTCACCACAAGATGATCACCAACAAAAATACAATCCTAATATTCACAACGATACAAAAAGAAAAAGAAAGAAAAGAGAAGATGAGGGAGAGAGAGTGAGAACGATTATACCAGGGCGGGTACTGAATGTACCCGAACTACACCTCGTTAGGACGAGGTTGGGGAAGTGCGAGGAGCATCAGCCACTCCTCAACGGCGTTCAGGACGCGCATCGCCAACTCAGATGCCGTCAATGCTCGCAAAAGTTTATCAAACACCTAAGCCTGCAACTCAGATGAGTGTAAGTAAGAGCACCCAAGCATGAATATAGGAGTGATAGTAAGTGCTCTTCTAAATTTATCAAATGCCTTAGAAAAATCCGCAGAATGATTGAATGCAAAAGGGAAGATGATTTTTCTAGGCATGTCCTCTAGGTATAGACTATAGGGGTCAAGGGAGGGGTCATACCCTCTAAAAGCACCTAGGGACTCAAAACAGTAGACCACAGTCCCCTGGGGCATCGCAAGGGAGTCAATCGGTGAGATATCACAATACTGAGGGGAAGGGAAGGGTAGTGAACATGAAGAAGCAGGAGAGATATCAAGGGGGTTGAGGGATACATGGTCAGTAAGATCAGGATTAGATGAAACTGCAGCCACAGCATCCACACAGGACTCCCCCTTGAGAATCTCGTCGAGATCATGCACCTCACTAAAAGTATCGTCTGACTCAAGACATAAATCATCCCCATCAATACTAGTATCAACACAAAATGTCTCACCTACCTCGAACTCCGTCGACTGAGCTAAAGGGAAAGGTGGATCGAGATAGGTTATAGTGTTGTCCTTAAGGTTGTTAGGTAGGGATGGAGCAACAAGGGCTGAAGTGGTCAAGGGAGGGTCAAGTACGTCCTCTAGTCCGGACTCTAGAGGAGGAAAAAACGCACCATCATCACACAGATTGACATCAAGTCTAGGAGCACTAAAACTAAGGTCAGTCTCGGGTGATAGGTCATACTCCCGCAGTGCAGTAACAAACTCAGCAAACTCAACTTGTTGCTTATTCATTGTCTCTATCATATTGCTAAGTCGAGCAAAGCTTTCATTAGAAACATAATAGGGACAAGAATTACTGGCGTGGTCAGAACAATTGCAAATTTCGCACATAGGAGGGGCATAATCAGGGATGCAATGGGGTGGGGTACAAGAATCAGAACAACTAGTTTCAAATTCATAAGTATCCCGAGCCAACCAATCAAGAAAATCCCATGCTTCTTCGACATTTCTAGCATAAAAATCCCAATGCTCAAAAAGAGCACGGGTCTCACAATTCACACCCTCATCAACAACATGCAATATTTTCCATTTCTCATATAAACATCCACAAGAAGCACATTGAGCAAGATAAGCATGTAAACGATCCCAATAACGGTAAAATAATTCTTGCTCACATTGGGGAAAATGGAAAATTGCCATTGGAATTTTTTTATTTTTTATTTTTTTTTGGATTTTCTAAAAGCCTAGTCTCAAATGCTGAAGTAAACCCCAATATTGAAAAACGCCAACTCCCCGGCAACGGCGCCAAAAACTTGTTGTGTTATAATTGTACCGCAAGTGCACGGTGCCGACTGCAGCCAGCAAAGGCAAGTACGGGTCGTATCCGCAGGGAACTTGGTTTTCAATCACCGAGGCAATCTTTGACACTTAATCTAGGCTAGGTCTAGTGAAGTGGGTTGACAAACTCTAATTCTATAAGGTTTTAAGTCAAATAATGAGAGAAATCCTGGATTGGGGTTCACCACACTATGACGTTCATTGGAAAACAGACTAGGTAGTGTGAATCTGCCTGCAGAATGATTGAAATGGAATGATTACCAATTAGGTGCATCTGCGCCTTCTCTCGAAGGTCATCAGACTGATTAAATTATCCTAGTTATCTATTCTCATGAAACCAGGACAACCAAACCACAAGATAACGTAATCTCAATTCCCAATCGGATTCCTAACTATTCTCATGTCAAGAACTCGATTGTTCACAAAGCCGCTCTAGGTAAAGGACCCAACTCTCGTTAGTCTCCTATACCCTAATTAAGGACATAGAATTTACCCTCTCAGGCAATTCATCGAACACTTGGCGTGCAAAGTGAAAGTTCAATAAAACCTTAGACAAAATTCATAAAAACCTAGAATCAAGCACCCAATTCACATCATAGGGGCTACACCCAATCCAAGACAATAAATTTAGCCTCTATTCATGATTCTAAACAACATCTCAATCAAAAACATACATGCGAAGAAATAAGAAACTTGAATTACAACGAATAAAGAAGAGTTCAAGAGTGTACCAATCTGTAGCAACAATCTACCGAAAGCAATAATTAAATCCAAACCAAAGGCATGAATTCAACCAAACAAAATCAAACCTAACCCTGGAGTCGCCCAAAACGAGAGAGAAAAAGATGATGAAAACTGAAACTGAAAAAGGGCCCCCTTAATTACAACGCAGAAACGCGACTTATCGCAGAAAATTAAAGTGGCACGGTCGTGCCTCTAGACACGGTCTGACCGTGCCACGCTAAAGACTAGGGACTGTGGGAATCAGGTGTGGCACGGTCGTGCCCGTAGGCACGGTCTTACCGTGCCAACTTGCTGCCTGGCGAACTCCCGATTCCTGGGGTGGCACGGTTAGCCTGCCTGGCATGGTGACACCGTGCCACTCCCCTTTTGGCTTGAAATCCTCCCTTTTAGCTCCTATTTTCGCGGCAGTAGCTTGTTTTCCTCATTTCTTCAAGTGTAACCCCTGAAAACATAAAAACACGATTGTTAGGCAGATTTGAGATAAACAATGAATAATCAACCTCTAAACTCACAAAATTATACCGTAAACTGCCGAGTTAAGAAGTAAAAATCAGGCCTAAAAGTGTGTAAAATATAGGTTTATCACTTGTTTAACTAGGACTTAACAATCATGCAATCTTGTACACATAACCAAATTAAGCACAGGCCCTAGCTATCTATTGACAGGCATGTCTTCTGTTCATAGAACCAGAGGCTGTGCATTGGTCACTTCAATTTTTTAGGAGATGCCAAAATCATAAAGGGAGTTTGTTTGGAATGCAGCTATCTGGCAGCAATTAGCTGATTACGGAGATGAATACCTCAGAATAAATCTTTTGTTGTAGTATTCTGTTATTAGTAGAACATCCAGAAAACTTTTTGGTTACAAAATTACATAGATTACAATCCTAGGTCAGCTAGAAAAGACATATACTACACGACCACAAAGGCAAGATGCTAAGCAATACATCAATTATTCAGTTTCAGAATTGCACAATAACATAGCTAAGGATAAAAACTGATGGCATCTGATTGCGAATTCAACTCCTAGGCCTTGTTGATCTCCTGCCTCTAGCCGTTGCACCTCTCGCCTTTCCTCGTCCCAATAGTCTCCACAAACCATTCATGGTTCTGATCAGTGAGATGTTTCCCGAAAGCACAGCCAACTGCAAACCCACTAACATAACCCAAACATCTCATAATCCAATCAATCAACATGGAGTCTCCTCCATCAGTATTGCTTTCTGCGACAGCATTTGGTGGTGATGGCTCAAATGCATTCCCACATCTCTTGGATAGTGGAGGTCCGCATAGTCTTGAGTTGCCAAGAAAGAAGTTGTTATCAAAAGTCCCAAGTTGCCTTCCTTGTGGTATAGGGCCCATGAGAAAGTTGTAAGAGACATTGAAGACCTCAAGAAATGTTAATTGTGTCAGTCCCTGAGGTATCTCCCCAGAAAGCTTGTTATTGGACAGGTCTAAGGATTCAAGATCTGTCATGTGGACAAGGGATGGTGGTATTTCGCCTTGGAGATCATTGTTTGGCAATTTAAGTGCTTGAAGCCCCCTCAATTCGCCAATAAAACTGGGAATTGTGCCAGTGAAGTTGTTGCCTGAGAAATCAATCACTCGAAGCACTGTCAAGATCTTTGTGTACTGCATATCATTGCCTTTGTTTGCTATGGTGATTGAGTAGTCATATTGCAGTGGCTTTGCTGTAATTGTCATCCCCATGTGTACAAATAATTGAAATGCTGACCCAGATTTGATTGAGTTATTTTCATTCACAGGTTTCATGTCATCCCAGTTTTGAAGGTAGGCAAAAGGCAAATCACCGGTATGAAAATTATTGGACAAGTCGATGATGCGGAGAGAATGAAAACCTAGTACGGCATTTGGTCTGGCCTATTTTGCCATGAAAATGGTTGTGTCGTAGGACAAGAATATGCAACTTTGGGAGACCTCCTAACCATGAAGGGAAAGTGTCATTTACGCGATTTCTGCCAATGTCAAGAACCTCAAGATCTAGACAATTGGCCAATGACCTTGGCATACTACCCTTAAGTTGATTTCCACTGAGGTTGATCATCTTCAGCTTACAAGATCTAGGGTATGTGCGAGGAATGGTATGTGCGAGGAATGGTGCCAAGAAATTTGTTGCCTTCCAAATTCAGAACAACAAGAGAATGGCTAAGCTCCCTTATGCACTTCGGAATCTGACCAGTCAAGCTGTTGTGGGACACATCAAAATAGTTCATGAAATTTGCTTGACACATCTGATGAGGAATACCTCCAGTCAATTGATTGTTGGACACCTGATACACCATAATTGAACTCGGTGCAATGGGAAGCGAACCTTGTATACGGTTATTCTGCAAATATAGAATCTCTAAATCACTCCATGGAAGGACCATCAGGGGCTGTTCAAAGCCTGTTAAGAAGTTGTCAGAGAGGTCAAGCAAGCATAGGTTGTCTTGGGTCACGTTCACAAACCATTGAGGTATAGAAACGTGAATGCTGTTGTTCCCCATATTTAACGTTTGTAATTCATCCTGGGTGTTTAAGAAGTGAGGGAACTGTCTCAAGTTGCAGGAACTGAGATCTAGAGCGATTAATTTTGAGACTGATTCATTGGTGGCATTTTCACCTCCAAATGTTAGTGTCACACCACTCAAGTGTGAATCCCTGAGACTTTTGAGCTTCAAAAAGCCATCAAAGTTGCCATTTAGGTTGCGCTTGCCCCCTAAAAGTAGTGTATAGAGATTTGGAAGCTGAGAAATTCCTGGAGGCAATATCGGACCCTTCAATTGATTGTTCGACAAAGACAGAACATTCAATTGGGTTAGATTTACAAGCCAATGTGGAATTCTGCCTGTTAGCTGATTTTGTGCAAGATCCAAAAATGTGAGGCTGGTGATGTTGGCAATAACAGATGGGATCTCAGCACCTAAGTTGATGAAGTTAAGGCTCAGAGCAGTAAGTTTGTCCTGGTTAGACAACAATGAAATCAATCTTTCAGGGCTATTATTGAGATTTGAAAGACCAAAGAACTGAAGCTCCGATAAATTTGCCAGAGAAAAGGGCATGTCACCACTGAAAATAGTTTTGCTGTGAAGGTCAACGGAATTGAGCTTTGTGAGGTTCCTAAGAGAAGACAGGAGTGGTCCTGACAAATCACAATTGTATAACTTCAGCTCTTCTAGGTGGGCAAGTTGTCCGATTGAAGAGGGCACCTCCCCTTGAAATGATGTCTCTGAAAGATCCAATTCTCTAAGAGGGCTTTTTTGTTGAAATTTAGGGAGGGATCCAGCAATATCCGAATTTCCAACTAGATAAAGCTTTTCAAGAAGGAGTAGATGAAAAATGTTGATGGGAAACTGGTCATTTAAGTTACAGAATTGGAGGGAAACAACTTTCAAAAGGGCGAAGTTTGTGAGAGCAACTGGTGCAGAGGAGAATATGTCAGTATGGTCAAGAGATAGTTGATTCAAGCTAGTCAGATTTTGAACCAACTTCTCCAAACCAGTATCTTAAAGGCTGAGCCTAGGGCCACCTTCACTAGAGGAAAGATCTAGGAAAGAAAGCATGGACAACTTTGAAATGTCTGACAGGATTTGGCCTGAGAATGCTGAGTTGGAGAGGTCGAGGCTTGCCAGCTTGCTAAATTGACCAAGTTCCGAGGGAATTCGAGAAAGATTGAAGTCATTATAGCTGAGGCTAAGGTGACGGAGATGGGTAAGAGCATTGAAGATGGTGCTGTTGGAAGGGAAGGTACCACAAAGGCAGCTGCTGCTTAGATCAAGCCCAATCACAAGGCTTGTTTTCGAGTCGCAGTAAACACCATCCCAAGAACAACAGTCTCCATTATGAGACTCACCTCCCCATGGCTTCACCTTTGGATATGCATGCAGAGACAAGGAAGCAGCACAGTCTATGAAGAAACTGTGCTTAAATTGAAGCAAGGCCGAGATTTCATGCTCATGGCAAGACCATGATAGTTGGAACAAGAAAACGGTGTTAACAAGCAAAAGAGAGAAAAGCAAACACTGATAGGATTGAAAACCCAGTGTTAGTTTGATGCTGGTGTGTGTTTGTTGATGTGATACTGGTGAATTTTCATGGACAAGCTACGATTCCTTTTAAAGATATACAGGGATTTGTTCAGGTTTTCATTGTAGTGCTTTTGAGTCAAACTTGTAGTAGGGGCAAGAAAAGCTTGGCCAAGACATGAAAATTTTCACTTATTTTGCAAGAATAGAAATTGATCAAGGAAAAAAGGCTTAGATATTCATTCACACTTGCAAAAGTTAATATGCTGTGCCCTCTTCTTTCAATGCTTTTATTTAGTTACCAACTCCTACCACTGATTGTAGGAAACCTATTATTTTAGTGTATGATAATTCACAATATGACTTTTATTTTGGATATCCAATTATGTAATTTTTTTTTGGGCAACAAATTATGTAAAAATTAAGAGATATTATGCAATAAAGAGAGCACTAAACACTAATCCAAGGTTAGTCTGCTGAATTTGGAGGGCATAAAAGTTATATTAATGGCTAATCTGCAAGACTTGGGTAAGACAAATATATGAGAAATTGGATGTTCAGACTGCAGGATAGCAGAATGTTGAATCAAACAATGAATGTGCATAGCACTGAGTTTGGAGAGAAGTCAATGAAGACTTCGTCAAGTCATTGCAACTTCTAGACATCTTATGTGTGACGGGTACCTACCATTCACTTTGGTTGTAATTCTGACTGAGATTTGGGTGTAATGAACATTTGAAGTCTAATTTAACAGGGTGAATAGATCTGCCGACCGAGATTCCACGAAAACCCATCGAAGTGAATCCAAAATTGTGAGACACAGTTGGGTACTTTTTGCTTGAACTTGAAAACTAAATCTTCACAGTTGATGAACGTAGAATTTCATGTATAGAGTTTCTTACGTTTCTGTGTTTATGTATTAGCAGATTTTCTGCCATTATCTTGATCACGATAAAAACAATTTACAAGCTGCTGTGGCAGTCAGAGAGGACTGACAAGCTTGATCATGCCAAGGGAACCAGCAGGAACAAGCATCAGGTTCTCACAGTTGCAGAACTCAGTCATGAATCCCTTAGAAGTCAGGTTATTGCATTTAACGCTAGCTATTTGCTCAACTACATTCCTCATCACAAACTTGCGGCATCTTTTGTTCTGTAAAAATCACATGTCAACATGTCGTTGTATACTGCATAGTGTCTATGCTATGTATGTGTGCCCATGTTTATCAGACTATGAATAGCGTAAATTTTAGCTCCCTCTCCCCCCAAGAAGAACTTAATTTGTCTTTTTTTTTATTCTATTTGATCTCATACTTGAGTTCAAGTCCAACATATTAGGAGGGCAAGACTAGTCAGCTTCTATGTGTAGACTTGGTAGTGAAGCTGTTTATGCCAAAAGGGAAGTGTTATGAGGAATCACCATTCACACAGTTAAATGGGGAAAGAATTGGTCGTGAAGTGGGAAACAGTTAGGCAAAGGGGCCATGGGAAGACTGGCTAAAGCGTCAGGTCTTCTAAGGAATTACAATCACATAACTAAGTGGGGACAAATGCAAGACATCTTGGAGAAATTCATCAAAGGCTTTATAATCATTGTACATGAATATTGAAAATTCATCCATTCAAAAGTTTTTTAATGATCTTTATTTCCCTTAGATTTGACATTGTTTTTTAACTCATTGGCGATTGCTTAAAACATCCATGAAAATAGCGGTTTTAGTGGTCACAATAAGGGCAAAACACTCCTAACAGACGAGAGGGAAACTTCCAAACACGAATCATGTCTATATGATCAGTTGCCCGCGATTCAGTTTGTATGTAAGTGCTTGGCTCCCCCTCAAACTCAATAACACATCTAAATTTATTTTGTTTCCATATCCCCTTTTTGTTTAGCTTTATAGCAATTGGTGACTACCAAGAACTTTTTTTTATATGCAGTCCTTTGCAAACCTCACATGTTGTCAATTCTATCTACTGAATAGGGATTCTTATGTTTGTCAAGCCAGAAGGCCGAAAATTGCTCATTTCTATCTTTAGGAAATTCCAAATTCATGTGAAGGGAGTTCATTTGAGCTAAAGTGATTATAACCGAGGCTATGTTGTTGGAGATGGTTAAGGTGGAACAAGGAGCTGTTAGAAGGGAAGGTCCCATAGAGGCAGCTGCTACTGACGTTGAGCTCAGTGACATGGCCTGTCTCCTCATCACAGTAGACACCGTCCCACAAACAGCAGTCCCTGCGATGAGGCTCGCTTTTCCATGAATTCACAACTGGATACACTATTGAAAGATCAGAAACTGCACAGTTTATGATGAAACTCTGCTGGAATTGAAGCAATGCCAACCTTTCTTGATTAGAGCATGAATGTGATGCCTAAGGGAAGAAAGAGTTGGCCACTAGCGTAATGATAAAAGAACATGGTAAAATCAAGAAGAGAGATCACTGTTGTATTGGTAGTATGTGTGGTGAACCTGTAAGAGAAGGATTCTCATTTTCATAGACATATGAATGGAACTCATGCTAGTTTTTCTAGGGTTGCTTCCTCAGCTTTCTAGTCTAACTTATTCGAAGGGTAAGAAAATTTTAGCCAAATGCAGATGTGGAGAGGTTAGTTGTACTAGTTTATGAACCTAAGAAAATTAAGTAGATGACTCGTATGCAAAACTGGGGGTCCTTTCACACTTGCAAAAGGAAGAGGCATTTACTTTTAAGAGGCGCCCTACTCCAAAAGATTGGGAGGTCAGGAGAGTTAACATGGAAAAGAATACTCACTTTTATTTGCAGGGTTTATAGTGAAGTTGTTTCTGGAAAATGACTGAAATGTAACAAGTCTTACTAGAAATTACAATCATATAATTAACTGGGACAGAGCACATACATCAAAGAATTAACAATGACAATGAATGCTGAATTCTGTTCTGCTGGAAATTTTGTATGTGATCTAAGATCTATTTTCTTCATTTTTGTTCAAGTCACAATTCATTTTTGGCATTTGTGTGATGAGCAAATTGAAAATTCAGGGTGGAGGAGTTTTGTACAGCACTATAAATTTGATTTAGCTTCTTGCATGGTATAGTATGAATATTAAACAACCTTTCATCATCAGGATTATCATCTTTCCATAGCTCAATTGGAAGGCTTGTTCTGACAACTGGAGACATTGATTTTGAAAATAAACTGACCGATACAAGCTTGCAACTTTGAAAATGAAATGATGATTTAAAAACCTAGGGCAAAATTACAACGTAACTTCATTAACAGATTTATCGACACTCACACAAGAATGAAAATAGGAGAAATTATTTCCCTACTGCCTCTCGTTTTGCAGTTATTCTGTTATTAACATCCACGGCATAGGTTACAAAATTAATATATTACAATCATAGATGAAATAGAACACAGTGTAATACACATTCTTACATAGAAACTCATACGACATCAATTTTTCAATTACTGTACCACAATAGCATAACTGGGCAAATTCAACTCCTGGGCCTTGCTGTTCTCCTGCCTCTTGATCTTGACCCCCTCTTCCTCCTCTGAAATGTCTCCACAAACCATTCATGGTTTCGGTCAGTGAAGTATTTCCCGAGAGTACAACCAACTGCAAACCCACTTATGCATCCCAAAGATCTTACGATCCAATCAATCAACATAGAGTCTTCTTCTGGCCCATCATTCATGATAGCTGCTGGTGGTGGTTCAAAGGCAATTCCACACTTCTGGGACAGTGGATTTCCACATAATCCTAAGTTGCCAGCAAAAGAGCTGCTATCAAAGGTCCCAAATTGCCTCCCTTGTGGTATTGGCCCCTTGAGAAGGTTGTGAGAGACATTGAAGACCTCGAGAAATGTTAATTGTGTCAAACTCTGTGGGATCTCTCCAGAAAGCCTGTTATTGGACAGGTCTAAGGATTCGAGTTCTGTCATGTTGGCCAAGGACAATGGTATTCCGCCTTGCAAATTGTTGTTTGACAGGTTGAGCACTTGAAGACCCCTCAATTCACCAACAAAATTTGGTATCCTGCCAGTGAAGTAGTTGCTTGAGAAATCAATCACTCGAAACACCGTCAAGACCCTTGCATACTGCATATCATTGCCTTTGTTTGCTATGGTGATGGAGTAATTATATTTTTCCGGCAGCACACTGATTATGCCTGGCATTCTTATATAGATGTCAACTCTAGTCCCAAATGCTATTGATTTGCTTTCACTGGCATGTTTCATGGCGTCCCAGTTCTGAAGGTAGGCAAGCGGCAAATCACCAGTATGAAAATTATTGGACAAGTCTATGATGTGGAGAGAATGAAAATCATGACCGGCTTTTGGGTGGCCTAATATGCCATGAAAGTGGTTGTGTCGTAGGACAAGAATATGCAACTCTGAGAGACCTCCTAACCATGATGGGAAAGTATCATTGATATGATTGTGCCCAACATCGAGAACCTCAAGATTTTTGCAGTTGGCCAGTGACCTTGGCATACCACCCCCCAATCGATTGCCATTTAGATTAATCCACTTCAGATTGCAGGATTTAGGATATGTTGCGGGAATGCTCCCATGAAGATTGTTGCGTTCCAAATTCAAAATTATGAGAGCATTGCTAAGCTGGCTCATGCAATCCGGAATCCTACCACTCAACTCATTGTTTGATGCATCAAAATAGTTCATCAAACCTGCTTGACAGATTTGAGGAGGAATGCTTCCGGCCAATTGATTGTTGGAGACTCGATAGACTACCATAGACCTCGGAGGAATTGGAAGGGAGCCTTGTAGCCGGTTCCCCTGCAAAGATAGTAATTCTAACTGACTCCATGGAAGGAACATCACAGGTTGTTCGAAGCCTGTTAAGAGGTTGTTAGAAAGGCTTAGGGAGTATAAGGTTTCTTGACTGATGTTTATAAACCATCGGGGTATAAATCCATGAATGCTGTTGTTGCCGAGATCCAAGTCTTCCAATGCATCCTGACTGCGTAAGAACTGAGGGAACTCTCTCAAGTTGCATGAGTTGAGGCTTAACGTGTTCAATTTTGGCACTGATTCATTGGTAGTGTTTTTGCCAAGAAATGTTAGCTTGACACCAACCAAACTCAGAACCTTGAGATACTTAAGCTTCAAGAATGCATCAAAGTCACCATGTAGATTGCGATTGTTGTCTAACGATAGCAAATCGAGATTTTCAAGCTGAGAAATTCTGGAGGAAAATATTGGACCTTCCAATTGATTCCCCGTCAGATCCAAAATATTCAGTTGGGTTAGATTGAAGAGCCAATGTGGAATCCCACCTGTTAGTCCATTGTTTGAGAGATCTAACGCTGTGAGACCAGTCAAGTTGGAAATAACAGATGGGATTTCACCCCCCCAAGTTGATGTAATCAAGGGAAAGGGTAGTTAATTTGTTCAAGTTAAACAACCATGATATCAAGGTTTCATGCCTGCCTTGGAGATGCGAAAGACCTAGCCAATGTAGCTCTGTTAAATTAATGAGAGAAGAGGGAAGGCCACCACTGAAAGCATTACTACCGCGTAGGTCGAGGTAGGTGAGCTTTGTCAGGTTGCCAAGAGATGAGGGAAGGGGTCCTGAAAAAAGGCACTCCCATAACTGGAGGTCTTCCAGGTTAGCAAGTTCCCCAATTGAAGAGGGTAATTCCCCATGAAGCGACGTCAATGAAAGATCCAAGCGTTTGAGGGGGCTATTCTGTTGAAACTCAGGGAGGAATCCCATGAGATCTGTATTTATATTTACATGAAGCATTTCGAGGTGGGGTAGGTGAAAAATATTGGTTGGAAATTGTCCATTCAGGTTACAAGCTTGGAGTGAAACTACTTCTAACAAGGTCAGATTTGTGAGAATTTCTGGCACAAAGGAGGATATGTCAACCTGGTCAAGATATAGTTCCTTCAAGCGGGTTAGATTTCGAACTAACTTCTCTAGACTAGGATCTTGAAGTTTGAGCTGGCTGCCAGCTTTGGTATCTTCGTGTTGGTTAGACAGATCAAGAGTAGAGAGCGCGGCAAAGTTTGAGATTGCTAATGGGATTTGGCCATTAAATGCCGAGTCAGAGAGATCGAGGCTTACCAACTTGCTGAAGTGACCGATCTCTGAGGGAATTTTAGAAAGATTGAAGTGATTGTCACTGAGACTAAGATGTCGTAGATGGGTAAGGTTGAAGAGGGTAATATTGGAAGGGAAGCTGCCGTAGAGGCAGCTACTGCTGAGATCAAGCCCAATTACATGCAATGTCTCCTCATTGCAGTAAACACCGTCCCAGGAGCAACAATTAGCATTGTCACGATGAACTCCCCATGAGTTCACCTTTGGATGTGCAGCTGGAGAAAAAGAAGTAGAACAGTCTACGATGAAACTGTGCTTGAATTGGAGCAAGGCTGATCTCTCATGATCATGGCAAGAATATGATGGCAAAACAGAGTTAACTAGCAAAACTGAGAAGAGCAAATATTGACAGGACCAAGACCCCATTGTGGACTTACTGCTGGTATTTGTTTGCTCTTCTCTTAGTGAATTTTCATGGAGAAGCCACACTTGCTTTTATAGACACACATCGGGTTCAGCTTCTAACTCAGTTTTCGGTGACTTACTGGACGGGGCAAAAAATTAGGCCGAGATGCACATGTGGAAATACTGCATGAGGACTTGAATGAACGTGAAATATGGAGCATAAGACTGACTTCCAAGACCAGCAATGACCAGAAGCCTAGGATATACGTTCACAGTTCAAACTTGCAAAACTCAACATGCTGTTTTTCCATTGTATATTGGCTTCCCTTTTATTCAATTACGAGCTGATGTTAGCAATTTTAGGGTGTCTTTTCTATTAGTTCAGATCATTAGAAGACAATAATTTTTGGGTATCTAAAGATGAAAAGCTGAGAAATATTGTGGGATAAAGGGAGTGGTGAATAGTAATTTAAGTTATTAGGGCCTGTTTTTTTATAGGTAAATTGGGGTGAGTAAAAGAGTGAAGTAGGTTGAGGCGGGTTGAAGTAAGTTGAATTTTTTTATGTGATAAATTAAACTTGGTTAAAATGGTGGAAGTGAATTTCAGAATTGATCCATGAAAAGATCGGGGCCTTAGTCTAACGTATTTGAAGGATTGAAAATTTAGGTGGAGGAGACTTAAACATTAGTAGTCAACTCCTCAGTGCGAAACTTGTAGATGAAAGCATCAAGATGGGTTTGGGGGGGGGGGGGGGGGTGCGGGGGTAACTGCATAAGTTTTATGCATCCTCTATAATTCTACCATACTGGAATTTTAGGCTTTCAACTTAACACGTCCTTTTGAAAGGATGAAATACCATTATCTCACCATACGACTTCGTTGGTTATCTTCTTTTGACTTTGAGCTTCTCGTTCCTTCCACCATAACAGTCTCCGGCTCTCCCCAAGGTAGGGGTAGATAATGGGTCGAGTACTCATTAGGTAAAGTAGTCCGTTTAAAATATAGTCAATAGAAGGTTGGATTAATAACGAACCGGGTCAATACCAGACTGACCCGTCAAAGCGTATTACTGGGTATGTTAATGGCCCGATACTTTTTTCAACCTACAAGCACCACTAATTTACATACTACAATTAGTTTAATTTACTACCAACACTTTATATGTACCAATAATTACTATATAGATTTTTTTTCGTTGTGCAAGGTTGTTCCATTTTAAACGGGTCAAATGCTGATCGTCCATAAGCTGATTTGATCCAACCCATTTATTTACATAAAAAGTCTAACTAGACCCACTTTGTTAACGGGCCGGTCATAATCCCATCTGACGCAAGTCATAAATGGACCGATCCTAATCCGATTGGCCCGGACCGTTCGTTGCCCCATGGGCGGATCTATTTGATGGGGTGGGTTGTCCACGGACACCTCTAACCCAAAAAAAAAAATCTACTGTGTTATTTTGAAAGAGGCAGATTAGTGTATGTGGACACCTGTAAAACATGCCTAAAAAATTATGGATATCCTCTTATTATACACAATCTACATAGTGATATTTTTATTTTTTTTAAATATAAAAACTACAGCTATGATGATGTTGGAATTTGATAGAAAAATAACATAAAATTAAATATACAAAAAAAAAATTCTACTGAGTTATTTGTAGTTTTATTTCATGTTTCGGCATGTTTACTTCATTGCTTAATGTTGATTTTTTTTTCCAGGGTTTTCATATTTGATGTTGATGACTTGTTAAGCAACCAATAACTTTAGTAAATAGCAGGTAAGTGTAATAATTTACAGTTTTAATGCAATTTATGTATCAAATTCAAAATACGAAGAATCACTTACATCGAACAAACAAGTAGTCAACTATCATTTTTCTTTCAGTAAAAAAGTAGTGTATATTATTATTGCATATCAAGTTTCGCTAATATAGAACTATAAGACGAAACGTTTGTAAAAATAAATGTAAGACGAAATGTCTATACTCTATACAAAGTAGACTACCATAGTACGTATTATATGATTTTTTTTTAATGGTAAATATCAGTGATGACATTAATAGATGGACAACACTGCCCTAAATCGCCATTACCCAGGAGTGATTCTACTAAATTATATTGGGAGGGGTAGAAGGTTTTTGGGAATAAAAGCATTAATTCCATGTCTGTCTGGAAAATTTGTTGATGAAAACATCATTGAGACTGATATCTGAAGAACGGGAGGTTTAGACAGTTAGTGTGATTAATTAAATGCTTAATTTCCTGCATACAGTTATGTAGTTAGGAAAAATTAAATAATAAAATTCAAGCATAGTTATACGAAAGCGATAAAGGATATAGATATTCGAGAATATTAAAGTAAGATAAAAAATAGAGGATAGGCACAAGATTTTTATATGAAAACCCAAATTAGGAGAAAATCACGGGTGGCAACAATGGCGCAAAGATCCACTATGATAGGAGTGAATACAAAACAATCTCAAAAGTGAGTCAAAAGATATCGATGCAAAAGAGAGATAAAGATCTTAAACCGGCAACAAGATCGAAAGAATAAAATCTCTCAAATTCTCACTCAAGAAAAAATGTGGAATAGAAAAGACTACAATGACTCACAAATACCTCATAAAATAGTCATGAGAAGGACGTGCCTAAAGGCACTCCCGAATGCCAAAATGCCTTAAAGTGCCTACAGTATGACAATTGTCACACCAAATGCCTTAACCAAATGTCCAATTTATAGAGACCGGAATTAAAACTCCCGTAGTAAAGGGAAAAGAAGTCAAGAGTTGAAGCATTATTCACAAATAAAGGCTCATAAAAGGATGCATGAATGTTGAGTTTATGCTCTTACAACATCCATACAAGAACCTATTAAGAGAGCCATCAATTTCCATGAAACCGCCACAAGCAACTGAGAAGCTATGACAAGAATTTTGGACCACTTAACCCAACAAGTTAACATGTCAATTAGCAGGGCAAATGCACACTTGGACCCAGAAATTAGTGTCCAAAAAACCAATTGTTAGTCATGATTAAGTGGAAGAAGAGGACACAACGTATATGGCGAGGTAGCTTATGCAACAACAACAAACTTCCAAGTGCCAAGAAATGTACGTGCTTGCCCAGCTAGCACGTACCCTAAAAATGACGAAGTCTTGCGTGCTTCAGAAGGGAGGAATTGAAGAGAAAGATGGGGACATGGGGTGTTGACGTTAATATGAAACGTATTAATCGAGCTTTCTAGTCTAACTTGAATGGGGGGGCCAAGGCAGAGGACTTGGAGGAAAACTATCAAGACTTAGCTTCTTGCCAACAATACATCGTATCGCATGCTTCCGTGCAAGACTGGCAGAGGAATAACTGTTTGTACTTGAAAATTCGACACGAGATGAGTCTGAAAGGTTTCCCCACAAGGCTAGAGACTAACTGAACCTGGAAAAACTAAAGTTCAGGATGATACGTTGAGGTGCGCCAATCTAATCATACCTTTCAAAGATACTTCCGAAAACATTAACGGTACGTAGCTACATAGCCAAAGATGAGTTGCTGGGACTCTGTCTATCCTACTTTCTTACTTGAATCTTGCCTGCTAATCAAGAATTAATTCCTATGAATGCCTGGTTTACGACTGCGATCATGTTGTTCTCGTAAAAAGACGCATTCTATTTCAACTTAGCCTTCGAGGGCCTTCGAGTTTTAGGCAAACGGATAAGCCAATTCAAGTTGGGAACATACCAATTCAGGTTTGGACATATGAATTTTAGATCAATCGGATCAATGAAATTTCAAACTGGTTTTAAGTTCAACTCGAGTCATTTTTAGTTCCTTCAGTTTTACTTGAACCGTATCAAGAACAAATCAAGTTTAGGAATGGACGACTTGGGACTCATGCTAAACCAAATTGTAACACCACCTTAGAGATTTTCAGCATCCATCAAGAACAAATCAACATTATGATACTTTTTGCTTGAACATTAAAATTTTCAGGGCATAAATCCATGGAGTTCTCTCAAGTTTGTGTTCATGCATTGGCAGGCATTCTGCCATTGTCTTGAGCATTATCAGGACTGTTTTCAAGCTCGACAGGAGGATTGTGGCGATCGGAGGGGAGCCTGATTTTGCCAAGAGAACTGGCAGGAACGAGCTTCAGGTTCTCGCAGTTGCAGATCTCGACCATGAATCCATCTGGGTCGTTGAAGAAGAGCTGGTCTATTGATGTGTTGTTGTCTTTGTCTTCTACAGTCCTCTTCATGTACTTCACACCAAAGTCCTTCAGTTTCTGTTCCATTGCCTCCATATCCTCACACTGGACAAAACGATACATCATATGATATTAAAAAACCAATAATAAGAAGAACAAAAAGCTAGGAAGAATTAGCATGAACTTTTTATTTGAAGCAATTATTTGAAATTCATGTGATTATAATTCCAAATTCATGGTCTCACTTTCCATTAAGTACCCTCCTTCCGTTTTATATGAATTATACCCTCTTTGTTTTATATGAATTGTATTTGAGCATCTTAAGAATAGAGTAGATAAATGGGTCATTTGGCTCAGTTTTCTGTAGAGTTAACTTTGGACAGATCATGTTCAGGGCAACTCAGTTGGAGTTATTTTGTGTTCGAGTTGAATTTGAGTGAGTCGATGTTTGAAGTGATTATTTGAAATTCATGTGATTATAATCCGGTTTGTATTTACTTAGCTAAATGATTAATTACATCACTAACATGTGATTATTTGAATACATATATACCTGGAAAGAGATATGGTTGTCCATGGGATCCAACCCTTGCGTATCAGAAGGCAACCGCTCTTCATCCTGGGACTGAACCAAGTGAATACCAATACCATAGTTAAAGAGCCACGCGCCATCGAAACTATCGAAGGCGTGTGGCCGCTCTATGCCGACAAAGCCGAGCACGTTAGTGTAGAACTCCATAGAATCGTTGACCGACCTGCACAGCCTTGATACATGGTTCAGAGCCATCAGGGGCAGGGGGTGCTTCTCCTTCTGTTCCTTTTCATGCTCATGATCACACTGTTCTCTCTCTGCACTTTTTTCTACTTCATGATTTTCATCTTCTCTTCCCCTGATTTCCTGCTTCCCCTCCATATCTTGATCTTCTTTGCTTAGTCTGCTAATTGGGTGTTCTGTTTTACAGTTGAAATTGCATGGTTCAAAACTGTATTGTTCTGATTTAGTTAATTATCTAGTGGGTTGTGTGGCAACGAGAAATTAATTAATGACACGTATGAATAATTGCATGAAGGAGGCTGACGTGGTGGATTTTCCCTTGGCTTCATGTTCTCTCTCTTCCCAGGGCGTGGCGGTGCACATGGCCAGTTGCTTCATGTTGAAGCACTGAGCACCCCGATTTCTGTTTCTGTAGATGGTCTGGTTGTTGTTTTTTTTTTTTGGTCTCGGATCCTCCATTTCACTGGAATTGAATTACTATTGATTCAATAAGAGATAGAACTCTTCAATCACAGGTTTTCTTTATTCATAAGACTCAAATCTGAGACCTTGCTTCAGGGGAACAAGTATCAAATCACTTGAACCAACCTGTATTGGTGTAAATGGACTGCTTTATTAATTTTATTACTTTGTAAATTTTTGCGATTAATGTCCTTCCACTTAATAAAAAAAAGGAAATTATTTCATATTTTAGTATGAAAGTGTACAATAAGAAATTAAGAATAGCTTCGTAATTTATAGGCAGGGCAATTATAAGATTATTATATTAAATCTTCTGAATCTAACTAGATAAGATATTTGTGTGCATACAAAATTCTATATTTATTGATTCTTTTTGCAAATTTAAATATTTTTATGTAAGAATACATACAGACTGAATAATAAGTAGGTGTTCCGATCAGAGAAAGACCCTGAACACACTCATCATCACTTGGAGATGCACTGATGAAACTTGCACAGTTGCACGTAATTTAATATTGGATGTCCATTTTTCAGAGACAGCTCGAATTTTCTATCAGTGTCCACTGCCAGTTTCTCATCCACCTACTGATGTAGATTGCAAAATGATAAATGTCTCGCCATATCAGAGTTGATTATAAACCTTTGCATAAATTGCAAAAATGCCGATTTCTCTTGATCATGGTACAGCTGTTGCTGCTGCAGTGAAGAATGGGAAAGTGTCAGAAAAGAAAACAACAGAATGAAGAAGAGGTGGGATTGACACCGAAAATCACCCATGTTGTATTTGTGGTATATGTGTTGCCATGTTGCGGTAAATTTTCACAGAAAAATTATGCTTGAGTTTTACAGAGTTGTAAGGATCAGGTTCTGGTTTTGGTTCAAAGGGCAACCAGCTAGCTTCGGGTCCGAGCAAACCCCACCTAGGCCCATGCACTCGATTGACATTTCTACTGGGGTACTTGTCACTCAGTAGTTAGTAGTTGAACGTATTACAAGGGCAAGAAAAACATGAATGAGGACATCAGTAGACTCAGTGTTAGAATGCCTTGAATTTGTTTTCTGTAGCCCCCTTTGCAGACCTAGCACGGCGTACGTGATGTATGGGCTAGGGTTAACCCTAAAACCTAAACCCTATATATGTAATGCGTATTTTCTGTATTCCTTCATCATCAATAAAACTATTCCTCTCTTCTGCCTGTGGACGTAGCTAACATATTGTTAGTGAACCACGTTCAATCTGTGTGTAATTGTCAGTTTGTTTATAATTTCTTACATCCGTTATAACACTCAGGGTTTAGGGAAAGGACAACTGTATTTTTCAGCATAATTGAGAGTCAAGTATTTCGTGGGAGCCACTTGGAGAAGATGAATGCTAAGAATCAATAGTCCTGCAATATCTAATTTTGGCAGCTTCTGATTTGGTGTTGCTTGGAGATGACAATTTTGAGTTTTGGCAAACAAAAACTCATAAATTTGCAAGATTACTAGTATTACAAATCATAGATAATACAATACACAATAAACTCAGAAAAGCTAACTGTTAGTGCATGAATTAAGCTTAAAAACTTCATAGGACTAAACTGAGAAATGTTGGGGAAGGATAGGGAAATACCACATCAATTAATCCATTGTTTTTATGACAGAAAGGCATATCAGGATATAAAATTGAAGGCAGAGATGATCACATTCGACCCCTGCTGATCCTTCCAGCTAACCTCACTTTTCTCTTGGGCTTTCTCCTCCTCTTCCTCCCTAAAGTCTCCACAACCTCCCTAAAGTCTCCACAAACCACTCATGGTGGTGGTCTGTAAAATATTTTTCCAAAGCACACCCAGCTGCAAATCCACTAACACAACCCAACCCCCTGATAATCCAATCAATCAAGTGATCAGAGTCATCTTCTTCATCATTGCTTCCCACAGTTGTTGAAGGTGTCGAGGATTCATCCACATTCCTGCATTTCTTGGACAATGGAATCCCACATAATCCTAAGTTGCCAGCAAAAGAGCTGTCATCAAAAGCACCGAACTTCTCTCCATGCGGAATGGGACCCACCAGAAGATTGTAAGAGACATTGATGACCTCGAGAGATGTTAGCTGAGTCAACCCTTTAGGGATCTCTCCACAGAGTTTGTTGTTGGACAGGTCCAAGGATTCGAGATCAGTCATGTTGGCCAATGACAATGGTATTTGGCCTTGAAGATTATTGTGGGATTGGTTGAGATCTTGAAGCCCCCTCAGTTGCCCAATGACATCTGGAATTTTTCCTGTGAAGTTATTACTTGAGAAATCAATCACTCGAAACACTGACAATATCTTCGCGTATTTCATATTATTTCCCTTGTTTGTTATGGTGATCGAGTAATTATACTTTCTCAGACTCTAGAAAAATTCCCTTTGGTGTAATTGTACTTGAGCGCGTTGTGATGCCAGATGTTGTTGACTGCCTTTCCGTAGTGATCTTCATGGAATCCCAGTTTAGAAGATATTCAAAGGGCAAATCACCAGAAAGAAAATTCTTAGACAAATCAATAATACGCAGAGAACGAAAATAAAGACTGCCTTTTGGACTAGTTATCTTGCCATGGAAATTGTTTTCTCGAAGAATAAGTACATGCAATTTTGGAAGAGATCCAAGCCATGCCATGAGGGAAAAGCATCATCGATATGATTTCGCCCAACATCAAGTACCCCAAGATTATTGCAATTGGTTAAGGACTTAGGCAGCCTTCCTTGCAGTTGATTTTCGCTAAGATCAACCATCCCCAGGCTTCAGGATGCAGGAAATACTCTGTGGACAGTGCCAGAGAAATTATTGCCTTTCAAGTTCAACACTGGGAGAGCACCTCAAGTTCATTGATGCAACTAGGAATCTGGCCGCTCAAGTTGTGGAAGGATATATCAAAAGATTCCATCAAACTTGCATTGCATATCTGACGAGGAATGTCTCCCACAAAGTCATTGTTGGAAACTTGATAGATTACTATCGAACTAGGCGGGATGGGAACGGAATCTTGTAGGTGGTTATCTTCAAGATTCAAAATCTCTAAATAACCCCATGGAAGGGACACAACGGGTTGTTCAAAGGCTGTGAAGAAGTTCTGAGAAAGGTCAAGCATGTATAGACTCTCTCTGGTGACATTCAGAAACCATTGAGGTATCACGCCGTGAATGTTATTGTTGCTGAGATCTAATTGTTCTAGTTCATCTTGATTGTGTAAAAACCCAGGAAACTCAGTTAAATTGCAGGAGCTGAGGTACAAAGATTGAAACTTTGGAACAATTACATTGCCAGCATTCTTGCACCGAAATGTCAACTTGACAACACCAGATAAATGCAGGTCAACAAGATTTTTGTGCTTCAGAAAAGCATCAAAGTTTCCATATAGGTTGGCATTGTCATTGAAGGACAGTGTTGCAACATCTGCAAGTTGAGAAATCGTTTCAGATGGTATTCGACCATTTAGTTGGTTATCCTCCAGAGACAAAAACAGTAAGTGGGTTAGGTTCATGAGCCAATTTGGGATTTGCCCTGTTATATGATTATGACTGAGATCCGAGTACATGAGATCGGTTAAATTGGACAGGAAAGATGGGATCTCACCGCCTAAATTCATTCCAACAAGGACAAGATGATTGAGCTGGTTTAGCTTGACCAACCATGAAATCAATTCTTTAGAGGCAACTTTAAAATTTGAAAGACCTAGTGTTTGGAGTTGGGTTAAATTTGTGAGAGCAGATGGGAAGTCACCACTGAAATCATTGTAACTGAGGTCCAACCTGATTAGGTTTGTGAGATTGCCAAGTGAAGAAGGAATTGGCCCTGATAAATGGCATTGAAATAAGAGAAGTGTTTCTAGACCAGCAAGGTTTCCCATAGAAGATGACAATTCTCCATGAAATGCTGTAACAGCAAGGCCTAAATATTTAAGAGAACTATTCTGTCGAAACTCGTGAAGGTATCCTGCAAGATGTATGTTCCCTAACAAATTAAGAGCTTCAAGACGACGTAACTGAAAAATGCTTTGTTGGAAATTGCCCATACAAATTACAAAATTGAAAGGAAACATATTGTAATAAGCTGAGGTTCGCGAGCACAACAGTTATTGGGGAGTATATGTCAACTGCATCAAGAGAGAGTGTTTCTAAGTGGGTCAAGTTTTGAAGCAACTTCTTCCAACTAGCATATTCAAATCTAAGCCCCTTATTGTAAGAATGATCAAGGGATATGAGCTGGGATAATTTCGAAGTTTCAGAGGGGATTTGCCCATCTAATGCAGACCCTGTGAGATCAAGGCTTCTTAGAATACTCTCATGCGAAGCTTCCCACACAAAAACTGACACCTTCAAGGGAGCCAAACTCTTCCAAATGATTTTCCAAAGGAATTGCCCCAAAAATTAGACTCCATAGCGAAGGTAGAATTAGAGAGGAGCTTTAGATAATAAGAATTAACAGTGAAAAAACCTTCAGAGTTGAGATCCCAGGTAACCACATCAGTTGAGTCCTGAGGTGAAATCTCACCCAACTTACTGAGAGAGGTGGCAAGGATAGTGTCATCCACCAAAGCATCACGAATGAATACAGGAGACCACACAATAGTACTAGGCCCACGTTGGCAATAATCTGCAATAGTAGCATCTCTATTCACCATAAGCACATAAAGAGAGGGGAAGCTATCTCGCAGAGGGCCCTCCGTACGCCAGCGGTTGTGCCAAAACAAAATAGAAGAACCGACACCAGCCTTGAAGGAAAAATGATGAAAAAATCTTCTCCATCCTTTGTGAATGAATCTCCACAAACTTTGCCCATAAGCGCCACTTGGTTTGGAGGGATACCATCCAAGACCATTATCCCCATATTTGCTCCTAATCACCCACCCTTCTCCACAGGCTATCCTTCTCATTCATGTATCTCCACAACCACTTGCCTAGCAATGCTTCATTGAAGAGTCTAAGATCTCTAACACCTAATCCCCCTTCCGGGATGGGATTCTTGATAATATTCCATCTAACAGTATGAGATTTGAAGTCACTACCAAAAGACTACCAAAGGAATTTTCTCTGAATAGCTTCCAACTTATTAGCCATTGAGACTAGTAAAGGGAAGAGTGAGAGACAGTAAGCTGAAATGCTCGACAAAACACTTTGGTGGTGGTGAGTTCTTAGTGAAGATTAAGCTGCCTTTTGCAGTTACACAAGGATCTCGTTTCAGGGTGGTTCCCAGTTAATGTGTACTTGACTTTCTAGTCTACTAGATACCACCCAAATCTGCAGTCAAAGAAAGGTTGAAAATTTGTGCTCCAATTAGTGGAAAGGTGAGAAATTTGGTTTCAGATTGCTTAAATAAATGAACTGATGGGAAACACCTCTGTAAATTATGAAGTGAAGGACATTCACAACCTTTAACCTAGAGTTCAACTGAAAACTCCTCTGGTCAATTCTAGTTAGAGCGACTCTATCGAAATCCATCGTCCTACCTTAGCCAGAATTCAGCATATAGTAACCTACCGCTTGGACACTGAAGCCTTGCAAAATACAGAGATAAGTCTCGAAAACTAAAAGGGTTGGTGTAGAATAAAACTCAGCAGCTCTGAGAAAACTTGGACAGTGATACCACAAGATCCATTGTGCAAGACAATCAAAGCCTCTGCACTTGGAGTTGAGTTGTGAAATCACTACAATGAAGTCTCAGAACGCCGAGTTGTGAAGCACCATGCCTTTCGACTCTGCATTCGTTTAGTTTGATTATACATTTGAAGGAATTCACAGGTAATCATGTAGATGAATGCCAATTGCCAAGTATGAATATTGCAAATCCTAGGCCACTGGGAAACCTAGTTAACTTTTTCTTCGCAAGAAGATAAATCCTGCATATCAGTTGAATCATGTAGATTAATGCTAAGAATCATTCTTACCACAAGCTGATGAAAATACTACTAGATTAGCCTTCTGAGAGCAGCAACTTCTAGTCAAGATGAAGCCTAACATGTACATTTTACACCAATTTCCCTAACCAAATGTCCTGATTCTCTTCCCACGAAAACATGGGATGTATGCAGCTCAAGAAGTCGTAGTTCTAAAGGATGGAAAAATTACATTGATGCTCAGCTGAAAACTGTTCAAAGTGAATGGAATTCCCTAAGATTAGTTATATCATTATTGTTACTTGTCTACCAACCTCAATCTCCCTTGGTGGGAGGCTGCACACACCCACAAAAGTGGGTCCTCTGCCGCCTACGAGGGGTCCTAGAGACACCATAGAGGTAGTCCTTAAGAAGGATCCGGGTATTCCGCTCAGTTATTCGGGTTCCGGGTTTGGGCACTTTGTTATTGTCAAGTTTCATCAGATGAAACTGGATCTTCTGCACCTCCAACTGCAACCTCCCAATCTTCTCAGATATTCGTCGTGCTTGTTCTGAGCATTTTCTTCTCCTGGCACCCCCTCCATCCGATGAATCAGCTGTAGATGGCACGTCAAAGAATGATGGTGATGATTTTTCAATCTTCTTCATCAATTTTGCACTATAATCGAATAGCTTTAAGATCATTTCCTCTGTCTCCCCAAGCTGATCCTTGATACCATCACTCTGAACACCCTTTCCTTTGCTAGAGTTCTCAGTCATTTCCAACTTTGCCTTCAAGTCTTGCACAGTTATTTGAAGGTTGGTCAGCTTTTGAACATCAGAAGCCAGCCTTTCTAGGGTCTTCCTCTTGGTGTCCTCCTGATGAGCATTCAGGAATCTCCTCGAAGATTCCTGCTCATCAACGCCCAGTTCTTTCTCAATCATCGACTCTGAAGAGGGGCGGCCACTCTTATTCTCTTTTACAGGCTCAAGATGAGAGTGCTTGTTTGGAACCACAGCAGCTGATCTATATTTGCCAACAGTGAGGTCAATACTCGCTTCTTGGTCCATAGTTTGCCATAACTCGAGAACCTGATCATCAGACCCCATAGTCCTTCGGGTCTTCCCAGAGGATGAGCAATCTGACACCTGATCAAGCATAATGTCTTTCATCCGCAGCTCATCCCCTGGTTCTGAAGTATTAGGACTCATTTTCTGTGGTTTGTCGCCACTAGTGGACCCATTCTTAGGGTCTTCTTGTTGATGCGATGGAAAACGCCTACTGAATCTCCCACTACCACGACGTAAACTGTTTTGGGATTTTAATACTTCAATTTGTCTCGTAGCAGAGTCCAGGTCAGAGCAAAGACTTGAGTATTCCTCATGTGCACGTTGTTTCAACTCTATTACAGACTTCTCCACAGCTTGGATCCTAGCCTGAAGATCCTGCAAGTCAAGAAGACCACCCAACTCGGCAGCAGCAACTTTATCTTCACACAAATTTTCACAACCTTCTGTATCCTGGAACGCAAAGGATGTCACTTGTGAGCATGAAGTTAGAAATCTTGCCAACAGAGATGCTCAAAATGACACCCCCCCCCCCCTTAAAAATTACAACCACATTATGTATCATATCAAGCCCATTTTGCATAAAATGCCCTGTTTTCTGCCACATGTATCAGGAAATTGTCAAAAATGATAGAGAGTGACAAGCATAATACACAAGGAACATCAAAAGGTCTTTTTCTTTTGTTAAGCAGTCTATGTCATAAATGCTAAACGAACTTGGTAGACTAACAGCCCTAGACCTCAACCAACAGATAAACACAAAACAAAGGGTAAAAATGCAGAGCTGCAACAGAGGGTATCAACAGACTAAAGATTCAATACCATCAGCAGAATTTTCATCCCCAAAAACTTCTGATTTAACATCAGTAAAAAGTAACAGTGCGCAAGCATGAGAAGGCCTGATGTAGATTGAAATTAGAAGAATGGGCAGAGATGGATTGAAATTTGGAGTAATATGGATTAAGCCAGCAGGGACCTGACCTAGCACACAAGCACTCCATCCCTAAAATAATCCTCTTGCATTTGGGACAACCCAACTTTCCACACAATCCCATCCATTTCCGCATTGTTTCAACAGACTGCCCATTTTATCTAATATGCTACCTTCCACAGAAAGCTTTTTTCCCCTTAAATTTCATGAAAGTAGAAGGAATTTCCAAATCAAGGATAAAGGAGATGCAAACCCACAATCCCCCAGCAGGTACCATAGAAAGCAGAATTGGATTTCAAATCGAAGTATAACAAGCAGAAGTACAATTTCACATATGTCACCAAATATTAGGAAAACAAGAACTTAGATAAACATAAAATACCTTTTTTTCCTCATTATCATTTCTGAGGAGCTTTGCATGCCAAATAGTATGCTTCTCAAGAGAGGCCACAGAATCCTTCAGAGAAGAAATGGCAGAACTGTCTGCAGCCAACCGCGCCTTCATTTCACAATTTTCATCTTCCAAGACCCCAACTCTCTCTCTCAGCTGAACAACATCCATGCCTTTGGAACAACTCTCCTCTTCAAGGGTCTCATATGCGTTCATAAGCTCAGAGAACTTCTCTCTAATCAGTGCTTCACGCACACTGCAGCTTTGTAGTTCAGTGAAGAATGCTCCTGCCACAGTCTCCCAAAGTTTCGCTTCATCTTTTCCCTTTTGCACCTCTGAACTCAAAACTCCTACTCTTGCTTCAGCTTTTTCATTTTGCTTCTGCATTCCTAAAACCTGAGAATCCAGATGATGAATGACATCATAGAGGCCTTTGCACTCTTCCAGTTGCTGAGCATAACTGTCAGACAGTTCAAGTATCTTATTCTCCTGATGAACTTTTATCGCCTCAGTTTCCAAGAGCTTCATTTCTTTCAAGAACAAAAGATCCTCTGTGTTTGTTATCTCATCCTTCAATTGATTATTCACTACTTTCGCTTCTTCCAGTTCATTCTCAGACTTCTTCAGCAAGACCTCAAGGTCAATATTTTTGGCTTGAACCTCTTCCAACTTTGCCTCTACCATTCTCATCCTCACAACAAGATTCGCATTGTCACTGCAAACCTTGTCTATATTTTCTCTCAACCCTGTAATTAGCCTTGATTTCTCAGATAGGACATTCTTGAAGACAACAGAAAGGCTATCAAGCGCAACTGCCTCCCCAACCATGCAAGAGCGCTCATATTCTAGGTTGTGCTTCTCCTCTTCTAGATCTTCAAATGCCTTCATCAAGGATTCTTTGTCCTTGATGACACTGCTTTTCTCTTCTTGTAAATCCTCATAAGCCCCTTGCAAACTGAACAGCTTTCTATGGAGGACTTCCATTTCACTGAGAAGAACCACTTCTCTCTGATTACCCTCCCTGACTTTGAGGATCAGCTCTTCATTACTCTCCAAAAGCTTCTGCATTTCCTTCTGCAGTACAAGAAGCTGTTCGTTCTTGTCAGAAATCTCCTCCTTGAGAACGATGATTACAGCATTTAAATCACCCACATCTTGCTTTAGTTGCCTAAGCACTGACACAAGAACCGATTTCTGGATGACAAGCTCTTGATTTTCATCCAAGACTTGAGACAGGGAACCTTTGATGTTGCAAAGTCTGCCCAACACTTGGTGGAGAATTATTTGGTCCTCATCTTCATAGCCATTAGTAGGAAGACTTGTATCAGTTTCAAGTGTCTTTAGCACCTGACACATTCCGGTCCTCAATCCTTTGATCTGACTCGACAACACTGTCACTTCCTCCTCCTGCTCATGGCTCGTGAGCTCCAATTCGGAAACAAGTTTCTCTGACAACAGGGATGCCTCCACAAGTTTCTCACAGTACCCCAGCAATGAGGTATTCTGAACTTTCAGATCCTGTATCGACTTTCGCAAGATGAAGATCTCAAACTGCGCGCTAATGGCTCCATCTAATTCTTCTTCAAACTCCTCCCCCATGTGGTCACCCGCTTCTTGTACAGCACGAATCTGATCTTCTAGCTCAGCCATTTGCATCTGACCCAAGTGTCTGAAATTAGCATGTTCTTGCTTCTCAGCGTCTAAGCAAACTTGCAGTTCTTCCACTCTCTGACGCAGGGTCTCTCTTTCCCCCTCCAGTCCCAAGTACCTTTTTTCTAACTCGACATGTTTTTTTCCCAGATCTTCCAATCTCTGCTGAGTTGATTCCATCTGAGAGGCCAATGTTTGCTTCTCTGTAACAAGAACGGTGTTCTGGTCATTGAGCAACCTGCACGAATCTTCCAATTTCTTAGATTTTTCCCTCAACATTTCAAGTTCAGCATTGGCATCAGAAAGTGAAATCTCCAAAAAGGTGTTGCTTTCCGAGAGCTTCTCCAGATTCTCAGCAGTAATATGCAGCTGAGATAAGAGAGTGGTCTTCTCATCAGCAAGAGCAGACTTCTCTCCAGTAAGCAGCTCGCAGGATTCCTCCAATTCCTTCACCTTCTCTCTTGCATGTCCCAACTCGACACTCAGGTCTGATAGTGATCTTTCAAGATGCTCAATCTTACGGAGAAGTTTTTCCATTACAGCCAACTTCTCAACCAGAGCAGCTATTTCAACATTGCTTCTCTGGCAGCTATGTTTAAGCTGTGAGCTCTCATCCTTCAATTCCGTCACAGATGAGCCCAAAGACTCTGGTTCCAAGCCCACTGACTCCATCTGAACCAACACATCTTGATGCTTCCGGCTCAAGAAATTCAATTCTTCTTTCAGAGAGCAGATTTCCCGCTGAAGAGCATTCCTTTGATCAAGTTGGAGTTGTAATTCTTCTGCAAGCTTCCCCTTTCCATCCTTTAGTTGATTGATTTCCTCTTGCATATTCTTCATCGAGACAGCAGAGGACAAATTAAGATCATCCAGGCTCTTGTTCTCCTTCTTGACCTTCTGGACTTCGTCCACAAGATGCTGATTCTGAAGTTCCATTTCCTTCAAAAGTCGAACCTTCTTCTGAAGCTCAGCAGCAACTGATCTGAGCTCCTCCTGAACTTTTGAGTGCAATTTCTGAAGTGATTGGAAGGCATTCTCAGTCTCCATAAATCGCATTCGCTCTTCTTGCACACATGCCCAAAGTCTACCCATTTCTTTCTGCTTCTCAGAGAGTTCTTGGCTTTGAATTCCTACCTTCTCCACCAAGGAGGCAATGTCAGACTGCAAAGACTTATTTTTCCCTTTTAACAAAAGACACTGTTCTTCAGCGCCCTTCAACTTTGCAACCCCATCTTGTACCTCAACTTTTAGCCTGTCAGTCTCTTCCTGTGTGAGAGCAATCTCACGCTCCAAGACCACTGTCTTCTCCAAGCACTGCTCAAACTTAAGAACAGCAGCTTCCTTGTCCTCAGTTAATCTGGTTATGGTTTTCTTTAAAGTTTCAACTTCCTTTTCAGCTCTATCAGCTCGATCACTAGTCCTGCCGGCATAATCTTCAGCCAGCAATAACTTGTTCTCCAGATTAGCTATCTTTTCCAAGGCCTCCAAATACTTGGAAAGAAGGGTATCTTTTTCAGTTTTCAATCTAGTAAGCTCTTCCTTCAATAGTTCTGTTTCTTTTTCAGCTTTAAAAGCCCGTTCATGAAGTTGGCCTACATTCTGATGAGCACGAGAAATATGGCCCTCCAAATTGGAAATCCTATCAAGACATTGCCGGTATTGAAATAGACTAGCATCCTTTTCAGCTTCTACCTTCGCTAGCGTTTCCTTTAAACTTTGCACTTCAGCTTCAGCTTTGCTTGCTCGTTGACTAAGTCCCTCTGAATCCTGCTTCGCCCGAGAGACTTCAGCCTCCAGTTTAGACAGTCTTTCCAGCGTCTGCTGGTATTGAAGTAGACCAGCTTCCTTCTCAGCTTCTAGCTTCGTGAGGGCTTCTTTTAGAGCTAGTATGTCAGTCTCGGATCTTCCCAACCTCTCCGATTCAGACATAACTTGAGTCTGAACATTATGCTTGTCATTTTTCTTCATGCCATCTTCTCCATCATGCACCTCATGGAAGTTCAACCCTTTTCTAGCCTTTCCAAACCCATTGAGGTGCTTTAATCCCTTTCTTCCAGCTAGCAAATTTGACTCGTTTGTAAATTCTCCATTTGCTTTTGCAGAAAGGAAGTCTGGTGAAGAAAGCCCCATTGCCTCCTGCAATTCATCAGGATCAAAAGATGCACGCACAGGTGGCTGCATCTCCGGTGTACGGGGGTCACAATCATGACTTGGATTTACAGGCCCGTCATCACTCGGCAGCAACGGTACTTCATTAGGAAATACTTCCACCATTTTTCGGTGTGCCTGGCGGATCACCCCCCTTGCATGATAATACCGTTCAGCCAAAGCACGGTATGCCCGGTAGAACTCTTCAACTAATTTCATAAGCTCAGGCCGTTTCTTATAGTACATCTCAGCTCGCCTTGCAAAGGAGTCTTCATCTACTTCAATGAGCTTTATCATTGTTCGGATGTTGCTATCCATTTCTGCAGTAGAAAAGAATGGCGGAGTTAAATAAGATGCCAAATCTAGAGAACAGACGTGAGAAGCAACTGCCCTGCTACTTGTTTTCGAGATTGTAATCATTGTATTGTTATAATTCGATATCAAGATTAAAGGGAAGCATGCTATTGAACATATACAGACTGATCACTCCAGACAAAGCAAAGATTATGGTTCTGACATTGTCATATAGGTGAAAATCTAGAAGTATATGTATACACTTCACTTCTACTTAATTTCCACAGCTAAAATATAAGTGACTTAAACAAGTTAGCCAAATTCTAACAAGTTATCTCAAACTCTGAAGCTCATAGCTCTCCAGCAGTTGCATTGATTGCCTGAAAAATTATAACGACCTGAACACAAAGACCAAGCTTAGTACCTGTGAGATTTTCTTGCAGCCATTTAGAGTTCTTGGGACTAATGTGACTGTCCCACCACCAAGAATACATGTCTTTGCCCTTCGCTTGTGACACCGTCGCCATAATTCAGGTCAAAAACAACTCCAAAACCCTCTAAACTACAAAACACCAGCCAGATTACACTGCTAAAATGACCCAAAGGAAACCTGTGCACCAAAATAACATTACTAGTTACTCGCCAAGTAGAGTTAACGATGCCATCCAGTTAAACATGTCATAATTTTCAATCCAAAATACCTGATAACACAAACGAGATTCAAATTATGGGAAACCCAGTTCCAGGAGAGAGAAAGCTTGATGAAGAACCCAAAACTGACAGATCAAAGAGCAGCAGAAAATCAACTTTTTCTAAAACTAAACAAAATAAAATGATCACAGAACTTAAAGCCTAAGACCAAAAATGCCACTTGAAAATAGATTGCACAGCAAAAACAGATACCCAACACATCGGGTACAGAACATTTCATCAGAACCATGTTCATCTCGATCAAAAAAGAGACTCTTTGAATGATCTAAACCCCTGAAACCCGTAAATTAAGCCAAACCCACCAACCAAAAATCCCACAGAAGAATGAATTTCCAGAACAACGAGAAACCCATGAACTGAATATATATACCCACTAAACTAAAAAAGCCATCTTAAAATCACAAGACAACAATCACATACAAAAATGATAAAAAAAATATATATATAAGAATTTCAGCTTCAGCAACCAAAAAGAGATCCCAAGAAAATAAAAGGAAAACTCACAAGAAAAACAATTTGTCAGCCGATTGAAGAAATGCCCAGTAACCAGTTTCCCTGTGTTCTCACTTCTCACCCCATTTCTGTTGGATCTCTATCGCTATCTCTCTCCTCTCTCCTCTCTCCTCTCTCTCTTTGCTTTGCTTTTATTCTTTGCTTTTAAGTAGGGCAGTACAAGCCTTTGAAGAACTGTCACGCTGAAAAAGCAAACAATTACTGCAATTTCTTTTGCCTCCCTTCTGACAATATCACTGTATAAATAGTAATAATTATTTACTTGTTTTTTTTAGCGTTGCACCAAAAAAGGAAAAAATTGATTTTAATTTTTAAGTGTATTTTATTTCTGGGTTGGTGCAATATCAATCAATATATTTTAAATTAAAACAGGGTGTGCAAAATCATGTGGGATTGCATTTTAGAGTGATGATTAATTAAGAATTTAAGAAGAACGTTGGAGATTTGAAGAATATAGATTTTCAAGATACAAACGTTGTGGATTTCCAGAAATTGACCTAATTATTATGTTGATTAGAATAATAAATTATAAAATATCATGCAAGTTTTTTAAGCCGCGAGGATTATTTTAGTTCTCATACCTACAAAACCCAAGTCAAGCTCCGATCCCCTCCTTTAATGGCTAAGTACAGGAGACTCTTTTGACACGGAAAATTGAAAATCCAGATCAATGCATTCATACTTGATCACATTTATTTTTTAACCAAATTAAGCTATATTATGTAGTAATTAAAAAAATTAACTCAATAATACGGATTGTCTGAAAATTATATCTCATGTATATAATCTTGGGTAGATGATAACTGTAAGTTTCGTATGTTAGATGAAAAAATTGAAGCTATAATATAGATATCAGTTCCGCAAAAACTATTTCTTAATTAATAAGACCCCTATGATCTAAAAAAAAATAATAGTAGTAGTAAGGCCAATATACTTATGGAAAAAAAAAGAAAAAATTTAACTAATTAAAAAAGATGGCGAAACATCACAACCATAAGAAATATAATTTTGCTAATTGTTTCATTCCAGAATAACCCATAAATTTCCCCCAATAGATCATATGCATATAGCCTGACTCTTTTTTAAACATAAAATAAATGCTAGTTTATCTTTTTTTTTTCCCGTAACAATTAATATATATGTATATATAGTGAAAGCAACAATTTATAGTGTCTGTAAGAGGTATAAAGACCAGTGTACTCCAATAAGTGGAGGAAGTAATTAACCTTAAAATCTAATACTTTAAATAGCTCAATTTTAATCACCAAATAAATATATCTTATTATATGTTTAAGTGCTAGTATATGTACACACAAGTATACAATATATTAAGGAAGAGTTAGGTAAGTAAAAACCCCAATTTTAATCACTAAATATTACTTGATTTATTAAAAAAAAAGTCACAACAAGAAATTATTCTTTTGGGGGGCATTTATGAAGGGCTACTTGGAATGGAGGGGCACATCTGAAGAAGGGAAGGGGGCTATCAATCTATCATATATAATGCATGTATTAATCAGTTTTCTCATCGTGCAAGCAATTGATCAAACATCATGAATAATGATGGGTCGTGAAGGTTGTACATTATTGCTATAGTTAGGGAATGCCAATTAAGGAACAGTTAGGTAAGTAAAAAAGGCAGTGTGGTTTTTCTACCAAACTAATAAAGTTATTCTTCCTCTCCCCATGAGTCCATGACTTAGCAAATATTTTGTACAAATATGTTGCTATTATTATTTCATTGAATTCCATTAGAGACAATATTACACATTAGTTGTTGGTTTTGGGATTATGGGTCTTATAAAATCGGCTTTTATTTAACGAGATAAAATTCTGTATATCTAGATCTCAACATGTTCTATTAAAAAAAAGACTCCTTTTGGGTTTTTTTTTCTAAGGGCCTTCAGTCCCTTAATCACTTAAAAATTTAAAAAAAAAGTTTGGATTAGGCTTATATAGTAAGATAAAAATAATTTTCTTCAGATACCCTTGATATTAGTTTTCTGTAAGAGCATTCACAATAAAAATAGTCACACCCGATTCTTATTTGTTCTATATCATCAAATTTAGAATTAGAAAATCAAACTTCAACTAGTACTCCAAAAAGTGCTCAATCCCATAATAAGAAAGACAGTTTTTGAGACTAAACATTGACCTACTTTATTAACAGCTTATACAAACAAATAGGTGAATGGGAGCCTTGGAGCAACGGTAAGGTTGTCTCCGTGTGACCAAAAGATCACGGGTTCGAATCGTGGAATCAGTCACTGACAAAGTCAGGCTAGATTGCTTACAATTAATCCCCTCGGATGCTGTCTTTCTCCAGATCCTACGTAAACACGGGATGCTTGTGTACCGAGCTGCCCTTTTATACAAATAGGTGAATTGCAGGGTTCACTTTTGTTGATAGTCTTGTCCATATTTGAAACAAAATCTTAGATTTTTCATCCAAAAAACGGAAGTACACAATAAAAAAGTTGTACTTAGACCAACCTATTTATAATTAGGATTGAATATAGGTTGTTATTGTGGATCCTTTAAACACTAAAATAAAGTTTTTTTTTTCGTTTTTTGGGGCTGGTGGGCAAAAATCAGACGACCTTTAAATGGGGAAAAAAAAACTGAAAATAAACGTTGTGTCACTTTGATCTTTGGTCCGGTGTGCGTCTTTACCTTTGTCAGGTTTCATAATGCGTTGTCTCCCAAGGGGAAAAAAAAAGGAAAAAAAAGTCCTTTTCACGAAGGAGAGCGGTAACTCCGCAAATCATGGGCAAATAGGACACTCCAGGCCTCATCCAAAGGGTAATAATGTGGCAACGACGATGATATGATAGCAATTTTTATAATGTCCTACAACAACAACAACACCTTTCAGTGTAGGTCCGATTTTTACGGATTTGGAGAGATCTAACTGTAGACAATCTTACCTCCATCAACATTTTCATCCGTAAAAAGGTTGATTCCAAGAGACCTACAAAAAAGATTAAATTAATGCCCTAATGACCACCAATATAAGTTAATATAACACCCCCAAAAAAAAAAAAAATTAAGATACCATCGTCCTTGGGTAACTAATAAGTAATATTGACCCTCTCTTCACACCAACAAAAGGAACGTATTAAAAAAAAAAATACTTTTTTCAGATATTTTAATTTGACTAGTGAGAGGACAATGGAATCTTTTATGTTTGTACTTCAATTCATATATAATTTGCATTAAACTATCAAACCCTATTCTTGTAACTTTTTTATTATTAGGTGTTGACTTACTTAGTAATTACAAAGATTTTGATGAAACACAAAATTAGAAATTAAGGTGTTACATTCAAAAGATATAACACATGAAAAGAGAAGCAATATATAGTTGTAGAATCATAATAAAAATTATAAAAGATTATATGCATATCATAATTATTTTCTTGAATATTATCGAAGATTGTGTGCATATTTAAATTATGTGATTGAAAAGATTGTATGCAAATATGATTAAAGGCAAGATATTATTATGCTAGGCAAATGTAGAAAATATTAATTAAAAGGATTTTATTTGATTAAATATCCTTAAGTCTAGCCATGACAAAATAATATTGCCCCTATTTGAATATTCTAGCAATATTATTAATATTCTTGCAATATCAAATTTGTATTTTAAATTTGATCTCATAAAGATTATATTGCATGATTTTTTATTGCCCTTATTTGAATATTCTAGCAATATTATTAATATTCTTGCAATATCAAATTTGTATTTTAAATTTGATCTCATAAAGATTATATTGCATGATTTTATTTTGTTGCCAAGCTTCAAAAAGATTTACATGTTCAAAAGGTAATAGAAGATATTGTGAGCAAATAATTTCTTATTGGAGAAGATCACAATATCAAATCAAATTATATGGAGATAACTTCCTTCTTGGACAAATCGACATATGGCTACTCAATCCTATAAATAGGGGCTGAAGGAAGAAGAGAAGAAATGCAAGAAATCAGACAAGCAAGTTGCAATCCTACTACACTGAGCTATACATTTGCCAATCTCTTTGAATATCAAATTGTAATCAAAAGTCTTGAGAGACCTTGAGGAATTCTTATTAAGGAGTGAACGACGGAGTTGGTGTGAGGTCACAACTCCTCCCAAGCTTAAATCAGTGGTTGGTTTAGGTAGTTGGGATCTTTAGAGTGTGGTGCTCTGAAAGAAAGTGTGAAGGTTCATCTTAATAAGAAAAGTAGAGTGTTGAATCCTAGAGTTGGATAACTCTAGGCGGGGATTAAGCCTGATTGAGGCCCAACCTCGTTAAAATATCCTTGTGCATTGTCTCCATTCAAATTCTGCATTTTTATTTCAGCTTTAAATTTATTTTTGCAATCACCCTATTCACCCCCCTCTAGGGCGATCTGAGTCTTCATTAGGTTCATAAATTAAGGATTTATAGTACAAGTTAAACAACATAGTTCAATTAACAAGATTCCACCATATATAAACAGCACATATAACCTGCTTAACATAACAGTACTAATGCTATACTCCTGAATTCTCCCTCGTTTTTTCAATGAATTCTAGTCATGAGGTGCATTCTTACTGTTGACCACAAGACACGACACCAAAAAGCACCACACCACCAATACATATCACTAAAATTAAAACACAATAAATACAACAGAAGGAAGTCCATTTTTGTAGTAATACTGATGCGGTGATGCCTAGGGCTGCGGCTAGGGTTTCGCAAGGAAGAAGAAGAAAAGACTAAAAAATTAAAAAAATTATTTAGGTTGGGAGCTTTGGCTTTGATACCGTGTGTGAATAGATGGAATAATCGCTCATCCAACCCAGGAGCCAATACCTTGTATTTATAAAAATATGTACAAAATAAATTTACATTTATATCCCTAGTATATCTGATCCTGTTAATGGAAAAATCGCTCACCAACCCGGGGGCTGATACCTCGTATTCATAAAATATGTACAAAATAAATTTACATTTATATCCCTAGTATATCTCCTATTATATATATGTATATATATATATATAAGTAATTACAGACAATTGTTTTTTTAAATTACAATCCCCCCCAAAAAATTACACCCTTGAAATAAAATTACATTATTAAAATATCACTTCCATTATGGAAAAAAAAAATCATTGTTACAAAAGTACAATACATAAACTAACCATATTAATTAACACATCCTCCCAACTTTAGTGGTTGTTGACACATTGGTAGTTGACTGTTGAGACATTATCAGAATTATGACAACCATAGAAAATTAACAACTTTAATTAATTAGATAATATTAGCAGAAACTTATAAAGAAGGTGATGTTGGTTGGCTCACTTTCAATGAATAAGAGCCATCAGCATCATCTTGATTGATTGTTGGGTGCTAAATGGTTAAGCAATATGAGATTATTGAAAACAGGTCGTTATCTAACAGAGCAAAACGTCAGTCTATTTTATCTTTAATATGGCAAATAAAACCACCAGACAGTGTACTCCATGCCAAGTTTTGAGGTGATCACTTTGTTTTCTAGGGCTTTTTCGTGGGGTCACCACTTGCTTGCTTGCTTTTCAAGCTTAGTTCATAGTTCATACCCTCGGGCCCCAGGCCCCAGGCCCCAGGCTTGATCTTTTCCTCTTATTATGGTTGGCTTATGTTACCTTGTTTTGTTTTACAATCGAATCTTCAGTTTACCTTATCATTAACATTTAGTACTGATTAATACTAGTAATATCTGTAAACACTCTTTAATATTTAGTCATATTTCATTCTCACAATTTTAGAGCCGATCAATACTAATCAGCACTGATCAGTACTCATCGTATTCATCAACACTTGTTAACACTCACAAACACTAATCAATAGGCTACTTATATCTGATATATAAAGATAATGTTGCCTAAAAAATTTGGGTCCCAGATCATTCTATTAAAGCGACACTTATGTTAGATGTTGTTCTTATTCATGTTCAATGGGCATCCCCACATAAATCATACCTGTCATATGAAAAAAGTTTTTTTTTTTTTTGGAAAACATTTATGACAAAAATGTTATGAATATATAATAGGGTTTTTATGTATGTAATTTTAAGTATTATGTGCAATTATGTTGAATGTTTATAAATCTTATTGGGTGATTCTTAATATTTGTGAATGTTTCATCTCGATAAAATGTTTATAAATAAATATATATATATATATATATATATATATATGTGTGTGTGTGTGTGTGTGTGTGTGTGTGTGTGTGTGTGTACATATGTATATTGTAAGTCTTTGAAATCGATCTCTCAGCTTATATAAGTGTTTGCATGGTTAGATTTGCCTCTATCTAAATAATTCAAAATTCATAAAAATAGGTCCCACATTATTGTTGTTGTTGTTATTGTAGTATTAATACATTTTTTTTAAAAAAAAATGGTAAAGTGGGGTAAATCAATGTTAGGCACCTCTTCTCACAAGAGTACGCCCAACTACATCCGCTGATAGAATTTCACTAAGTGTTGGGGAAAAACAAACATAGGAGGAGAACAACTTCGTTATTGAGTGTCCAAATCTAGAAAGCCAGTCCGCCGCCATATTTGCCTCTAGATTAATGTGTTTGACATGGACCAAGGTGTCATGTTGAACCCATACTCGGACATCTTCGATTATTGTAGCGATCTTCCAGGGAACTTAGATTTTGCCTGCTTGTGTTTGTATCACTGTAGTATTATCACCTTTAACCAGTAGTCTCTTATATCCTGCCTGGATGGCCGCATTGACTCCATCCTTGAGTGCTCTTGCTTCAGCTACCATGATTGAGGTAGTCCCATAATTAGCAGCTCTTGCTCGGAGTAGTTTGCCTGTTCAGTCAAGAAGTATATACCTTCCTGCTGCTGATGAGTTGAGGAGCGATCCGTCAAAATTGATTTTGACGAATTCCGGTGGTAGGGGGTGCCACATAATAAGGTGGACGGGATTGGGAGGGGAAGGAAGGGCTCCCCTCAACGAGTAATCATCCAATATACAAGTTCGGATTCGCCATTCAACATATGCCTTTTTTTGCTTTGATGAGGCATTTAAGAGGATTAATTGTAATACATGAATGATCTTGTGTCATTCAAAGTTTTGGCTGAAGATCAAGTGACAGAAAAGTCTAATTCACCCACCCCTACTGAAATTATGGAAAGAATTTAACAGCTCAGAAAAAGACTTGGTATAATTCTATTATCGATGATGAGAACCGGCATGCCCTAGCTAGAGACGTACGCTCTTAGGTTATCCTCTAGCAAATAGGTGGCTATATTAGTTTTTGCATGTGTTGAAATAGGTGTACTAGGTGTTGTTTGAGCTGTCTAATGACTATATTTTCTTTCTTTAATTTATTATTAATTGCTCAAACCTTGCTCAACTAAACAATCGGGGGAAAAAAAATAGAAAAATCAACTTAAGTTTTAGATCAAAAAAATCTAAGTTGATCAAGAAAGTGATCTTGTAAATTTGATTATCCAAGAGGTCCAAAAAGAAAAGCAAAGTATTACATATTTTCGAAAGCATGTAATTCTATTATCACATATATATATATATATATACACACACACACACACACACACACACACACACACACACATTTTTCAACATGTCCTTATCATATGAGTGATTATTAATATATGTTTGCTTACAAAACTTTTGAAAATACATATTTTCAGGTGTATGATATAATTGTTGAAAAAGAAATTTGTCTCAGTAATTGACTTTGTACTTTGGTAGATTTTATCCCTTATACTCTTATCCTTAGTTTGGACCTTTTTTGCTTGGCAGATACACATTTAAAAAATTGAATATTTATTTTCCTTGTAAAGAACTTCAGTTATGCTCTCTTCGATCAATTTTGAACAATGATTTTTAATATTGTGTTTTTTAATCTATTATAAATGTATTTTCTAATAAAATTTTTTAGCAATGCATTCCCAGCGGCAGGTTTTTTATTGTGACGACTCAACATAATTTATAATAAAATGGTCACATTTGTGGGAGGAAATAGATTGTATTGGAGGTAGAGGGAGCAAACTCTAGTGTTTTATGACAAAATCAATGTCCTCGTCCCCCCCCCCCCCCCCCAAAACCCCTAAATTAATGGATGTGCGTTTCCCCCCATCGCGTTGCAATGTGAACATTAATGGGGATGAATTTTCAATCCATGTTTTCTATTATTATTAAATTTTGTAAGTTTACTAACTTTTTGATTTACAAAATTAAATCATAAATGAGAAGATATTGTGCAAAGAAAATTCTCCAAGCCCCTAAAATAAATAAATACAAGTTCCAGGGCAATGACTTATTAAAGAAATTAGAAGGCGAGAAGCCATGATTTGCGAAGGTTTCTTTTTATTGTTTGTTTTAGGCCCTATTTGGGAAAATTAGCAGTTTAAGTAGTAGATAGTGGTTCCGGTAGCAGATAATTGTTTAGGCGAGGGATAACGTTTCTAATTTAGTTATTAGCGGATAACCGTTTAGATGAGCAGTTCAAATAAATGTGTTCGATAAATTTAGCTGTTGGGTTAGTTGATTCATGTAAATTGACATAAAAGAATATAGATAATTTCTAAAGATAGAATTTCCAAAGGATATTTTTTGGTCAAAAAATATGAAACGCTACTTTTGAATGCCAAACGTTAATGCTATTAGCTTTTTAGAAACGCTGCTTAAAACGCTAAACGCGACTTGAAATGCTAGTCAAAACACTACGTTACCGAACACTAAAAATTACCTAATGAGTGTATTGACTTAGTCAAAATACCAAATGCTACCCAAAACGTTGTTATTGAACAAGCCCTTAGAGTAAGTTTTCCACCTACTAAGCCCATTGCATAGGGTGATTTAGCAAGTTATCAACCATTATATGATGTGTAGCAAAATATATGTCATACTCGCAGGAGTACATATTGATCTACGTCAATAGAATGTAAGTTAAAAATCACCCATATTGCAATACATGCCGAACACACACACACACACACACGTATATGGGGCAATTGATACACATGCTTTCGAGAATATGTAATAATTTAATCGGGTAATGCTTATATCATACTCTTAATAGCACATACTCTCACAAATTCACATTACCTGAATGTAATTTAAGAACTGCGGATATAACATTTACACACCAAAAGAAAAGCCTCTTATATACAACTTTCTTTTAATGAAATGATTACTTATCACTTCTCACTACTTACCAGTAGCTTATATAGTTGAAATATATCTAGGTGCCCTAGTTTCACAAAGCATGCTGATACCCAAAAAATTCTGCCAAGTAAGAAAAATTGTACTTTCTATAATTAGAATTTAATTTAGCAGCCAATGCTAACCCTTTAATTAATCGCCAGAATATTCTTCACCAGACATACCATGAAGGCATGGCAAAAAACACGTGAACCACACAGAGGCTGACGATGGAGTAATGCAGGGGTGGGACTGGGGCATCATTGGTCATGGAGTTGTTTGGCTAGGTCACTGCATTTTGGATGGTGATGTGTGTAGCCACGTACACTTTTAGAGAATTGTGCCGATCAAAGCCCATGTCATATTTCTACTCGTACATATTCTCATTAGTTATGTCAGCGCTTATAATATTAAAAGTTATCTATAGAACAATACATGTTGAAAAAGTACATGCACGTAATAAATGAAAATACATCCTCACAAATGTATGATATACATTATCCATGCTGGACCAAGTCATCCACTTTAGACATTAACATAACGTATTTATGTATACCCATTTTTCGAGTAGAGGAGCATATAGATATATACATAAATATAGTGGGAAATGTGGAGAAAATAAATCATAAATTAGGCATGCAACCCATACCTACAACCTGGACCGATTTCTTATCTTTGAGACAATATATATATATTATGGGGACCCTTTTTGTACAATAATGAACAAGAAATGCAAATTCGATCCTTGGTTGTATCTGGGAATAATAAAGTGAAGTGGAGGCACGAGACACGAACTAATAATGGAGCATTTGTAAAGTGAGGGTCCTGTAAATTTGCCATTATGCTGCTTTGTTAAAGTCGAAGCCTAATAATATTTAACCCCACCCCCAACACTCAAAGCCTTCAAGGCCCATGTGCTCACACAGGTGTCTTACCCCCTCCCTCATCCCTAGTCCCTAGCATGTCCAAAAGATAAGCATTGGCCCCCCTCCCTCCCCTATTAGACGTACGTACAAACAAGCATGCATGTTTCTCTCCATGGTAAGTCGGTTCTCTATCGAAATTTAACTAGTTTAAGGGCCTATTATTTTCGTTGGAAAATGGGCTTGAAGTTGATTAAAGTGGATATTTTTTTGTTGAAATGAGTTGAAATGGGTTGAAGTTGGTATATTTTTTATATGATGAGTAGAAGTTGGTTAAAATAATGCGTTGAAGTGGGTTGAAATTGGTAAATTGGGATTTGCCAACAAAAAGAGCATGCCCTAATTGATGTTACATGTGACCATGAGTTGTATTAGGGTGTGCATGTGTGTGTTTTTTTGGGGGGGGGGGGATGGGGATATATCACGTTGGACTTAACTTTTTCTTAAGAGAGAGTTTGATATTATACTCGAATATCTAACCTCTAAAAAAGAAGTCGGATGTCGTATTTTGTATTGCAAATACTTGTTCTTAGTAAATATGCATATATCAATGCATAGGAAGATGAAAACAACATAAATGTTATGTGTACAGATCCTTTATTTTCGAGGGCGTAAAATTTTCTTTTTAGATACCTCAATCAATCAACAAATTTCTTCACTTGTGTATGTAAAAATATTAGATCCAATTCCCTACAATTATCCCAAAAAAGATATGTACCTCAATCATATCAACTAGCAAGACAAAACTTCCCTCTTTTACATAGGAGTACACCATGGCTACATACAAAATCGAGACAGTAATCCAATATTCAGTTACAAGGAGTGATGCATATGCCTTATTCTTTTCAACTTATTTTTACTAAACTGAACCCATTTTCATTAAATTCTAAACGTATTTTACTAAGTTAAACTGGACTGAACTAAATTTATTTTTACTTAATTAATCTAAACTGAATTCATTTTTAAAAAGTCAGTGGAAGACAACAGAGCCTTAACCGTAAGTTGAGCTGTGGCCCAAAACGTAGGCCCAATAAGCCCATTAAAAACAAAGAGTATTTTGGGCCAGTTCTTGGTGAAAAGGAAGGCTGGCCCCATTTGCAGCCCATTTCCAATTTCTCAGGAACGAATGATAGACATATCATATATCTATGGGAAAAAGCAGGTCGGTGGGACTCATGAGTGATGACGACGACAGAGAGTCCCACCAAAAAAAAAAAAAAAAAAGCAGGATAAAGATGGCAACTCAACAAAGCAACTAAACTCATTAGAATACAGTATAACTAACCAACTCATTGCCACGATTTTGTGATCATCCATTTCCTTACTTTGATTCCTACTCTTACAAACTCTACTTGAAATACTCCATCATCATCACCTCCAAGGTGCTCACAAGTCACAACCACCTCACTGCCATGGCCGCCGTTGCTTTCTTGCTCCGCCGTAAGCTCCACCACCACCACCGGAGTTTTCCGGTGGTCTCGCTCTACCGACGATTTTCGTCCTCCCTGGAAACCGGTGCCGGTGGTGGTGGTAAGAAGATGATAGAGAAGATACTGATTGCAAATAGAGGTGAGATTGCGTGTAGAGTCATGAGAACTGCGAAGCGATTAGGGATTCGTACTGTCGCTGTGTATAGTGATGCTGATCGTGATAGTCTTCACGTAAAATTTGCTGATGAAGCTGTTCGAATTGGTCCTCCGCCTGCTAAATTGAGTTATTTGAAGGCGGATTCGATTCTCCAAGCTGCTAAGACGACCGGTGCGCAGGTAGTTTCTTTTAGGTTGTGTGTTGCGATTGAATTGATGTATTTTAGTTTGCAATTAGGAATTTGATGAATTTTTGAGGTGGAGTGAAGTAGTTCAGGACTTCAGGCATCATCTTAGTCTAGTTGATTGTTTTACTGAAAGAAATTGAGTAAGTAGCTGCAAACAGCCTAAAAAAATGCAGTAATTCACTAAGTAGCTGATTTTTTGAGGTATTAGACCCTTTTTCGTATGTATGAGACTCAGACGAAGGCAATTTACTGTAGTGTCGGTAGTGTAGAAAGAATGTTTTGTCTTCTTACGTTAGGAATTAGCAAAATTGGATAGGATGATTTCATGACACATTTTGTTATAATCTACTGTAATTCAAGGTGAAAAGATTGCAACAAAATCACTGTTTTCAGCTCTCGGGAAAATGGACATTTTCATAGACATCTTGTGGAGTAATTTACTAAAACTGAACCTATAGGAGAAAAGATGAACAGTTGGTGCCGTCAGTGTGATTTGTACTTTGTATTGGCTTGGGGGGGGGGGGTTGGGTGGAGGGTGTGGGAGAAGGTTTTGAAAGCCCGGGTGGAGTTGATGGCAGATTAAAGGAGGCTGTCAGTGAGTTGTTGAGGATGAGTTGCTGCTACTATGCTGTTGACTGTCAATTTCTTTGGAGTACATATTCAACTGCTGCAGAAGTTGGATCATCTCCTATATGTTGGTGACTTTGTTGCTTATAACACTGGATTAAGTTGCATTATGGAGCATGTTACAATATTGATGATTGCTATCAAAATTGCAGATTGCTATATGAGTTTGTATCAGCATTCAGATTTCAGTTAGTCCGGCTTTACATCTCTATTTGATGAAATCTGACCATTCTGTTTTTGCAATGGTGTGCAGGCTATCCACCCTGGTTATGGTTTCCTGTCTGAGAATGCTGAGTTTGCTCAGCTGTGTGAAGATGAAGGTCTATCATTTATTGGTCCCCCACCATCTGCAATACGGGATATGGGTGATAAAAGGTAAGACTGTGTGGCTTGCAACTTCTAAACCTCTTGTACTCTTGCCTATTCATGTGTATGGTGATGGATTTCGTGCTCTTTGTGATGTCTTGATTGCCCTCAAAATTGTGTATTTGAGTTTGACAATGTGTACATTTTGGTGGTGCCATGTGCTGCCTGTTTTAGTCGAAGCCTTAGTAGTATCTGATAGACTAATGTTTCATTGATATATAGTGCATCAAAGAGGATAATGGGTGAAGCAGGCGTCCCTTTGGTACCTGGATATCATGGTAATGATCAAGATATTGACTTAATGAAATCAGAAGCTGAAAAAATTGGTTATCCTGTCTTAATAAAGCCCACACATGGAGGTGGAGGAAAGGTGTGCCATCGCTTTGTGTTTTCTGTACTTTGTATTGTCTCATATATTATGCATCCGCTGGGCGAGTGCCCATGGAGAGTTTGAGCAATGTATGTTTATTTGCTAGATTACAAAGAGAAATGTCACATTCATCTGTTCTGTGGATCCTGTATTCCTTCAAGATGTCATTATATTCATCTTAATACTTAGCTGGGTATTTTTTTCCCCCCAAAAAGGGAAATACTTAGCTTAGCTGGATGCTTTCTGCCATAGACCAATCTATGTGTCAATTTGATAACTTTGATGTTAGGTCAACAACATGATTAGGGCATGTTCATGCATAAATTTATATATAAAAAAAAAGAGGCTCATACTGCTTATGCTGTTTCATGATATTGTCACATTATCAAATGAATTGCTATGATCAGTTTTTCAAATAACACCTTTAGGTGGGCTATGTTTTTTTTCCTGTTAGTAATGGTTCTCCCTTTTTTGGGTGTAATAGTTTTAAAAGAATTCATCGTGATAAAAAAAAAATGAAAATATTATGTGTCATTGATCTCGTGTTCATGCTTCATGTTTCTACATGGGAAACTAATTAGGAGTATGAAAAAGATGAAGATGGGGGCGGGGACGGGGACGGTTTTTGGAAAAGATGCTGCTTTGGCATATCTTGTCTGAGGTGGATGGGCTAAAATATCTCTCAAATTAGGCAGTTTCAGTTAACAATTTATATTTGGATTGAGGGAGTAATTGTTGAATTCTAATGTTGCTTTCTCAATATGTTTCATGCAGCCGTCTTACCCGAAATCCTTTGCCATATCTTATATCTAGTGGAGTTGGTTCTATTCCAAAGTCTGACTCCTCTCCCCCCCCCCCTCCACATCAATTTCTGCTTACTTTTGTCTTGCAATGAAGGATGTAACGAGTTTGTGATGATTGAGTGCCGATATATGTGTGTGAGATGATCCCTTTTTCTTTTCCATATGAGATGCCAACTTTGTTGTGTTGATCTATCTAGGGCATGAGGATTGTGCAAAATCAGAATGAATTTGTGGAATCATTCTTAGCAGCACAAAGGGAGGCGGCTGCTTCATTTGGTGTAGACACAATCTTGCTTGAGAAGTATATCACTCGACCGAGGCATATAGAAGTCCAGGTTCCTCCCTTTCCTTTATCTATATTGGTTTTATTGGCCTTTTATCAGGCAAGGGGGATACAGGTAGTACCTAGTAATTGGAGCTTCCTTTGTCATACCTCATTTTTAACATCTCTTTGGGGTTATCATTGTAACCGACATTGGACATAAAGTGTATGTTCATGTATCCAGCTGGAGTAAAAGATGCTTTTTGCTTTTTTTTTATCTACCCTGCTGACTAGAAAACCTTCTTTCCAAAATTTGTCTGTAGGTATTCGGAGATAAACATGGCAACGTTATATACTTGTATGAGAGGGACTGTAGTGTGCAGAGAAGACATCAAAAAATCATTGAAGAAGCCCCAGCTGTAACAATTGCTTTCTATATTTTTGGTTCAAACTTTCAGTTGTATTTTTTATTGAATTAGTAATTGGAGTCTATTGTTGCAGCCCAATGTTACTGATGACTTTCACTCTCAAATGGGTCAAGCTGCCGTTGCTGCTGCTAAGGTGTAGAAATCAGCTTGCTTATATTTTTAATTTGTAGTTTATTTAAACCATCCCTATTGGATGGAGAACTATTATCAGAACTCTGATTTTATGATAGTGTTTGCGATGATGTATGAGATTCTTCTGAACAACCTTCTCTGGTTTTATGAAGTTGGATCTATCAGTCTTGTGCGACTGCTTGTGTTCTTGAGATTGCTTCCATTTCTAAGTCTGCCATACTCTGTTACCTTAGGAAAATTTGTTTACCAGTTGTGATTCTGGTTGATCGTGAGTGGAAGGTGTTCCATCAGAAATGGGTGTGATTCCTGCTCATTTACATTCATGTGATCATAGTGTTTCCACTTTCCACTACATCAAACCAGTACAACATGCACATAAAGGAAGTTGTAGATAAAAGAAATTGGATTTTGACTTTCTAGTTTTACGACTTACTATTGCGCATGTTTTTCTCATCCTTTAGTTTGTGCTGACTGCTATTGGTGTTTTCTTTGTTTGACTACTTAGGTTAACTGACGTAGTAGCATGTCCCATTGGTAACAGGCTGTTGGGTACTACAATGCCGGAACTGTTGAGTTCATTGTGGATACTCTTTCAGGTCAATTTTACTTCATGGAGATGAACACACGGTTACAGGTCGTTTCTCCGTCTTTGGAAAATTTGCGCTAATTTGTGAATCTGATACATTTCTAACATGGGTTATTTCCAACTTTTTGCAGGTTGAGCATCCAGTCACGGAGATGATTGTTGGTCAAGATCTCGTGGAATGGCAGATTAGGGTTGCTAATGGTGAAGCTCTTCCTATAGTGCAGTCAGAGGTGCCTTTATCAGGTTAAAATGTTCATATTCAGATAACTCATCTGAGTCAAGGTGTCTGGGCAGAATCTTAGATTTAATGATTCTAAATGATGCTTCTGTTTTCTTCCATTTGAGTTAGTCTATCTGCCATAGGTGCTTTTTGTATCTGGAGGACTTGCCATTATGTGCTTTGGACATTATAAGGCATGGTGGGAGAAAAATGATCTGATAGTGCTGTAGTGGTACCCACTAACCTAGGCACTTGATTTGCATGTTGTCTGTGTGTAACTCTGCCAGAGGTTTTGGTTGACTTCTATGTTCTTAGATTAATCAGCATATATGGACGTAAATTGAACTGGATTGTTGCTTTTTTGTTATTTAGAGAATGAATGAATATTGTGTTGCTTGGACAGAGAGGGAGGGTAGATGAAAGAAGTTAAGCACAATGATATATCCTGCTTATTAACTCTGCTTTGTGTGATTTGAATTAATTGTGCATAGTGAAGTCAGGATTGTTCTAAAATTTCAAAACGTGTGGTCTGCTCCTTCCTAAATGTTGGCCTTGTGGCATCTTTTAAGGCTTTGACGAGGCTAATTATATTGTAACTAATGCAGTTACTAGAAGCTTATGGTATCTCACATTGATGACAGGACATGCTTTTGAAGCTCGTATATATGCTGAAAATGTTCCAAAAGGATTTCTTCCAGCAACTGGAGTTCTGCATCATTATCGACCTGTCCCAGCATCAGAAACAGGTACAATGAATCATCTCATGAAGCATGTCTTAACAAAATATTGATGATACAGGTTGTTTATCTTCATGGTCCATTCCAATGGCTTAAATTTAGTTATCTGATCATCTTAAATTTAACTGATTGTTGTTGTCAGCTTTGCTAATGGCCAGTACATGATCTCCTTGTCTAATATGGTTGGCTGGATGTAGAATAGTTATGGCATTCTCTTCTTAGACTTAGTATCGCATCACATTTATTCTGTATGCAAGTGTACGTCTTGTTGCTACTATCTGATATTCTTTCACATTATCTCTTTGAACAGTTCGTGTTGAAACTGGAGTTGAACAAGGTGATGCTGTTAGCATGCATTATGATCCCATGATTGCCAAACTTGTTGTGTGGGGAGAAAACCGTGCTGCAGCATTAGTTAAATTGAAGGATTGCCTATCAAAATTTCAGGCATGAATCTATGACTTTATTTATAACATATTTTCTGTTTTTGTCTCCTGGGGCTGTCACCACTGTGGAGGGATGGCTGCTTAATGTATTACAGTTTGCTGAATTAGCTTCGCTTTGCTTACACACTGCTTTGCTCCCCTTCCTGCTTCATGAGGCTGCCCCTTTTCCCTCTTTTTTTTTGTTGGGGGGGGGGGGGAGACCTGATTGGGGCATGCTTTCCTGGCATCCCAGGTGATATTGCTTCTGCTCTAACTTTTATGAATTTAGTTGATTTTTCGTTTGTATTTGGATAAATTGAGGACCATGTCAATGATTTGTCTTGCTTTCCAAATGTTAGGAAAGATATCCGCATGCCTTCTTTTTGCTCCCTGGACGTTATGTTTGGGTATTGATGATTCTGGTATGCATAGCGGTTCTGCTGTAGACTATTGGAATAAATATGTTCTCGAGAGGGTAATTGGTAAAATTCAGCTGTCTGTGCAAATGGTCAGTTGTGTGCTCATATGTGATATTCAATCAGGTGTGCCATGTATTTGTCATGCCCAATCCGCATCTAACAAATAGAAGTTCTAACCAATGGAAACTGCCATTGCATTAAGGATATCTTTGGGATCTCACAGTTCTTTGCTCTGGCATAATCCGCCCCCCGCCCCCCCCCCCCCCCAAAAAAAAAGAAAAGGAAAAAACAAGGAAAGAAAAGAGCATTCACAATGCTACTGTCTTTCAAGGATTCCTCCCTGTAGGCCCAATTTACACCAGCAGTGATTGATATTCTCCTCAGGTGCTTCCCCCTTATTGATATTTTTCTGTCCATTAATATCCCTGGACATTATTTGTTGACTTTAGCCCACAGTTTCATTATTTTTAAAAAAAAGGTAGAAGGAAAGGAAAATGCCGGGGGAGGGGGTGCAGGTTGCTAAAGGGGTAGCTATTTTCAGAATTGATTTCACGTTGCCACACAGGAGGTCTGGGAGGACTTTGCTGGAGGAACGGTGCGATATTGCACTGCAATTGCTCTTGCTCTTACGACACCCCCCAAGATCTTTACACTCTAATGAAACCGAGCCTGTTTAGTATTTGACATTTATGTTGATTGGCAGCATCTTTCATTGCAGTTGTGCTTTAGCTGACAGCATAATTTATGTTACTGTGACAGGTTGCTGGCCTGCCAACAAATATCAATTTTCTTTTTAAACTTGCAAACCATTGGGCTTTTGAGAGTGCACAAGTTGAAACTCATTTTATTGAGCACCACAAGAATGAGCTATTTGCTGACTCAACTAACTCAGAGCTGATGGAGGAAGGATATAAATCTGCTACACGTAGTGCCATGTTTGTTGCAGCGTGTCTTTCTAAAATGAAAATTAACAAAGCCAGGAGAATCCATCAGGGTAAACTTCTACCCGCTCTATTTTATCTGTATCCCGGCAGGGCCATGGAATCTCTATGAACTTGTCACCAAAATTTAACAGGGGAAAGGAGTTCTCTTTCAATATGGTATTCTGATCCCCCATTTAGAGTTAACTACTGTGCGAAGCATGATCTGGAGTTTGAGTGGGAGAATGACTATGGCACTGGTGGTCCCATGCCTATGAAATTCCTAATTACATACCAGCAAGATGGGAGCTATCTCATTGAGGTGCCTGTTCTTGAACCCGCAAATGGTCATGCATGCTTTAGTTGGTCACATGATGTTCTTTCATGTAAATCCCCCCCCCCCCCCCCCCCAAAAAAAAGTGAATTTAGTTTTTGAATCGTTTGTTTGGCATCTACAGGTTGGTGACCACAGTTCTCCTAGAATGGAAATTAAAGTTGTCCAACTAGGCGATCAAGATTTTAGGATTGAAGCTGGAGGATTAAGTGTGAATGTAACTTTAGCTGTTTATGCCAAGGTATGTTTCTCAATAGAGATGTTAATTAGTTTTAAGCTTCAAGCATTCTATATAACCAGGCACCATCATCAATATGTCTGAAGCTCTGAACGTATTGCCGAGGATCAATGCCAAGTCATCCCTAGTAAATTAGCATCCAGAAAACAAATGATCTTATCATTTGTTTCAGGTTCATTTTCATAAAAACTGCACAGGGGTTCATTTGTTTCTTGCTGTCTTAACTGGAGGATGAAGATTCAAGTGTAACTAGCTAACTATTTTGAAAGTGGAACACTCTCTTTCTTTGCGCACAAAACATAGTCATCCTGGTTTAATTGAACAAGGATTCTCCCAATGGAACATTTCTTGAGTTGGCCACTTAAAAAGATACATTTGGACAGGTCACTAAGTGGTGTCCGTGCACAAGCAAGTATTCGTGCTTGTAACAGTATTTTGAGCCTGTCATTATTTGCTCATTCCTTGTATTCTTGTCTCTTTTTGTTCTTTGAGGATGTGATACTATAATCTTTGATGTGCATATGGCAGGACAAAAGCAAGAAGATACACATTTGGCATGGTTCACAGTATCATCACTTCAGTCAGAAAATTGGACTCGAGTTGTCCAGTGAAGATGAAAATGAAACTGGTAACCGACCTGCAACTTCTGAGACAGCGTCTCACGCCCCAGGCACGGTAGTGGCACCAATGGCTGGTCTAGTGGTCAAAGTTCTGGCAAAGAATGGCGACAAAGTGGAGGCAGGGCAACCAGTTCTTGTAATGGAGGCTATGAAAATGGAGGTCTGTCCCATGTTCATTAAACTATATATGATGTTGACAACCTTTCGACTTATTGCTGAAATTTTTTCCCTCCCCAATGCAGCATGTCGTCAAGGCACCTTCCTCTGGGTTTGTGCATGGGCTTCAGGTGGCTCCAGGGCAGCAACTGTCTGATGGCAGTGCTCTTTTCACGATAAAGGTAATCTAATGCAAATCATCAAAAAACTGTCTCCAATGCTTTGATTGTGCTAAAATTCTTGAAATTTGAATATTATCCACCCTTAACCAAGATTCTTCAAATTTACAGGATCAATAGAGATGGTTGTCCCGTAAGATACTCGCACCGGAGAGCACCATTCTTGTACCTGTAAAAATGATTTGTTATACTCTGTAAGCATTACAGGGGATTAGGAGTTTGATTCTGGTTTAGGGATACTTTCAAGAATCAGGCTGTAACACAAATAATCTGGGAAAGTTGATTGTAATTCTTGTTCCCCTTGTATATTTCTGTGGACATTCCTGATCCATTAAGAAGCAACTCCAGAGCTTTGATACAACACATTCTATTCTTGCTGATCAAATTGATATTACTAGAATTTCGCAACGGTAAGGTTGTCTCCGTGTGACCAAAAGGTCACGGGTTCGAGCCGTGGAATCAACCACTGACAAAGTCAGGTTAGGTTGCCTACAATTCACCCCTTGGGGTGCGGCCCTTCCCCGGACCCTGCGTGAACGCGGGATGCTTGTGCACCGGGCTAAAAAAAAAATAAATAAATAAAAAAAAAAAAATTGTGCCTACATATTGTTTCGTTTTCAATGTATTGTGCCTACATGGACTTACATCGTAAGATAGATTCCAATCTGAGTGAAACGAAAACCAATGTTGAATTTTACAATAGTGAAATATTTCTAATTTGTTTAAGGAATGGTGTTGACTATAAGAAAATAGGCTGTCCTCGAGAAGGCCTTATAATTGTAGACAAGTTTAAAAGAGGCTTATGCTCAAAGACAAGTGCGACGTAGATGTTTACTTGCCTAGTTGTTGCCGGAACATGTAACCAGTTGAAAAGTACGATTTCATATAAGATTTTTTCTTAGAGGAATAAATGATATTGAATAAAAAGGTCATGAACCTTTTTAATGGATTTACATGTTATATCCTTTTATCAATAACAAGCATTTACTTTTTAAGAGCGCTTGTTCTTTTCAATTTATTATAAGTAAGTCATTGTACATGAGTATTGCTGATTCGTGTTGATTAATATCGATTAGTGCTAAAATTGTGAGTAGGAAAGATAATTATGTGTGATGAGTGCTGATTAGTAATGATCAGTATTGATCAATACTGAATTCTGATAATAAGTAGTTAAAAAATTTACATGATTCATTAAAATTATTGTTTTATCTTTATCGTCATTATCTCTATCAAGTAGTTGAAAAATTAAATTGATAATCACGGAGGCGGTACGTCGGTACCCCCCCCCCTCCCCTTTATTAAAAAAAAAAGGAAATATCCGCGGGCATTTTCGTAAGAAAGCGAAGAGTCCACTGGTCGGCCTCGATAATCACAGCCGAAGCTATAAATACCCCAGCGAGAGGCCTCCGCCCGGATTGAACTCCCTCCACTCTCTCAGTTTCTCACTCTTCTTAGCCTCCCTCATTATTCGTTCTCTTTCGTGTAATCTAATCATAAAACCGCGTAACATCACTCCTCTCTCTCTCTCTCTCTCTCTCTCTCTCTCTCTGTCTCATCCCATTGGAAGCAGCGACTACCATGGCGGAAGGCCATGTCTTCAACAGCATCTCTCTTGGCGGTCGTGGCGGCACTGTCAGTTTCTCTCTTTCTCCCTCCTCTGACCTTTTTTCCACTCTTTGCGTTTTCATCGATCATTCATTTCATTTCAGTTTCACTTCCTATACCTAACCCTAATTTGTAATCGCGATGGCTTTAATTTGGGATTACATCATGCAATGACGTTGTCATAGTTAACTTTTGCTGACTTAAGTTCTTCGTGGGGTCAAGGTTTTTCTTTGAATGTGAGGAATTGGTAGTGGCAATTTGTTGGAAGAAAGAGGTCGGATCCTAATGTGATGTTCTTTGGCTGGAATGAAATATTATTTATTTTGGTTTGTCATTTGCTGTAGTGTTATATGCTGAAACTACCTGAAATCTTGAGGAACATTGTATGTTGGATGTCAAAAGATGATGTGTTTTGGATGTCAAATGGTGATTACCTTGACAAAGCAATCAAAAGTTTGAACAAGGAAATTTGATTCGTTATAATCGATCTCTGATCTAAGGACTAGCCCAAATATATCAATCCTACCAATCAGTATCAAAATATATGGAACCCAGCATTGTTGCCCCTTTATGGACCCTGGAGTCACCCAGATTCGGATTATGATTCTTTCCTTTCATAGTATTTGTCACAAAACTAAGTAGAGATCGCTGAAGAAGGTTACCTATGAGTTTTATGGGCTCCAGAGCACCAGCTGTAGGGGTTTTTGGAAGTTGCCTATTGCAGCAATCGAGAGGCAGAGAAGATAACAACTAAGCGTTCGTCCAATCATTCATAACTGTTTATATTTTTATATACATATAGATAGTCACACTTATGCAATCTGGAGAGTACTTCAGGAATAAGGTTGCCTGCATCTGGTCCCTAGACCCCGCTGAAGCGGGACCCACACTGGGTATTGTTCTTGTTGTTGTTGTACACTTATGCCCTCTGGAGACTCCTTCAGCTTAACTACCTCTGTGCATAGCAATTTGGGTATATGTCAATGCTACTTTTGGCCTAAGTAAATTTGCAAATACGTGCTGTTCTCTTCTATGAAACTACTATAAGCTTGTTGCAATTTCAAGGACTGAGATTTTGAGAGTTTATATAAATATTTTCAACTACTTCTAGAATTCTATGTCTTTCAGTTATACCACCATGGTTGCAGGTTTATGTCGGCTGCATGACTTTTCTTCTTTCTTGTATGATGCATGGCAGAATATAGGGCAAATAAGAGTTCATTCAGGAGGGATTGTGTGGAAGAAGCAAGGCGGTGGAAAAGCTGTTGAAGTTGACAGGAGCAATATTTCAGAGATATTTTGGACGAAGGTACCAAGGTCAAATCAACTTGGGGTTCGAAGCAAAGATGGCTTGTATTATAAGTTCATTGGCTTCCGTGATCAGGTTCCATCTTTCTCCTGCTTATTTATAAATATTTAAAAATTGATCTATTTTGAATATAATCCCTTTAATTTTCTTGTTTTGCTTGTAATTGCATTGTTAATGAATTTGTCAGCCAACCCCTCTATTTGGTGTAAGATACATCTAATCTGAAAAAATATCAACTGTGAAAGAATGAGATAAATAGAGGCATTTAATGATTCATTGGCCAAATTGTAAGCAACATGACCTTTTGCCTGTGATGCCATAGGGAATGATGATCCTTCAATTACCAGTTTCAACTACTAGTTGTATAACTCCTGTGGTTTATTATGCATTTATGCTGTTTTACTCCTTATGGCCCTAATTCATTTGGGCGTTGTCTGAGCTGCACTTATTTTGGGCATATAATTGGCTGAGTGCAGAATTAATGTGTTCTTGATTATTTCTTAGAGGAAGTCATCAGCTTGGTTAAAATAGGACAACCATATTAGTCTTGTGAATATGGAGCTTTATGTGATTACTTCTTGTACCGATGTGAATCAAATAGTTGACATGCAGGTGTGATTGATATGCTTAATGAGTTATTGTTGAACCAATGATGTCCCTTTTTCTGTTTGAGTTGGGGAATATGATCTAATTACTTACCTTGCATTTTCTCTGTGCAATGCTTACATGAGCAACACGAGAACTGTGTGTAGCATCTTGGATTCTGAACTTTTACCATTAGTATTTATTGGGATTTGGGATTGGCGAACTATCGTACAGGCTCTTGCACAGAAGAGGAGGAAAAGCATATGGGCAAAAAGGCTACTTGTCTCCAAACTTTTACGCCATCATGTCATGTTTTTTAAACGAGGAAGTTTTCTAATCTTTAGAGGCTGATAACGAACAAATTGATGTAGTTAGGTCAACATGTATGCATGGGTGTGCTGACCTGGCTTTTCAGATCCTGTTGAGTTAGTTGTGAGAGGCAAGTACACATTGTTTGCTAGAAATAAGATTTCAGATATATGACTAATATGATGCTGGGAGTTTTATGGAAAGGGCTGTGCATAAGTTCCAAATTGTCTGGTCACTAGGATCTGAGAAGATAGATTTTGAAACCTCATTGAATTATTTGCTGACTTTTTATTGCAGGAAGTTGCAAGTTTGACCAATTTTTTTCGAAGCAGCTGTGGAATCACTCCAGAAGAGAAGCAACTTTCTGTCACCGGGCATAACTGGGGAGAAGTTGATTTCAATGGTTTGTGGACCTGATTTCCATCGTTACTTTTGATCGCTTGTTCTGTTTATTATTTGTTACTCTCTATCTTCTGTCAGAATATATGTCATTAAACGAAGGGGATTGTACATAGTTAATACCACCCTTCCCCTTTCTCAGCGGCAGAGTTGCAGGAGGCTACGTTTCCTTGAAAACATTCTATCCAGCTGGAAGTCTTCAATTGAGTTTGGAGCAGGGGTTTATTTACCATTTGTCCCTTTGTATAAACTCTTGTGACTTTTGCAATTATTTTGCCCTTTCAGTATGTAAAATGCCGGTAGGGGCAAAGTTGCCTACAACTGGATCTCCCCAGACTCCACGAAAGCGGGACCTACACTGGGAGGTGTTGTTGTTGTTGTTGTAGTATGTAAAATGTTGATTGAAGTGTTAGAGAGGTTTATAAGATAAGAGCTAAACTGTGTTGCTTTGCTGCATATTATGGTGCATCAGGCACTGAATGGTGATTTCAAGGAATGTGGATGGTTCCATCTTCTACTTAGACTTTTAGAATAAGAATTTTTGGCATTATTTCAGTGCTCATGATGAAATGGAACAGAGCTGTTTCAAAAACCTTGTTAGCTTTTCAGTTTCTCAGCTACAGGTTTAGGGGGAAATTCTCTTATATCCATTGCCCCTTAGATTCAATGTGATTTACTGTTTTAACTACCTGTCTTGCCCTCTCTTGTGGCTAGGTTCATCTAAAGTCACTGCTCTTGAAATGGAGGCTTATTCTACTAAGAAATTCATAGAGTTAGTTAGCTAATTCTTATTGGGTATTGATGTAGGACATCTAGAGCTCTTTTCCAGTTGATATATGCTTTCATTTGAATTTATTGATTCCGAATCCTCTCAGGAAATATGCTGGCTTTTCTGGTTGGATCAAAACAAGCCTTTGAGATATCTTTAGCTGATGTCTCGCAGACTCAGATGCAAGGGAAGAATGATGTTCTGTTGGAATTCCATGTGGATGATACAACTGGTGCCAATGAGGTTCCTTTCTTGCATTCTTTGTGCTAATAGAGTGAGACAATAAATCTTGGTTGCCTGTGGTTCGCAACTTGAATGACGTGATAATTTCTTTTATCCTTAATTTTTGCAGAAAGATTCACTTATGGAAATAAGTTTTCACATACCAAATTCGAACACCCAATTTGTTGGTGATGAAAATCGTCCTTCAGCTCAAGTGAGTTTCATTGAGTTCGTGAAAATTAGAAATGATTCATCTGCTATGCATCTGTTCTGATGGTTTCTCTAAATCTCAAATGAATATTCTACCATGTGTCTAACGGTTCCTTGCTTTCTAACTCTTTCTCTGGTACATTGTCTATTAGGTTTTCTATGATAAGATCATGTCAATGGCTGATGTAGATGCGGAAGAGGCTGTTGTCACATTCGATGGAATTGCAATCCTTACTCCTAGGTATATATATTGTACATGATGGTTTTCCCTGTCTTTCCCCTTCTTTTGCTTTCTCAAGATGGAAAAGTATTTACCACTCACTATTTTTCATACATATTGTTTCTGAGGAAGCGCTTCACTTGTATCTTGTCAGTTTTTGTCCTTGTTGACTTATTTGTCCAACTTTTATGCTGCATATAAAATTTTTACTTTATTAATTTTCTTTATACCAGGGATCCATTACAGGCCCCAATGACTATGTGTCTTGACTCTTGAGCTGTCATAGATTGACTGTCTGCCTTCTAAAATGCATATGAAATGTTTACTCTCTGATTTCTTAACCAGGGGTCGTTACAGTGTTGAACTACATCTTTCATTCTTGCGGCTCCAAGGACAGGCTAATGATTTTAAAATTCAGTACAGCAGTGTCGTTCGGCTTTTCTGTCTCCCTAAGGTTTGTTTTTGTTTTAAAACTTTAATCCTTTTTTCCTTTTTCAGCTAAAGTGCATATCATCCAATAACCTTTTCTTTTCCTCCTAATTTTGTTGGCTGAACTTAGCTAAATATTAGTTGTTTCTTCTTTCAGTCCAACCAACCGCATACATTTGTTGTTATCACTCTTGATCCGCCAATTCGTAAAGGGCAAACTTTGTACCCACATATTGTGATGCAGGTACTGTCAGTTGTGTGATCTTCATATTTTGACTTTTGATTTAAGCATTCTCTTATTTCTGGTCTTTTTTGGATTGCTGTTTGCAGTTTGAGACTGACTGTGTGTTTGAAGGCGACTTGAAGATAAGTGAGGAACTTTTGAATACTAAGTACAAGGATAAGTTAGAACCTTCATACAAGGTAATTCTTCTTTAACTTCATGCTTCATTGAACATGAATTTTCAACTTGCTGCCATCTTTAATTTGGATTATTTGTCTTCTCATTTTTTATTCAGGTAACATTAACTTTTGTTCTGGTTTTCTTGGGGGTTTCTCATGACTCAGGGACTAATTCATGATGTGTTCACAAATGTATTGCGTGCCTTAGCTAGTGCCAAGGTTACTAGGCCTGGAAAATTCCGAAGCTCCCAAGATGGCTATGCTGTAAAATCATCATTGAAAGCTGAAGATGGTGTCCTTTACCCACTAGAGAAAAGCTTTTTCTTCTTACCCAAGCCTCCAACTCTTATTCTTCATGAGGAGGTTGGTTTTTTTTTGGGTTCATACGATGCATCAGGAGTACTGCTTCAGCTATCAGTCATCTAATGCAACATTTGTTTTCTTACTTCTCCTTGTTTGTAGATAGATTATGTGGAGTTTCAAAGGCATGTTGCTGGAGGATCCAATATGCACTACTTTGACCTCCTTATTAGGCTAAAAACAGAACAGGAACATCTTTTCAGGAATATCCAGAGGAATGAATATCATAATTTGTTCGATTTCATCAGGTTTTGAGCCACTCCATTTCTTCAGTACGCCCGGCAGGATAGGATATCTGAACTTTACATAAAATATTTGGTTATTGCAGCTCAAAGGGCTTGAAAATCATGAATTTAGGGGATGGTCACGGTCAATCTACAGAAGGTGGGGTCTCTGCTGTTCTTCGCAGCGGTGATGATGATGCAGTTGATCCACATCTTGAAAGAATCAGGAATGCAGCTGTAGATGAGAGTGACGAAGAGGTCTTGGATAATCCGTTTCTCTGCTGCTGTTCTCACACTCCTACCCATTTCATGACTTCTTTTGCCTGCCTCTTTTCTTTTCTTTTTTTTTTAGGAGAAGAGGGGAAGGGGGGGGGGGGAGGTTGGTGCTGCTGTTGGTTTTGGCTAGTAAGCTGGAGAGACTTTGACTCTCAGCTGTGACCCCTTGGCAGGATGAAGATTTTGTTGCTGACAAGGATGATGGAGGTTCTCCAACAGATGACTCCGGGGAAGAGGGATCCGATGCAAGTGATACTGGTGATGAGAAAGAGGTAACAGATGATTGAACTTGTGTTTTAACGAGAACTATCTATTTGGTTTTTACTAAATTGGACTTTGTGACATTGTTGGTGGATTCAGAGACCAGCTAAGAAAGAGAAGAAAGACATTACATTGCCAAAACCTTCAGGCAAGAAGAAGTCTAAAGATGAAGAGGAAGATGGGACAAAGAAGAGAAAGCAGAAGAAGAAAAAGGACCCTAATGCACCAAAGAGGGCTATGTCTGGATTTATGTTCTTCTCACAAGCAGAACGGGAGGTGTGATGACTGTATACTCGATCCTGTCGTCACTGAATATTGCATTGTGGCATTTTTCCTGGGTGATTATCTTGGCTTGATTGGTCTAATTTTTCTTTCCTTTGCAATATGGTATGCAGAATACAAAGAAAGAAAATCCAGGCATTTCGTTCTTGGAGATAGGAAAGGCTCTGGGGGAGAAATGGAGGAATATGTCAGGTAATATGATGTTAGAAACAAATGTCAAAACCTTAGTAACTGGCTTTCTTTCTATTTTTACGTATATTGATGTGTATCTAACTGGTTAGCTGAATCCTGTGATACAGCTGAAGAGAAAGAGCCTTATGAAGCAAAAGCCCGCGCTGACAAGAAACGTTACAAGGATGAAATCGGCGGCTATAAGAGCACACAAACTGCAAATGCAGCCTCTGCTGTTGAATCTGACTGACAGTAGCCTTCTCTTTGGCCGATGCTGATTCTGTTACGGCGACAGACGCAAAATTGCACAACAAACGAAGTAATCTACCTGTGCTGCATGAGGATTTGTCCTGTGTTCTGGTGGTTTGGGATTCTTGCTACAACCGTACTTTGTGTGATTTCGCTTGAGAAGAATTTGGGAAGATCCATATGTAGATAGATCATATCGTCTCTTTAAGGGTATTAAATATGGGAACTGAGTCCTCAATCATTGGGGATAGGTGTAGTGGGATGAATTTAATACAACAAATGTCGGCATAGAGTTATATATTGGCCAATTTTTATATTGTTCTGAGTTTGTCTTCAATAATGACATCCATTATTCGTTGCAATTTTGCTTTAGCTAGTTCTTATGGTATTGTTTTTGGGTTTTTGATAATGACATCCATGATTCGTGGCAATTCTGTGTTGTTACGTTATATAAACTTTTCTAGCTTGCAGTTACAAAGTATAGTTTGTATTTAACTATATAATCCATATATTAATCCAAGTTCATACGGATTCTCCGTATGATATTTGATCAATATGAACATTGTCAACTGTACGTTATATGAACCTTTCTAGTTTGTAGTTACAAAATATAACTTGTATTTAACCATATAATTCATATGTTAATCCAACTGCATATGGGTCATCGATATGATATTTGATCAATATGATTATTGTCAAATGTGCAAAGCCAAACCTACACCCCTCCCCCCTAACTATTCAACATCAACGAGAGTAAATTTCCATGTCTTAATCTCATGCTTTGTCCTTCATTGTTCGGAGGCAATGCAAAATGCTAATTAAAATAATGGGTTTGGGATAATGAGTAGCAACACTGTGTTTCCTCTGACTGTAGCTAGAAGTTACCCCATGTTAATTGTTAATGTATTTGACCACTCTGTGAAATTGATATGTTAAAATAATAATTTTTTTCCCCTTCGTGATAGTGTATTTTGTACACTCGAATTTTAAAAGAGTTTTCTTCAAGTAGATCAAAGGAAGCGAAAGAAGGTACAGATTTGATATTTTGTTTGTTATTTACATAGGAACTTATAGGGACTAAGATCCTTTGTAGTTAGAGGATAGTAACTGTAATAATATAATTCTCAAATAAGCAATTAAGTTTTGGGGATTACTTCAACTATTAAAACTTTAGTTTACTAGTAACTTATTAGCGCCGCTTCAGTTATTAATAATAATTTTTTTTTCCCTATTAGATAGCTATTTTGCCCTTGTGAACGCTTATAACACATTCTTGAACACATAAGAATATCACAATTTTTGAAGCGTGATTGCGTAAATAATCTTAAAACAAAAGTTATACTTTTCTGAGTTAAGACTTTCTTATATAATGACCCCGAATCTATGTTATTGTAACATAATTTGTATGCATTTGAGGACGGGCCATGCTTATAGAGGCAATTTCTTATATGCTCCAAAGAATACGTACTCTTATTGTCCACGTATATATATTTTTCATATTTATATTTATTATATATTAATTTTTTAATATATATTTACTGATATGACACTTGAGAGTATGTGTCATCAAAAATATTATGTATATATATATATATATATATATTAGCTTATAGATGGTACTGTCACAGATTTAGCGCTGACAGTGAGTACTGAAAGTAACTGAAGCCAGTAGAGGACGACACTTCATTTCGCATCGCATCGTTTATGTCTTCGTCTATGATGGTGGAATTTCTCAGCAAGTCCGGCGGCGTCGCCGTCGTCGATGGCGGCCTTGCGACGGAGTTGGAGCGTCATGGCGCCGATCTGAACGATCCTCTTTGGAGCGCTAACTGTCTTCTCACTTCCCCTGAACTTATTCGCCAGGTCTCTTTCTCTTTCTAAATCGTGAATTTCTTGCCTTCTTGGTCATTAGATTCTTCTATTCATGCTGACATTATGAAACTCAACTGTCGACTGTGAAACGAGGTGCCAAATTGGTGCAATTTTAGTTGTTTTGAGTTGAATTCGGAATGGTGATTTGCTGTAGTTTCTCTTGTGGTTCTTTGAGTGCTGAAATTGGTACCAAAAAAAATCATAGATAGTTCTGTCTAGCTGTAAATGTCTGACATGTCATGTATAAGCGAGTGTCTATGCCTCTTTCATAGGAATTCATTGCTATCGTGTATTTGTATATAATGATCAATGGAAAAACTGAGCTGCTTAAGCTCATAAAGGGTTCTGTTCAAGAGAATTTCATTTAGTCCATTATGTTAGGAGCGTTTTGTCATTAATCGGTGCAGAAAATATGATAGTATCAATGTCATGGAGGCAATAGCCCAATTAATTTACTACATTCAAGTGAAATATAGTTCTTACTGTCGTTTGCTTTCATTTATTCCCATCAGTTTTCCAACAGTTCCCATTGAAGTCCTTGGGGGGAAGACTGCATTTTTGGCAGGCATCTTCCGTTTGCTAGTATTATGTGTACTTGGGGGGGGGGGTATTTTTTTTCCTTTCCCTTTTTTCTTCTTGCGTATGGTAGGGAGAATTTGAGGTCTATGTACAACATCATACAGAGGAAAATAGATGCTTATGCGATTTGGATGTCTTTTAGGTATACATGCAGATCCATACTCCATTCTCCATTCACCATGGTATACCTTACTCGCAATTCATTAATTTTTCTGTTCGGCCCTTCTACTTTGTGATGGGATGTTAGGCCTGTCATGGAGGTTTAACTTCTTGATAGAAGACATGAATTCAAAATGCGGAGGCAATGAAACAGCTACATCAGAAAGCTTTTGAAGTTACACGAACAACATTTTCACCCCTCAATAATCGCAATATATTATGAGATTGCCGTATTGGAGTGGTCCTATGATACCATGATAGAAACTATAATCGTGATGGAAACTACCTTCTGAAGCCTTGATGGGTTCTTGATATCATATGTTAGTGTTTTGGTCCCCTGCTCCTTTCATGTAGTGAACTTTCGCAAAAGATTTAGGATATCTAGACTATATGGGATTTATATGGAATCCGCGGGACCTTTTCTTTCCAAAGTGCCAATTTTTGGTTCATCAGCATTCATGGAGAAGTGTAATTATTCTTTTGTTTTCTTAAATGAAATGGGAGGTCACAAGCTTAGTTGTTTCACGTAGGATGGCGCACTTAAATGCTCTTACTGAAGCATATGGTGGTACAGGTTCACCTTGACTACCTTGAAGCTGGTGCTGATATAATAATCTCTGCATCATATCAGGTAGCCTTCCCTTAAATCTCTTTTTTGGGGTGGGGTGGGGGGGGGGGGGATGATGCTTTGCTCAGACATTTTGGAAATGAAAATTTTCCGTTTTTGTGCCTTAAAGGCAACCATACAGGGTTTCCGAGCCAAAGGCTTGTCACAGAAAGAAAGTGAAGCGTTGCTTAGAAAAAGTGTAGACATTGCTTTTGAGGCACGTGATATTTATTATGAAAGATGTAGGAAAGTTTCACCAGAGGGTACAGATCATAGCAGGATCCTGAAACGTCGCCCTATTTTAGTTGCAGCGTCAGTAGGAAGCTACGGTGCTTATTTGGCTGACGGTTCTGAGTATAGGTAATCTCCCAAAGTGCTTCCGCTTTTTCCCTCTCACCATGTAGTTCTTGTTCAACTGGCTTTCCATTTTCTCTTTTTGGTTGAGAACTTTTACTGTGTGAAGTCAATCTGTATTATTTTTAAGGACCTAAAACATCCTGTTGCTCAATAATAAACTTCTCATTTAAAAGAGATAGTAATCAGTTTGTTGGCTTTGTGCTGCAGAATCTCTGTTGAACTGCATTGTCAAGTGAGCCTTGCGTTGATGATGGGCAGTATTTATGTCATATTTTATTCAAACCCAACTATCGTTTGTTGAATCCCACCAAGCAGGGTTCTTTTTATTTGAGGGGGGGTCCTAGAGAGGTTATTTCCATCGGAAGCTGGATTAAGTTGTTGAGTACCTACTTGTCCACCCGAAACAAGGATTGTTTCATGGAGCATTTTTCTTTATTCCACTATTATGTCGTATGTTATTGGAAGACACATAAGGAAACTTGGCAGATTTCCATCAATTTTTTGGGCTGTAGTTATGTACTGAATGTGCCTTGCATTTTTCTTCTAAATGTTTAGGCAAAGCCTTTCCAAGGGACATTTACAGACTGTTGATTCCTCTCAAATTGTGATCCTCAGATCATTTTAGAGTACATAACCTTTCTATCATTGGGAACAATAATAGTTCTCAATTTAAGTCCTGCTGAGGCAGGCTGTAGTCAGATCCAAAGCTAGCAGCTTTATTCTTTCAGTAAACTACAACCATTGCAATTGTTTCCAAAGGACCACAAAAATAAATTTGAAAATTGAAATGCTTTGAAAATGATTTTGAACTGAAGTTAGAAAAGAAGGGCACGATTAGGTAAATAAACAAATAAAAGATAACTGAATAAAGATAAGTAGAGAATTTTGCATATGTGAATGAATAGGTAGAACATGATGGTTACCATATAGATCACTGCATAGTACGTGCTGCCTACAGTTCGTACCTATGACCAGATGATGATGGAGAGGAGCGCTATAACAAGAGTAACAGATGGAGAAGACATGGCTTTTTTGGGGGGGGGGGGGGAGATGAAGGGAGATTGTATACATTTGAGTTATTATCTGTATTATCTGTACTCACATGAGCAATTCTCTCGCACCATTAAAGTGATGCCTTCTATATTTATCTCACTATACTGCACAACTAATATGCGTTATTTTCCGGACCCTGAATTCCTTTCTTGGACAATTGACATAATTCCATTTCAGTTTCCTGCATGTTCTTCCTTTTTCCTTTTTTCCTTAACCTTAGAGTTGCTCCATATGACTGAGGGTATGGCACCTGTCCTATGTTTAAATGTCTGTGTGCCTTTTCTCTAGTCTTCTGCAGATAATGCATATTTTGGCTGTGTCTCTAGATATATTGAATAAATGGGCCTTTTGTATGGATCTTTTTGCAGTGGGAATTATGGTGACACAGTGACAGTGGATTACTTGAAAGATTTTCATCGGAGAAGAGTCCAAGTTCTGGTAGAATCAGGTGCTGATTTAATTGCATTCGAAACAATTCCAAATAAAATGGAGGCTCAGGTATGATTGGAGATCCCAGATTGTATCATTTCTGTTTTTGACATTAAAGATTTTTACAGAGAATTGATCGCAATGGACCATGCTGAAGTGGAGACTAGATATTTTGACCTTTTCTTTTTATGTTATTTGTTACATATGAAGTTCTTATATCTGATGAACTGCCTCTCTGGTAGATCATGCCAGCGACAATGCTGTGTATGTCTGGACCTCCATAACTGCACGGTATTAGGGGTTCATACTGCGTTGTAGTGGTTGTTCTGATCTTATATGCCAAATTTTGATTCATTTGAAATAGCTGCACGCCATCTCTACTCAGCTGACCTTTTTTTGGGTGAATCCTTTTATATATATTCAGGCTTATGCTGAACTCCTTGATGAGGAAAATATAAACACTCCAGCATGGTTTTCTTTTAATTCAAAGGATGGTAAGAATGTTGTCAGTGGTGATTCTATGCCCGAGTGTGCCTCTATTGCTGAGGCTAGCAAGAAGGTTGTTTCAGTTGGGATCAACTGCACCCCTCCCAGATTTATTCTGGGACTAATATTGTCGATTAAAAAGGTATGATAATGTTCTCTTGTTCTGGAGGAGCTCTAGGAATGAAGAAAGTCAAGAAGCATGTATCTCTTTCTTGTTGTGGTCTGAGTGGATGATGATCCGCTCCTAAGTTCAACTGATTGCTTTATATTCTTCTAAATTCTTCTATGTATAACTGTGTCATCTGCGGACAATTCCTCAGGTAGCTAGCAAACCAATAGTTATTTACCCAAACAGTGGTGAGACATATGATCCAAGCATCAAGGACTGGGTGGTGAGTTAATTTAGTTTTGTTGTGCTACATTTTTGTAGTGATTTCTTTTCTTCCTGTTTATAAAAAATATTGATCCATAATTTGGAGAGTGTTCCTTGTTACCATTTAGCGCGGCATCTCTTGAGTTGACAAAATGCAAGTTGAACATTAATGTTGCAATCCCTCCCTCCCCCCCAACCAAAATAAGGATTCATATGACTGTTCTTTTGTGAGAGTTCTGAATCTTGTTGGCCATCACACTGCATTTGTGTGAACGTTTCTTGTTCAGGGGTACTATTTGATATACTTGATGTGCTTCTCACTTGATGGCCTTCACGGGGTTCGAACATGGTTATTCTGTTAGGAGTCCATACTAAAGTGGATGTGTTTATATAACCAAAACTTCCAAATCTGGTCATGTATACGTATCCCCAAAAACAATTTTTTGTACATTTTGATATCTTAGCTAGATGTCCACTTTAGTGAATAGACTCAAGAGAAAAATCCTACATGATCTTCTTAATTGTGTCAATTGTTGTTTCATATCTGTCGTCATCAGGGTGTTGGTTCCTTCAAAATGTGAATGGTCATGGCTTATGGGCGGGGTAATGAGATAGCTTTTTTTTTTATAATTATTTGTTTCTTTTTCAATTGTTTGTGTTTTTTTCTCTTTTTTTGGGGGGGGGGGGGTTGTTTCGCTGTGATCATTTGAGGATTTTACTGCTTTATATATGGGAATTGGACAACAAAAATGTACCAAATTCTTCCATTTCCTCTCTTTCAACTGTGCCTTCCAAACAAAGTTTCTTTCATAAATACGTATATTTTAAGATATTTTGTGGCTGGTAAAACCATGAGAATCCAATTGTTAAAATGCAATGCGAAGTGACAAGTTAATTTTGAAGGTCTTCTGCAGCGATGAGTATTCAACTAAATGGTCGATATTTGATAGTGTTATGATTTCGTGTTTAGTCCCTCTGGAACTGTCAGAGTTATGACTCATTTGCTGGGGTTTGTGGGAAGTAGTTTCACCTTAAGTTTTTAGAATTTCTGTTTGTTTTGTTGTCGCTTTGGGGTTAGTCTCTTATGGCATATTGTTGGTGTGAGACTAATAAGATTGATAGTTGCTCAATTTGGTTTGTGATGTAAATGGGTGCCTGGAGCTAAGCCGGAATCTGGATTTTGTAAACTCATTAACCTCTCTTTGATAGAATGGGCCAATGTTAGATAGTCGTCCTGTTGTTTCCTACTTACAGTACTACTTTGCTAAGAAGAAAGTATCTTGTGTCACTAACATACTGTGCTTCTGTTTCAGCAAAATACTGGGGTTTCAGATGAAGATTTTGTTTCATATGTGACTAATTGGCGGGAAGCAGGGGCATCCCTGTTTGGTGGCTGCTGTAGAACTTCTCCAAAAACAATCAGGGGTATCTATGAGGCACTTTCCAGATAGCGGGCATCTATCCTCTGAGATATTGCTTTTGTACACTTTGGAGGCGTAAATATGGGCTGGAGAAGAGCGATCATGGTATGAGTGTGTGTTTTGTGCTTCGAAGTTGGAAAATGATTGTTCTCTTGGGTGAACAAGTTTATGGAAGCCATTAACCCTTTAATGTCTTCTGCTTAAACACAGCTTTAGAAACTTTTTCAATCAATTTAGGCATTCCTAATTTGTGCTGCTGTCTGTAGTTCTGTGCCACCTGCTCAAACATGAGCGTCATGATCAAACATTGTTTTCACCCGTTTTCATCTGTGGATATCAAAGCTTAAGCAATGCTTCCAACCCACTTATGGATGATAGGTGTACTGGCTTGTGAGGATTCGTAAGCTAACTGTCGTAGATTCGAAGAATTCAGTTTGAGAAAGCTCAACTTAGCTTATGAGTTCACTGCTATGTATGAATTTCATTCAACCCTATGGCGACAAATTTATCAAGATGAAACAACAAGGTCAGAACATTTAGAAGTTCCTTACAAAATCTTAATAGGTGAGAACTGAGATCACATCCTAGCCTTAAGCGAACGAAGCTCGAGTTAGAGACTTGACCTAATTGAGCTCAGGCTTGAGCCTTGTGCAGTTGTGCAAGCCCAAGTTCAATCTCGCAAGCTTATGCTTGGATTAAACAACCCCCCTCCCCCCGGCCAGCACTCCCTTTATAAGCAAGAATTCAAAATGCAGTTTCAATCACGATTGTGGTTTTGGTCGCGGTATAGAAAAATTGGTCTAATGCAGAAATCGAATCGCTCTTCATATCGGTGCGAAAATGCAGTTTGGCCAACTCAAAATCCTCTCCAACGAGGCCGTTTCGTAGCGAATTAGCCACATTTTGAATACATGGTTATAAGCAAAGCATACAGAAAGGAACTGAACGTTCATTAAGGCAGAGCAAGTTTTGCTTGGGGTCTAGAAATGCAAATGAACAATAAGAAGGGACAAAAGAATGGATTTATCCAGAATTATGCACAGTAGGAACATTACTCTACACAATCTCCTTAAAGCTTAAAAACATATTGGCTTCAACCTCAATAATCAAAACCAGAACACACTATCGCTCAACAGCCTTTTTTCTTCTTCAACATAGTTCTTTCCCCTACTGCTAGATCTGACCAAGGTCTACCTTGTGCTTTTCCTCCTGAGCAAAGGACGATTTCTCCTCTCCAGGTTATAGCAGTCGTAAGCTCTGCAGCATCAGTTACCTTGTGTTCTGGCACTTTTTGTACAACTCCTCATTCTCTCGATCAGTAGCTCTTTCCTCCCGTCCAGTAGACCATGACCAGTCTTGCTTCTCTGGCTCCTTTGGGGGGTGGAACTGATTAATGGCAACAGCAGAAGTCTATGTCTCATGGAGCACCTGTTTGGTATGTAAAGCAGTAAGGAGAAGTCATGTGACAAATTTCGGGAAAATTCAGCAAACTTTGAGTTTGTATTGCTCCATTCCATGAACTGGCATGGTATAACAGAACTCCAGGCAACTTTCAATACTATGATCATAGAACTGAGGTATCTGAAGATATATCATCTAACATTTTTATTCACATCAGTAATGTTCCACCCACACAAACAACAGAGACTAAAAGGTCAAAGGGGCCAAAAAACATGTTTCTTTGAAAGACAGGAAATATGCAACACAAAGGGTTTCTGATTCACATTCAGAAGGACAAATTGAAATCTGTATTTACGCCAACAAGAATAACCTCAGACAAGTATCGCTTCTCCGAAGAAGATGAGTCGTCCTCTTTCTCACTCAAAGCCAATTGTCTTTTGGTCATGCTCTGTGGAAAACGAATCATCCCATTTCAGCATAAATTATTACATCATTTTAGATCACAGACCAACAGTATATGCTACAGTTCCAGGGAATAGCCTCACCTGCGTCCTGCATATGATTTTAGCCATGATCATGGGGTGATGACACATGGAAAACTTTCGACATTTGATACCACCAAATGAAGGCTTTTGAAGGCATGCTAGTCGATTACGAACCTGAGAGAGTTTCTTAGTTGCTTGGATGTGCTTTGAATGTTGGCCTTTGGTGCTGTGCTCCCCTCCTTTTCTTTATGCGACTTGTATTTAGGTTTTGCGTTTACCTTTTTGGTCCATAACCCCATCCAACTTAGCGTGCATAGCCAAACCAGTTTCTATCAGATCATCAAACAGCTCATCATCAGAAAATGAATCATCTTCATCATCTGCTTGTTAGGTAATGGGCACAACTCTGTCATACACACTGAATTTCTTATACTCCTCAGAAGCTATGGCAAGTTCCATAGCCTCTAAAGGCCTGAAGGACGGTCCACCTCTGTCAAGGAACAACTCAACCAAATTCTTTGAATACCCACTTAGCATTACCACTCCTCGCCCATTGAAGGTAACCAGAATAGCTTCTGAGAATCCAAGGTTCCAAAACACAATTTCAGGCACTTGGTAGAACCCATTCTCCTTGAATTTCCTCACTATCTTCTCATATTTTGTTTCCCACCCTCTTCTCATACATTCCTCAGCATGCTGGCTCTCACCATCATCAAATCTGGATCATGAATAAATCCAGTCACTGAAAATAAAGATCCTTTTCAACATCTGATCTTGATTAAGTCTCCCATCAACAGCCACCTTCGATGTCAGGTCAAAAACTTTTCAGAAGTCTATGTAGTAATCCCCATATTTCGTGGTTCTTATAAACTTGGTCTTGGATTTATGGTCATCCCCTTTGATCATATGAAACCCTGGGTCCTCACTAGTGGTTATGACTTTACCCTTCCATGGCTCTTCACTCAGCTCCGATATCAGCAGCCCAAGAGCTAGACAGACCTTTGCTGGAGTGCCTTCTATACTAGCATCACACACTGCAATACAGTCCTTCAATTTTCCCTTTTTCATTAGACCCTCCACCATTGTTTTCCACTGCAGCTCTGCCACTTCGCTCATCCCCTCATCCAATGAGGCAATGAAGCAGGGCCTCAGTTGCAATTGTGGCCTTCCCTTTCTCAACGTCCTCAAGGCAGTTGAAGAACCTCTCGTGGTCATGTATCCTGAAGAGGTTCTTCGTACCCTATTTTAAGGTAATTACCCCCATTGATTGGCCCCAATGTAAATCTCTGGCAATTCAATTGCCCTGTCAAGGGGAGCAATCACTTGCTTTCTGAGTCTATCTCTAACCCTATAGGCATAATGCGCATCCTCAAGCCCTTCATACTCACGGGACTCTTCTCTAGGGAAGACCCTCCTCGCAATTCCTTCACAAATCAGAGTGGTTTATCGAAAGCTGAATCAATAGAAGGGCAGCATTTAGATGCCAAACTAATCTTGCTCAACTTTCCTGCACTCAACCACTTGAGATCGGACCTCAAGTACTGGGCAAAGAGTTCACATACTTTATCATACATCAAACTGTACTTAGGGTCTTGATCATACTTTTCTAATGCCCTCTTCGCCTTCTCACCCACCCTTTGTTTCCTCTTGTTGTGTCTCTGTTGTTTCACCTCCTCCAAATTAGCTCGAATCCTCTCCTCCCGGGGACTTTACTCCTTTTTCTCTGACGACTCTAATCCTTTCCTCTTTTATCATCTTCTTCATAGCCTTCCTCTTTTCTGCCCTCATCTTCCCTCTTACCTCACATTCTTAATCATCATTATAATCATAATCATAATCACTGTCATCATCAAGAGGCAGATAGCAGTACTTATTTTGCTCAGTAAGTCTCCTATTGGAGAAAAGAATCGCCCTTCACTCAGTGGCGGATCCAGACATTTGGAATAGGGGTGTCTATAAATTAACATTATTACTAATATATACTATTTTTTTTAGGGGTGTCCATTAATCAATATTGTTACTAAATTAACCACTTTTTAAATAGAATTTTTTTTGGGGGGGGGGGGGGCTAGGGGTGTACCCCTAGCTATAACATGAATCCGCCACTGCCTTCACTTCCCTTTCTTGTTCTTCTTCTTCAGCCATGCATAATATCTCCTCTGATATATCCTCTCCTCTGTGAGATTCGGCCCTTCAAGCAATCGAACCAGGATCTCAAGAGAGTCCTTAAAACACCCAAAATGAGGAAGGTGCTCAAGATTAAGGGCCAATGTGTAGGGGTAGTGATCATAAAGCCAAAGGGCACACGTAAAGAACCCTTTTCTATTGGTTTTTCCAGTGCCCTGAATTCCTCTCAAATTGAAAATCAACTTGAGAGTGGTTAATGGGTTGTGATGCCAAGCAAGTAATTTAATGGTGTCCTCGGCCGGGGTTTCGGGCACCACTTGAAAGAAGAAGTCTAGGCAGGGGTCCCCGGAAGACCAGTAGGTCAGGAAGTTGTTACACATGAAGCCGGGCGGGGGGGGGGGGTTTCACGGTGGCGCGTGGATGCAAACGCCATAGCCAGGCATGGTTTTTGATGATTTGGGGGATTGGGGTCCACGGAGATTGTTTTGTGTTTTGCAGGGTTTAAGGGAATTGTATTGCAACGAATTAAAATAAGGGTTTTGCAGCTCTTCCTTGCTTGGGCACCATGGCTAAAGCCTTTTTCTTTTTCTATTTCTAGTTTCTACTTTTTGGATATTTTTCTTTCCTTTTTTTCCCAAAATGGGATAGCTCAATGCCTCAGATTTTCTCTTTTGTTTACAGAGTTTCAATGGCAGTTGACTATATCAAAATTAAGACTACATATATTTTGACCTCATATTTAGGCTTATGCTGAACTCCTTCAGGTTGAATGTTCTTTAACATATTTATGCTTATGCTGAACTCCTTCATGAAGAAAATATAAACACTGACTCCAGCATGACTTTCCTTTTAATGCAAGTGGTTATTCTTTGCCTGAGTGTGCGTCCATTGCTGAGGCAAGTGAGAAGGTTGTTTCAGTCGGGATTACATATTACTGCACCTCTCCCAGATTTACTCAGGTGCAGAAGTTGTTGATTGAGAAATCTGGAGGAGCTCTAGGGATGAAGAAAGTTAAGAAACACCTCTTTCTCGTTTTGGTCTGAATGGATTATGTTGCGACTGCTCGCTTTATATCTTTCTCTATTCCTTGATGTGTAAGTGTGTAACCTTTAACCAAGGCGAACTATGTTACAAACTTGCAACTCATTAATGCTATCTATGGATGATACCTCAGGTAGTCAGGTGGCAAGCAAACCAATACAGGAAAAAACTGGATGTTAACTAAAGCAGATTGAGTTCTGTTTGGGTCAAGAAATGCAAATGAACAATAAAAGACAGAAGAATGGATTTATCTAAAATTATATATTGCAGGAAGTCCAGGAATAGTGCTTTACACAATCTTCATAAAGCTTAAAACCAGCTAGGCTTCAACTTCAACAATCGAAACCAGAATATACACCATTATCCCTCAACAGCCTTTTTTCTTCTTCGACATAGTTCTTTCCCCTACTGCTCTGACCAAGGTCTCTCTTGCGCTTTTCCTTCTGAGCAAAGGACTTCTTCTCCTTTTGAGTTATTGCAGTTGCAAGCTCTTCACCATCAGCTATTGCAGCCCTTGTTTTCTCACGCTCTTTGTATGATTCCTCACTCTCCTGATCTTTAGCTCTTTCCCGGCCAGTGGACCATGTCCAATCTGTCTTCTCTGGCTCCTTTGGGGGTGGCACACTCAGGACTGATAAGCCTCCTTTATATCCATGTTGTCTTAGAGCTTCAAAATCAATTCCACCAGCTTTACGTTTTGCAGACTTGGCTGCAAATAAAGAGCTAATATAAGGCAATGAGCTTATTTACTGTTTTCTTTCTCAGCCTCACATTGAGAGATTGATTACAGAATTTGAGCGCTGAAGATGGACAAATGCCTTTTTAGATGAGCAACAACAGCTACCACTTAGTGCAAAATGAACAATCAGAAATTAAAAATCCATATAATCGAAGACTTACATTAGTGGCAACAGCAAGCCTGTGTCTTATGATACAGCAGTTTGGTATGTAGGGCAATAAGGAGCGTAATGCAGCAAAATTCAGTACAATTCAGCAAACATTGAGTTCTTATTGTTACATTCCATGAATCAACATGCCATAACAAAACCCCAGGCATATTCCCAAACTATGATTATAGGACGAGTACTTTCTAAAAAGGATCCAATGAAATCTGATAAATGCTGCACATGCATCTATCATACTGATTCATGCAGCATGAAGGTTCCAACATCCCAGATATCAACAATTGAAGCCAAATTTACACAGGGGGGAAGAACTTTCGCTAAAGGAAAAAGATATGGAGAACAAAGGGTTTCTGTTTAACATTCACGAGGAGTTAAGGAAAAATTGAAATCAATAATGAAGCCAACGAAAACACCTTCACATGATTTCCGTGACAACTTTCCAGCTCTGTCCTCAGCCTCTGATTCTGTATCACTAGATGATGATTCCTCCGAGGAAGCTGAGTCATCATCCTCTTTGTTGCCCAAATCCAATCGTCTTTTCATCGTGCTCCGTGGAAACAGAACTGTCCCAATGGAACATAAATGATCATACTGTTGTAGATCACAAACCAACAATTGAAACAAAAGCACATTTCTAGACCACCTTTTTTTCTTCGTTCAGGTCCGTCCAACGGTGCAAGTGTGAATAGGGTGGCAGCTGGCTGCAAATATGAAAGTTAATCAACAAGTTGAATGGCAACGGGAAAATGCAAAAACCAATCAAGAAAAGAAATCATCTTGCAATATTGGTCCCTTTGGCATCATTTCAGCTTAACTTTTCAATAAAGCCATAACCTTCCAAAATTACCTCACATCAACTATCATGCAAACCCGAAGATCATATCAAATCCATGATCCCATTTACCGCTAAATTTCATCGTCTGAACCGAAAATATCATATAATACTCATTTTCAGCACAAACCCAGATCACATCAAAGCACATATCATTCTCCCTCCAACAACAGAACTCCACTTGACCTTCTTCTGGTTAACTCCGTTCCATACAAGAAAGCTCTCCAAATTAAACAACCCATTTCCCAGTACAAACACAAACCCTAAATGACCTCCAAAAAAAAATCCCAGTTCAGCGATAATACCAACAAGCAGGCAAATCCAAAACAACAAACTCATCAATGTAGATGAAGGAGCTAATTACAAGGAAATCATACACAATACTCAATTTGGCAACGAATTAATCTTCTAAAAATGTTTCCTACAAGAAAAACAAACACATATAAAAAGGATATACACATATATAGGAATCCAAATTACAACTATGATTATGAGCAGTTCAATTACATGAATATCGAATTGGAGCTCGGGAAAAAGAGAAAACCTCCGGAAGATTAGAACTTGGCAAGGAAGAGAGTCGCGGCTTAGGGCTTCGCTCAAGTTTCTGACGAACAGTAGCCTGTAAGAGCGACACACTCAAAACGCTGCTATCTACTGATTTAGCTAAGCCCTGCGACGCCGTATTTGTTCAAGTTTCTTTTTAAATCATTAAAAATTAAAGTCCAAAATTTTAGAATTATTATTTATCTTCTCTACTTTTACTAAAAAATAAAATATAGAACAATACTAAAAGACATACAAAAGTTTAAAAATGCAACAAAAAGAAATATCATGTCCAACTATTACCATAAAATAAGACAATTTATTTGTACAATTTACAACACACTCAGAGTCTATAACTTACTGATAATTAAGTAGACAAACTGTTGTATACTTTTATCCTTCATACAATTTTTATTTTTTTTGGTGCATTCTTCTGCAAACGATTAAAATTCGCACTTTGCAGAAAGGAAAAAAAAACTCTATAAGGTAGCGTACACGAGAAGGATCCATAATTTCTTCTTGATGTATCTCCTCCATTGAATGATAAATAGCTAGAGTCCCTAACAAAGCTATCAAATTTTAGTTCATACTTTACAAACCTAGTGTTTCTTCCAAGCAGGGATGAAAAGGGAGCATGTGGAGCAAAACTCTGATCAAGAAACATTTAATTTAGTTTAAGCAATAACCCCAGTGAACCAAACTCCGAGAAAACGAGACCTATACTGAGAGGAGTTGTTGTAACGACCTTGGTGAAATGAATACCACAAATGAAATGAAGCTGCTTTTTCTCTATGAACAAACTTTGCCATGCACTTCTGCAGCAACATTCATCAGGTAAATTGCACGCTCATATTTACATGATATGTCTTCAAATAATGTGCAGATGTTCTTATCTTTGAGTGGACATTCTGTAACAACTTATGCACGAAGAATAGCAAACTATAGCATTCAAGATTCCACAGCAAAACAAGGCCATGGAAAGACCTATCTTATTCATCATTTCACGTAAAGTAGCCTCAGCATGTCCTGATCCTTAAATGTTGCACATTACTAAAACTTAGTAACCACCCTATTAACTAGAAAAACATGACGACTCCCCCTGACGCACTTTTTACTCTGCAACCGAGAATTCAAACAACATGCTGTGCTGATACTTCTGACCTGGCTGATACACAATTGAAGGGAAGTTCGGCTGGTTAACGGCATTTGGGAATCCTTGTGTCTCGAGACAAAGTCCTGCATGCTTGCCATAAACAACCCCGCCTTTGCCCTTAATGCCATTTACATAATTACCGGTGTAGAATTGCACGCCGGGGGCATTGGTCCACAGGTCTAGAACCCTTTTGCCGGAGGGATCTCTTACTCTCGCAGCGTGCTTCAGACCCATCTTCTCATCTCCACAGTCGAGCACGTAGTTATGGTCATAACCCAAGCCAACCTTATCGATGTCCTGACCGATCCTCTTCTCAGAAGTAAAATCAAAGGGTGTCCCGTTAACTGGCGGTATCTCACCTGTTGGAACTGTGGTCTCATCTACTGGGGTGTAGTGATTTGCCCACATCTGAATGTAATGGTTGAGTATAGGGCCAGAGTCATGACCAGCTAAGTTCCAGTATGTGTGTTGAGCTAGATTAACTGGGGTGGCTTTGTTCTCGGGTAGTGCTTCCATGTCAAGCCTCATGGTTGTCTTGGAAGTAAGAGTATATGTTGCAGTGACAGAGAGATCCCCAGGATAGCCTGTTCCATGAAGAATAGATCAGCCAGATGATGCAGGAATGGGAAGAGGGAATAAAGCAGGGCAGGAGGACCAACCTTCCTCGCCATCATGACTCTGATATTTGAAAGTGATGGAGGGCGTGTCACCCGTCTTGTATTCAGCTACCTCCCAGATCTGCTTATCAAATCCGTCGTGCCCTCCTAAATGCAGAAAATAATACCACAAGATAGCAGGTCGTTAAAACTCTTCTAAGTAACTGCAAGGTTTTCTCATGTAGCATTAACATTCAGATTCTCAGCATTTTCGCTTATGAAATATACACAAGCAAGTGAAGCAAATCATACAAACTCAAACCTCGAACTGCATCTATAAAGGGTTGCAAAGACAGTTGCAGGCACAATAACATGTGATAATTTAAGGTAGAAAATAATCTACACTGTTAGACAGAAAACAGATTGAAAAAAGGCAAAAGACAACAATAACGACAGTCATGCAATGAAAGGCAAAATTTCAAATGTAAACACTGAATCTTTTACTCAATCTATCTCTTATCTCTGCCAATCTAAGGCTGATTTCAAGAACAAGAATATCTTTGTAAAAACGGGATAAGTTAAAAATGAAGGCCTGAAATGAGAAAAGATCAAAGGAAATATGAAGGATGCTATCACACAAACATTTGACTGTTACTATCAAAAGAAGCACCAAAGTTAAAACAAGTTTGAGAAACCAGAACATGAATCAGCATACCATGGAGAGTATGTGGGGGTTTGTTTATGGGCAAAGTGTATTCAACTCCATTAAGAGTAAACTTTCCATTCTTGATCCGATTCGCAACACGACCAACAATGCACCCAAAATATGGTGCTGCTCCTTGCTAAGGTACAAACAATGCAACACAAGGGCAGATAATCAGATTCGTAGAACAAAAGAATTGCACATAATAACCACACTAAAAGGAAGGGTAAGCACCCAAGAGTGCTCAAATTTATGAATCAAGAACTATGAACTCAAACACATCATCAAAGCATCAGTCTCAATTACTGAAAGTTAAATCAATTAATTTTTCCTTTCTCTTAACACTTGGGTGCCTTTCACATTCATTGCCTTCAAATAAAATCATTTGAGGGTTAAGGATAAGAAAAATAGGCAAAAAAATCCAACCTCAATAAAAGAATTAAGACAACTTCCACATACTCTGGTTATCAAGCCTTGATTCACATTGTCAAATTCATAACAACTAATACCCATGAAATCAAATCTCAACAAGCGAACCCTAAATGCCAAGTAGATGAACTTGATCCACATTGAATTAACTTCAAATACCCAAAAAAAAAAAAAAAACAAAGGAGTCGATTAAATTCTAAGCACGATCATAAGGAGATAGATCGTAGAGGGAGGTAGAAGTAAAGCAAAAGTACCAGGTAAGGATCAAGACTATCAAATCCCAGAACAACATCAGCAAGTTTACCTGCAAAATTCAGGCCAACCCACAAAATAAATTCACAGAAAAATGAAAAAAGCTCAACAATTTGAGGTTTAAAGATGATTACAAGAGAAAAGGGGGGGGGGATTACCGTCTTTATCAGGAACTGATAAAGAAGTGATGGTGCAGCCATAATTGGTAATCTTAACTTGCATGGTGCCATTGTTGAGCTCAAAGATCTCTGCTTTCTTCCCTTGCTCCGCCATTGTTAATCACTCACAGAAAAGTTCTGAAACAGATGAACACGTAACTGATGGATTGTATTGTCACGATGAAATAATCCAATAAAGCCCAAGTGAAAGACCATTTTACCCTGCAGCTGTGGAAAACTGGAATATAAATGCCGTCGTTTCAGGAGAATTCCCAACGCCCATCCGCCCTACTCACATTCGATGCCAAAACTAATCCAAGACCTAAAATTCAAATCAAACGACCCAATCTCATATTCGATTCAACATTCAAAATTAGCTTACTAAAAATTTAAATTGATCTGAATTAAACTGTATCTAACCTAAAATTTCCTATAATGTTGCAATTTTTTAATATTATAAATCTATTAGACCAAACATCAACTGAACCTAAATCGACAAAAGTCAAATGTAACTCAACTCAACTGATCCGAACTAAAATGTAGTTCAATTCAAAATATAACCTAATTCGAGCTTTAACTCAAACACATATTCAAACTGAGTGATCCTAGGCTTACCTATTTTCCCATAAAAATTGGAGAAAAGGAGAAAGCTTTTTTGTATTTGGATGTATTATCTTCTTGGGTCCGTCTTATATAATCAATGGACTTTGCTCAATTGCTCGGGCTGAACTACCCCACCATTTTCCCGCCAATTTCTAGTGTTCGCCGATAAATCTCCCAAACCCAGTTCTCTAATCAGAAAACTCGACCACCCCAAAACCAAATCAAACAGACAGAAAAACCCCAGAAATCATCGATGAGTTCAAACTCCCTCCACAGCGTTCACGTTAAGCTCCTTGCCTTCGACTTAAACTCTCTAACTCAATCCCACTCTCTCTCCTCCTCTGACCCGATTTCCTTCTACCGAAAAGGGGTCCAAGTTTCGCTGGTCGAAGTTCTGGGTGTTGTCGTGACCCGGGATCTCAAACCGGGCAAGTTCCTGAGGTTCTCCATTGACGATGGGACTGGCTGTGTTCAGTGTATTCTTTGGCTCAACCAGCTCACTTCTCCTTACTTCTCTCGGAGATGCCCATCAGATGTTCGAGCAATTGCCCAAATGGCTTTGGTTCATTCGGGCCGGGTTCAGCTGGGTCATGTTGCTCGGGTTCGTGGGCGGATCACCATTTTCCGGGGCGCCGTCCAGATTACGGTGGATGATGTGGTAGTGGAGAGAGACCCCAATTCGGAGATTTTGCATTGGCTGGAGTGTGTTCGCTTGGCTCGGAAGCGGTATGATGTGCTGGCGGCAAATGTAAGGTAATGCCAATTTTCTTTGTAGCTGATATCTACTGTTTATAGAATGAATTTGATGCTAATCATCTAGCTTATAATTGTTGGGTTAAACTCTTAGTGTGTGTTAGATTGTGAGGCGTATGTAAAGGCTATTGGGTGTCATGGTGAAGAATTGCTATATGGTTTACGAGGAAATTTGGATGACCTCGTTTGTTTCATTCTGGTTATTTTCTCTCTGAATGTGTGCAAAATGTTAAGGAAAACATGCGTCTCAAAACACTGTGTTGTGATACCTAAGGTCAGAGAATACGACTGGGTACAATGGATCATGCCTGAAAATAACTAAAGCCCTGGAACTTTTGCGTACTGTCTAGAAATTATCATAGAATCTATTTCTCTAGTGCATGGTCCTCAGCATCACTAAGAGCCCCTAACGTTCAAGGTTCTAATTCACTATATATGTTGACAGAGGAGTGGCAAGCCGCTTCATATGCTGATGTGCTCAGGGTTTGTATAAGTTTCCAAGTCCCAAACTTGCTTTCAGTGGCCTATGTGCCTCCCTTTGCTTCAAAATTGAGCTGAACTCATATGGCTGATTACGAATGCATCTCAAAGTTTATGCCGGAAGAGTAGGGTTGTAATTCTTTGAGGTACAGTATAGCCTATAGAAGACCCTAAATTGAGTTTGAGGATAATTGGATCTGGAATCTTGTAGCATGCGTGCAATTGGTGACCAAAGATTAAAGGGGAAGTGATGATACCTAAGCTTCACGGATATTAGAAGCAGATTGTTGGCCAACTTCTGGGAGGACTGAACCAAGATTCCTAAATTGTCCCAGCCAGAGTTTATAACTTAATTCTCATGAGTGACTTATGCAATCTCTTGAAAAGGATGCCTCATGAGAGCTCAAGGGTATTGAAGTGCACTCTGTAATCTCAGGACAATTCTGAACAAGCTAGCTGGAAACCCTTCAGGGTTCTGATGTTTGCCATTTGGTTAAGTAGGGACTAGGAGTATATCCTGGAAGTTTTCTTATGAGGGAACAGGGGGTTCGGGTTGTGGTAAATAAGGTTTTAGGATGCCAGGGAAACCCTTTAGGTCATGTTTGAAGAGAATTGGGACTGGTTGCTAACCCTAAGATTCAAGCTTAGCCTATAATTCAACATTCAGTGGTCTCAAGAGACAATACAAATTTATTTTTCTTATAATATCTACATAGCAATTTCTAAGCTTACCGAGGATCTCTGAATTATATGTGCTAAAGAAGAACATAAGGCAGGTTTAACTTACCCAAAAAAAAAAAGAACATAAGGCAGGTTTCACAAAGCCCCAAAACTGAAGGGCATGTAATTCATAACATATTATGATTGGGAAATAATTTTAGGAGTTTCTTGCGAAGGTCTAAAAGCTCAGTGGCTGGTGATCATACCTCAAGTTTAAGGAAACCAAAGGATAAGTGTTGCTCAGCTCTTTGAAAGCCACCAGCAAAAGGATTTGATTAACTCATGTTGATAATGCGATAGCTGAGGGGATTTGCTAAAGACTTCAAAAATGTGCCAAAAAGTGTAAAGTTTTAAGTGGTACTGCATAAGTTTCATGAGCAGATGAGGGAAATTCTTTATGAGAGTATGAAGGTTGAGGCCCTTAATCAAAGATAATAGCTCATGCTACGTTGATTTTGGTGGAAAATACCAAAAGTGGATAGAATGCTCTAGAACAAGTAAGAACAAAATTCAAGCTGGCAGTCTAAAGCTCCAATAAACCTCATGCATAATCCACTGAAATGCCATTAAAATTTTACATTCTTAGGGCTTGAGTGGCTGCATGACGATAACTTTTTATCTTTGTGAGATGCGTATGGAAAATTTTATGCAAAGTCCCCTAGAGCATGCAAACCCATGGACCTATGCCATATGAGCTACTTAGATTCTAAAAAAGTTGCCTCTTAGCCTTAGTTCAAGGTGTCAAGTGCTATTGATATAATATATTTTAAGGATGCAATTAAGTGTGAAATTTCAAGTATGCCCCTCAAGACATCTAACTGCTGGATATGATTCACGCCATGTATTCAACATGCTTTAGCTCTCAGGCTTGCATTGTAATTATCCGAGATGATGGATGTGCAGTCTCTATCTTAAGTTACACCAGATCTGCTTGTGAATTGTGATTATGGACTGTTCTTGTGAGAGGTTTGCCATATGTTGTGGATTCTTCTGTAACTCATGTCTTTTATTGCTCGTAGGTTGATGGTATAGCTATGTACTTTGACAATCCTTTTAAACTCTATACCTCTTACAGCAACTATTATGGCTAGTTTGTGCTCCCCCACCTCCCTGCCAAAAGGAACTTAAGTTGCTGCGGGTAGTGGGTCGTCTTTGGACTCTCGTAAGCCGGTTACAGCAGTCCCCTTACGGGAGGTGCCGTTCTAGATTTCAATAGAGCCTAATTCTAGGACAATCGATTGGGCATCATTCAATGTGACACACTAAGTTCATGGTATTTTCCGAAATTTAATTTTTCACTTGGTTCAAATTGTGCTTACAGTTATCTTCACAGAGAATCTGTGTATGTGGCTTAAAAGAGCATGTACTTAAGTAGTTAACAATCTGAATTATAATTCATGGAAGAATCTTCTCATATACGAACAAGAAAATGATTAAAATGTGAGTGCAGGATTTCCAAATGGATTGGACTCCTGTCTGTCTCATATTTTCCTTCCAGTTCTGGCTTTATTTAGTGTTCTAACACAGTGAAAAACTAAAACTATACTGCTATATTCAAAACACGGTTTCTAATCTGGTGCTCTGCCTTATCTTATGTTTACGATGTATTGTTGTGGTTATCTTTTTCGTGCCTTTTTCAAATTTATAAATTCTTGAGCTGATGACCTTTTCTAGGTTGAAAGTTGAAACCCCACAACTTAAGTAGTTGATATCTGGTTTTGCCTCACTTTGCATCAAGGCGATTGTTGAAATTCCCCTTGTCTGCAATTTGACGACTTCGATGTATTTGTAGGTTCATCTGGGAGGTTTTTGGGTATAGGTAGTTAGATATAAAATGAACTCTGAGAACATATCCTAGAAGGCAGCATTTGGTAGAAGTAGTGTTGGGCCGACATACTGCAAGTCTGCTACTGCATATTGTACCCTGTTCTGAAGCACAATTGGTAGTTTTAATTTGTTGTCAGAAAAATTAATAGGTTGTCTCCTACATGCAGTCTCCAATGCTTCGAAAAAATTGTGTCAGATGAGGTTTGTTCTTCAGGAAATGGATTCATTAATGCAGTACGACTGTGACTGTAAGTAGCCCTTTTCTGAGAGGGATGGGTTAAGTGTTCCCTGTCAATGATTTCATGAACTCTAATCTTAGGTCTTCCATGTTTTTATAGGTGGCTAATTTATCATAAGGGCAAGTTATCCAATTCAAACTTTTTGTAGATTTTCTTGAAACAAACCTACAGATAGCCTTTGCCCATCGCCCTGCCATTCCCCTCTCATGGCAGGGCAATAATGTAGTTGCAAAACCACTTTCTGGTTCTTGAGTTCATGCTTTTAGTTTAAATATCAAGTATCCATCTTCTTTTGTCTCTCTGTCGGGGGAAAAATGATCATTTATGGGATGCAATGAAAAACGGGCTATCAGACACAGGGATTCTTTCTTTTGCCCATTCTCTGGAGTGAGGAAGACTTTGTCCTAGATTAAGTACGCTATTCCATGAGTTGTCATTTCAGATAGATCATGAGTAGGATACATAGGATGGTCAAGTACCATCTTTCGCATGATCATAACTTGCTCAATAATAAACCAGCTTTAGTGGAACATATTACAAATAACAGCAGCAAGGAGACTCAAGCTTGGCCGAGGAGTTCTAATATGAGATTCCTGTCCTTAGTTTTTACTAAATCATCTGAAACGTAATTGCCAGGCACTAAATGAAGTACATAATACTGCGGCATGAGGACAGGGACTTGCTGACAGGACTCCAGGGCGGTCCGGCAACAAGAGTTATCACCCAGCAGGTAGGACTCCACAATTGGAGTCAATAGACCATGAAGCACTTGAAATTTCCCTGCATCTCAAGGTATGATACACAAGGTGACCCGGTTGAATGAGCTAAGTTGGCCTCACAGCTTGATCCAATGGGTTTGAGGAGGTTCTGTGCCAGAATGTATAGGCCTTGTGGGTCATGCGCATTAAATTTGAATATTTATGATGGCGGGATTGAAATCAATTGAGTACTTATTATACCTCCCTAATACTTGCTTATATGAATTCTATTGTATACATGAATCACTTAGACTTTGCCATGTCCATGTTCGAGTGTTCAGCATCCAATGTCTTGAAATTTGGCTCGGCTATTATGAAAAAGATTTTAATTGTTTCGCTAAAATGAATGGTCAAATGTTCATAAAAACTCGTGTTGCATTGTTTTAGGAGGTCAGATAAAATGAAGAACACGAGTAGCATAGTAGCATACCTCGCTATCTACATGGGAGATCGATAGCGATGACAAATCTGACTCCTAAAGTGATGCAATGAAATCTGACTTTGTTAGATGATGGGAAATCCGAGGATGAGCTTGGGGAATATGATGCAACAAAGGCATATGAGATAGAGACAGTGACATCTCATACTTGGCATGCATAGTGCAATATGATTCCTCTTTCTATGGGGATTCTAAGTTTTAGCACCATATCCCAATTTTATTAGGGCATGTCCCTGTCAAACTTCTGCTTGGCTCATGACAATTTTCCCTATCACCGAAATACATTTCTTCGTCTGCCAAATGAGCACCCTCATGGGATGAGGTATAAAACAGGTTTTTTGAGTCACTTTAGCCTTTGCTTTGCAGGTAGCATTAGGGGTACTTTTGGCAGGTCATTTTGTTTTGATTATCATTATTTAGAGGTGAGGTGGAAGTGAAGGTACATTTTCATGTTCATGTGGTGTCATCTTGGTTGGCATGACCAATTGTTTCTAAGACTGCATATTAATTCTTGACCTCTTTTTGTCCTATTCCTTGTAAGACCCCTCAACAGTTAACTTGTGAGTCCTGTTTTTTTTGGGGTTTTTCTTGGAGGGTTGGGGGGTGAGGGGCCTTATTTCATCATTCACTTAAATGGCTAATTCAAGCACTTTTTGGATCCGAATAGAAAACTTTATCTAGTTTTGTTCTCCATTTAGGTGTTGTGTGTTAATACTATTAATTCCTTGATTTGTGGAAGGGATATTCCTTCCCTTATCATTTTTAGGGTTTGTTTTTTTCGTTGGTAAATTGAGGTTGGTATAAGGGTGAAGTTGGTTGTGGTAGGCTGAAGTTGCTATTTTTTGCTGAAGTTGGTTGAAATTGGTTAAGGTAGTAAGAATAAAATTTTGAAGGAGGTGGGTTAAATTGAGTTGAAGTTGGTATTTTTTATTGAAGTGGGTTGACGTAGGTTGAAGTAGATTGAAGTTAGTAAATTGGAAAAGACCAACAAAAAGAACATGCCCTTAATGTGAAGAAATGAGCTCAAAAACTCCATTTCAGTGGTGGAGACAAAAAAAACCCTTGTGTTTTTAATGGGGATATATCCTTAAGAATTGTGTTTATATATATTGAATTTTAATGCCAATATTTAAAAAATAAAAGTAGAAAGAAGTAATGCTAACTTTAAATACAAAATGTTAATCAAAGGAGGAGTATGTGACGATGAAATCCAGAACTATATTACTTAATGTACTCGATTTCAGGATGTGAAATATAAATTACCTTATCTTCATATACATAATGAACGTATCACCCTTAACGTATTTAGCGCATGTTCGTTTTCATTGGTAAATTCTAATTTACCAATTTCAATCCACTTTAACCCATTTCAATCAATTTCAGTAAAAAAATTTTAACTTCAACCCACTTCAACAAAAAAAAATACCAATTTCAATCAATCTCAATCAACTTCACCCATTTTTCATCTCATATTTCCCAACGAAAAAAACAGACCCTCAATGGCTATCCTTGCATGAGAATATGAGACAGAACGAGAGAAAGGTCTCAACTGATGATCGATGAGGGGTATACTGTATAATTCTATGAATGCAAAGAAACGTGAAAGAGAAAGACCTGAAATTCTCCTTCAAGCCAGGGGATACGTTGCAGATGAAGGTGCAATATCAAATTGATCATCTTCAGTTCTTCGACTGCCTTGTCTGGCTTGCTGGATAGAGATGATCAAACTAAACTTTGATTTTGCTCGTAGTGTTACTCAATACTTTCAAGTGTGTTTGGTTTATTTGTATTTCTTGTATCCTTAAGGATATGCTGTGTCTCGGTGTATATAGTCAACATATCCATTCATACAAATATATTGGTAATTTTCCTTAAGGATATGCTATGTGTCTGCGAACCTCTCTTCCCTTCATTTCTGTACCATCCAAACAAAGTGTGAGATTGATACTTGAATTAAAAAGTTTCAAGGGGAAATCGCTCTGATATCACTTGTTAGGGATAAAATTGAGCAATTGCTTAGCAGAAGCTAACATGATAATGAACAAGATTGAGAATAACAAACAAGGTCAAGTTAACGTAGGAGGAGACAAGATCTAACCTGAAAAGCCCCATCTGAAAAAACCGCGAACGGCCACAAGCACAACAGATCCATTATATGAGAGAGAACAGCACAAGTGATCAACCAAAAGAAGATAGTAACACACACAGACTCTCAAACTAACCAAACTATTCTCCGGCTACAATGAAACAGACATTCAAAGTTGGATATAAAATTGGCAACTACACAAATGGCCACTAGGGGTCTAAACAACCACACATCGAACGCCTGCAAAGAGGTGGTACCAAGAGGTACTCCTAAATACCTACACCTAACTAGGATGAATAAATTAACATATATATAGCCACAAATATGTGTATTGGCTACCAAGTGCAATCCTTCCAAGCAAGAAAACATCTTCTACAGAAAAATAAAAATTTTCATAAAATAGAATGTCTCCAACCACATAACTCAAGCCTTAAGTGTCACTAACAAACTTCAGAAGAGGAAACAATTTAATTGTTTTCAAAACCGGCAAATGAATTGGGGGGGGGGGGGGGGTGTAATACTAATGAAGCAATGTAATGCATTTATTTTGGGCTCCCATTGCTGTTTTTTATAACTCACACTTCATGGTCATCATTTAATCAATAATGAAGTCGCTGTCATTAGGTAATAAATAAATAATGGGGCTATGATCACCATCAGTAATCAATCAGATGCATCATATCATAGAACTTCTCTGGAAGTCAGGACCATATCATATCATGAACTGTTTAAAAAAAATCTCATGAAATGTATGGCCTTTCTTTTTTTTTAAAAAAAAAAAACACGCGTCTTCATCTCTTAAGTCTAATCACTTGATCAAAAGTCAACTAAGACTGATACAACAATATTGTTACACTTTTACTTGTCATTGTATCATTGTTACAGCCCTGCTCATTAGCTAATAGCCCAAAAAAAAAAAATTAACGTAAATTTCAATTTTATCTTAATGATATTTATAACACTTCAAAAAAAAAACAAAAGGCATTAACTTTGATACAATAATATTGTCACCCCGAAAATCTAAAAAAAAGCTATTATCATATTGAAAAAGTTTAATTAATAATATTATTTTCTTAAAGCAAGCACATCTTTGTGCCCATCCCATCCCCCAATATATTGCATAAACAGTTATCTGTAACTTAAATAAACATTAACTGCCTAAACAACTAATTTGACAAAACAAGGCTTAAAATATCGGTTAAAATTTCACGTACATCAGTTGTTATGCTTCTTTATAAAGCAAAAATAAAGCAAAAATCAATATGTTTTTTTTTTTGCTCATTCAAAAACAAACTTATATTTGCTAACCAAAAAAAAAAACTTATATTTATCAAATTTAAAACTGCATTTCCATCTTGACATGATGTTCTCCATTACATATAAACTATCAGACTTTTATTACACCAGACTTTTTAAAAAAAAAAAAACTTACGAGGTTAAAATATAAAATGAATACAAAAAAGAGAGAAAAAATTTTAAAAATTTAAAAATTATTGCAACAGACTAACAGTGCAACCTTGGACCTCCAAATGGAGTGATCAAGCCCATTCTTGGTTGGGTTTAACTGTCACTCAACTAATTTAATTTAATATGATAATTACTTTGAAGGCATAATTAATTAAGCTGAGACAATTAATTAAGTACACTTGATTTCTATATATATCTATGAAAACCTTGAATTACGAAACATGACTTAGCTTCTTGTGAAGTGTGAACTGCACAGTGTTCCACATGCACCATGTACTTCAAGATTAGCGAACTAATCAGTAATTAGTGAGCTTAATCCAAGAAATTAATTAGCCCCACTTTTTGTTTTGTAATTACTTGTTTAGGAGTGCCAATCACATCAATGCGCGCGTGCATAATTGCACTGTGCTCTCTCGGTACCCACGTGAGGCGCACTTGCTTGTGTAATCCCCTAATTTTAGATAATCATTAGCATTAATTTGAAGTTATTGTTTAATGTGTATATGCTTAAACTATCTAAGCTTGTTTTAGTACGATAATTAATTCCTAAGTACGTGGTTGCACGAAAGTCTATGAGATTGCATGGGGAGGATCGGAAGGCGGGTGAGAGCGTCGAGGTGGGGCTAAGCACCCTTTAATATGTTAATTAACAAGATCCTAATTAATTAATTGTAATTAAAATTTAATTACATTGCATCTTTTTCAAATTAACATCTTTATAAACACATTAGAAAACTTTTCTTTAATTTGAGCCACGTACGCATGATTACTTCAACCGACAAGTAGGTCGATTTGCAATATCAAAATTAGAAAATAGAAAAATTTATGGATAACGGACATAGACCAAATGAAGTAAAAGAAAACTAAGTGTCTTGTGAGCTAGAATTACCAAAAGGTAAACCATTTAATATGTTGATTCTTTTCAATTGCTTTAATTACGTGTAAGAAGGGGAGCCTTGGAGCAACAGTAAGGTTGCATTGTCTCCGTGTGATCAAAAGATCATGGGTTCTAGCTGTGAAATTAGTCACTAACAAAATCAGTTTAAGCTGCTTAAATGTAAATCCTAGAGGGCAGAAAAAATGAAAAATGGACCCTTATTTTCTGACATTTTTTTTCCTTTTTTTTTTGTCTTAGATCATCTATTTCACTAGAGTCGAGATACTGTTGATCCAATAAAAAACAGAACTCTCCAATCACATATTTTCTCCGTTCACAAGACTCGAACCCGAAAACTTACTTAATTAAGAGAAACAAATGTCAAACCACTTGAACAAACCTGTAATGATTATATTCTAACATTCTTGAAAATCTGTTTAACCTACCTACCTATGGATTCTATATTATTTATTAGCTAGCTGCTTAGTTAATTAGGTTAGTTGAATGATACAGATTAAATATTAAAAATAAAATAGTTTATAATAAGATTCAAAATAGAAAGTTCCAAAAACGACCCATAGCTTTGTTTGTTTGTTTTGTTAGACAGTTAGCTAATATAATCTAGCTTCCTCAAATGGGATGCAAAGCAGATTAAGGGGACTTATTAAACATATTAATTCAATAATTGTATTCTAAAATTAATTAGTAGGTTATCTAAACCTGGCATGTTGCTAAGAGTTGGATAACAAACCATTAATTACAATTAACAGCACTGGACTCATAAATTCTTACCCAAAAATGGCAAAAGCTAGCTGTACCAGAGAAAGCAATTAAATCGCATTTATTATTTCAAATTTCAAAGAAAATTGTTTACTGAAATTATGTTCCTCGACAAAAGAGAAGTGATTTTTAATTTTATCATTTTTTAGATACTAATAGTTGTTGGAGTATGAAAGTGTGTATTGTCTCACATTGATAAAAATATAAATAATATGAAAGTGGATGTTGTCTCACATTGATAAAATTAAAGGGCTTGAACATGTATATAAACTTGTGAATTACTCCACCTATTGCCAATTGGTTTTGGGTTGGAGCATCATTTGAGATTATATGCATGACTCTTTGTTAATAACCTAATCGATATATAAAAAATTTAACATGGTATCAGAGCCGGTTGCTCAATCTTGAGTTGCCAGCGTCCCCCTTTGATTAAAAGTGTGTGCACGTGTTAGGCCTTGTTAATAGCCCACACGTGAGGAAGTGTGTTGGCGTATAAAAGTAGGTATTGTCTCATATTGATAAAAATTCAAATAATATGCTAGTGAGCGTTGTCCCACATTGAGAAAATTAAAGAGTTTGAGCATATATATAAGCTTGTGAGTTACTCTACCCATTGCCAATAGTTATGTTATATTTCCTAAAGTATAATGTAATATACTTTTGAAGTAGTACTTTGACTACCAAGTATCAATACGAGTTGTTTCAGTTGATATGGCATACATTCCCTTAAACAAGGTTTCAGTTTAATTATCTTCAATAAAACTTAAATATAATATTATATGCAGTACAATGTAACAATTTTTTTTTCTTGCAATTTTTTTTTGGAGGGGGGTTCAAAGTAGATGGGTAGCTCCAGGGTGCAACCGAGAGAGAAGGTTTGGTGGTTGATGAATAGTACATTTGATCCCTAATTCGAGACAAATAATTAGCACATTAATTAGGGCTACATCATTATGAACTTGTTTCACCCTAATTTGATAGAAATTATTGATTAGAACAGCTAACCTGGTTAAGAATATTTGGTATACGTTGACCAAAATAATCAAAACTGGTTCAAAAATCAATAAAATATATAAATCCAATATTACAACAAGATTCTGATCTAAATCTTGAATATTCTTTGGTTGAAGAAAAATCATTAATATAATGCTTTATCCATTGTGTAGTATTATCAGTGGCGGATCCAGACGTTTGGAATAGAGGTGTCCATAAATTAACATCGTTACTAATATACACTATTTTTTTTAGGGGTGTCCATTAATCAATATTGTTACTAAATTAACCACTTTTTAAATAGATTTTTTTTTTTTTGGAGCTAGGGGTGTCCATGACACTCTAGCTATAACATGGATCCGCCACTGAGTATTATAATCAAATAATAATACTTTGTACACCTTTTCTGTTTTTTAGACGTAGCAGTACATTAATTGATCACTAGTATCCCTAATAAATTAAATACAAGTCAATATGAAAGGTGGGTAATCTCTACTTAATTCGATTTCACATCAAGGTATAATACACAAAAGCAGAATAAACTTAGGGTCCAAATTTATAGTTCTATAGGTCTAAAGCGACTTGGTGCATTTTGCGGAAGTGAAGATGTTATGTTGGAAGGAAGACCGTGAAAATAGGAGTGAGTTTTAGAGAATTAAAAAAAATAAATAAATCATATATCGTAACTCAAGGCTTTAACCTAGGACCACCATCTAATTTGTAATTATCAGATACATATATATTCCAATGAGGTGTGAAGGTCGATACAGGTGGGATTCGAACCTAAGTCTCTAGTAACAACTCTGAGAGATTTTACCAGTTAAACTAATTAACAATCACATAATTGTAAAAATTTTAACCATAAAGTAATATGATATTAGATAGAAAATTTTCTAGACATTACACATGATTGTTCCAATTCTATAATCCCAGTCTATCACAAATGATAATTTTTTAAATTATCTAAACGCCTACTCTTATTCCATGGGAAAGCCTATATCATGGTTACCGGTATACATAATACTAATAGCTACATAAGCTAAATGCATAATAAAAACTGTCCGTATGACGAATACACGTAAAAAAAGATGACTGAGAGTAGTAGAGTACGTTCTCTCAGGGGTATATAATAATTTACTATTCCTTGATCTCTTTAAATAAAGATAACAATTTTTCTCTTATAAAATATATTATGTCATTTGAATCTATAAACCCAGATCTCCAACATAAGTGTTGTTTTCTTTCACAAATAAATAAAAAACACAAAATTTATGAGTAGTGATGGGGTTGGTCCTTGGATTTGGGGTAAAAAGCCTCGAAGGAAAACAGGCTTCCTCCACCTTCCCCAGCTCACCTGCACTTTATTCTCTTCAAATTCGACACTTTGCTCTGCTCACGACCAGCAGCATTTGAAGGAGAGATAAACCCCCCCTCTCTCTCTCACACAGAGATAAACTACCCCCCTTCTCTCTGTGTCTCTATCTCACATATACATAAACTACCCTTCTCGCTCTGTGTCTCTGTCTGTTCCCCCTCTTTATGTCCTTTACATTGTCTTGTTCTTCTTTGCTCCTCAGAATCTCAAAGTCATACTAGTCCTACTACTTCTCCGCATCTTGCCTGTCTACATCCATCCCTCTCTTTTTCTTTCCCTGTCTCTTCCTCTGTTTCTTCCCATTTGGATTTCCCTGTTTTCCTTGGAAATAAAAAAGAAAATCACTTCAAAGAGAGTGGTTGAGTGAAGTAAATGAAAATCTGCTAGTGGGTTTTGTGAATTTGGCCCCGAATTATAAAACCCAGACACCAATTTCCAAATGAATTGCTAGTTTCTTTGTAATTTTGATTTTCTCTCAGCTCATTAACGGAGGGAAAAAAACAGAGGAGAATAGGGGTGGGGGGAGAGGTTCTCTTTACTTTGTCAAGTACGGAGCTTTCTTTCAATCATTGGGTTGAGAGTAAAATCTTGAGTCCTTTTTATCAATCTACTATTTGGGACATTGCGTATCTTTTTCCCCTTTTCTTGAACAAAATCCGTTCAATTCCGTACTAAGCACCCCAGAAAAAAAAAAAAAAAACTCGAGCTTGAGGGTTGCCCTCTATGAAGTTCTGAAACGATGACTCATGGCAGCTCCAAGAAGAACAAGGTGAATTTGAGAAATACCCATCAAATAAATCCCCTCGTTCTCTCTCCTGCAACTCATTTGAGATGTTGGGTTTCTGATTTTGTGTGCTTTTGAATCAATGAAGCTTTCATGGCCCAAGAATTTGGTGAAGAAATGGTTCAACATCAAGGGTAAAACTGAAGACTTTCATGCTGATGATCTCTACTACAGAGGTATTCTTACTTTCTTATTTCTCTTTTCCCCTGGATTCAGAATCTCAGGTTGACAATGTGGGTTCTAAAATTGACCAATTTTAATCCCACAAGAAATAATTTTTTTCATTTGCCCTCTCTGTTGGGATCAATATTTGGTTTGTGTAATAGTTTCTGAACCAGATCAATTGTTGTATTAAGAAGTATTTGGATTTTGTTTTGCCTCTATCTTTTTGGGACTTCTAAGTGGGATTTAGGAAGAGTGCGCTAATGAATTAGTGGAATTTGATAAATTAACAGTGACGAAGCCATTGCTTTAGCAACTCTTTATGGTTCTTTTCCAGGCTGTGATGAAGATTGGAGAAACAATTTCTTAGACAGAGGGGCATGCACTATCAAGAAAAGTAGAACAGGTTCATTGTCAGTCACATTATACCATTGCTTTTGGCTCTGGACCACTCTAGTCTTTGAGTTGCATATGTAATTTTCAAGAGCCACTTTCCTTCCCATTCAACTTGTTCTGATAGTTGCCAATTTTATTGACCAGAAGTATCAAATAGGAGGGGTTCTGATGGCGCTCGTCGCAGTAAAATTGATTGTGATGCATCTCATGTCACAGATGTGCAAAATTATAGGTTAGATCTCGTTTTTCCTCTCTTATTTGCAACGATTTTGGTGTTAATTTTCCCCTCTAATTTTTGATATGGCTTTTAGGATCTTTGTGGCTACATGGAATGTGGCAGGAAAATCTCCACCTGGGCATTTGAATCTTGAAGATTGGCTTCATACATCTCCTCCTGCTGATATTTATGTTCTTGGGTATGTTCTTTTATCACCAATCTGCAACCAATTTGTTGAAAGTCCGTAATTTTCCAGAGTTTTTCATGAGCCTTATGTTTGTCTCCTCTGGCTTCTTTAGTTTCCAAGAAATTGTTCCTTTAAATGCTGGCAATGTTCTGGGCACAGAAGACAATGGTCCTGCCAAGAAATGGTTGGCACTGATTAGGAGAACTCTGAACAGTCTTCCTGGTGCAAGTGATGGTTATCACACCCCTTCACCCATTCCTGATCCTATAGTAGAATTAGATGCGGATTTCGATGGATCCACAAGGCCAAATGCCCCATGCTTCTTTCATCGACGATCATTTCAATCGCTTAGCCGAAGCATGAGAATGGATAATGGCATTTCAGTGTCCCAACCCCGGCTTGATAGAAGATTCAGTGTTTGTGAGCGGGCTATCTCGTCATATAGGGCTAATGATTATGATCCCAATTACAAACGGTGCTCCTCAGATGATGAAAACCCTTGTGAATCTCCAGTTACCACACACTGCTCACCAATGGCCTATTACAACGGATCTTTCCCTACTGAGGAGAGTGAAAGGCAAGGGCAGTCAAGGTACTGTTTGGTAGCCAGCAAGCAAATGGTGGGAGTATTTCTTACGGTCTGGGTGAAGGGTGATCTCAGAGATGATGTTCGAAACCTGAAAGTATCCTGTGTTGGAAGAGGATTAATGGGCTATCTTGGGAACAAGGTACTTGAATGTTAACTTTGTCACTGTGTGGAGGATAGACTTGTTTGGAAACCCATTTGATATTAGTGCTAAACTTTTGCAGGGTTCAATTTCTATCAGCATGTCGCTGCACAAAACAAGCTTTTGCTTTGTTTGTACTCATCTGACTTCAGGGCAAAAGGAAGGCGATGAGCTAAGAAGAAATTCCGATGTCATGGAGATACTTAAGAAGACGAGATTTCCTAGGATTTGCGGCATGGGTGTTGAAAATTCCCCTCAGACAATTCTGGAGCACGAGTAAGCCTTCTTTTCAAGTTTATGAACCATATATTTGCCTCACTGATTCACAAACAGTAGCTTCTTCCCTATTTCTGTAACATTATTTTGAAATTGGTTTCAGTCGAGTGATTTGGCTTGGGGACCTGAACTATCGAATTGCACTGTCTTCCCAATCTGCCAAAGCTCTTGTTGAGATGCGAAACTGGAAAGCCTTGCTAGAGAATGACCAGGCATGTAACTGAATTCTTGATGCATTTTGTTTCTCTCCACTGAAGTTCTGTTACTTTTCTTTGAGCTTATGTGAGAATTCTGACCCTGAAACATGAATCCTTTTTTGAGCAGCTTCGATTGGAGCAGAGGCGAGGACGTGTTTTTGGGGGCTGGCAGGAAGGAAGGATATACTTCCCTCCGACATACAAGTATTCGAAAAATTCAGACACTTATGCTGTTGCTGATCAAAAAGAGAAGCGAAGGACTCCTGCATGGTAAGTCTTCTATAGGTGTCTCATTCTCTGAACTTTTCTCAATTCTTTTACAAAATGAAGTGAATCTTTGTCTTTGGATGTTTATGACATTATAGAAACTGCAACCTATTACCCTGAGGTTCTGGTCTTTGAGCCATGAGGTCAAAACCATCAAATATTATTGAAATTTGAGCATTGAAATATCTCATCTTAGATTGCTGTCATGTCTCAAGGTGTGATCGTATCTTGTGGTACGGAAGAGGCCTACAACAACTATCATATGTACGGGGAGAAACTAGGTTCTCAGATCACAGGCCTGTTTATAGTGTATTTCTTGCTGAAGTAGAGTCAATCAACCGAGGCAGGATCAAGAAAAGCTCGAGCTGCTCTAGTGCCCGGATAGAAGTTGAGGAGTTGTTGCCTCATTCCCATGGGTATTCAGGATTCAACTTCTATTAACGGTTACAGTCCATAAAATTAAGCATTCAGGTAGTTCCTTTCCCTACTTTCTTTTATGCAGCTAGATACCTATCCCTCCCAAATTCCGAATAAAGATGATTGCAAATTGCTGTTTAGAAAATCTAATCATTGATGATAAGGAGTTCCGTATTTAGCTGGGCATTATGAAAGCATATTTTAATGGTGAATTAACCAAATAACAAAGCAATCACTTTGCAAGCAACCAATGTTGCATTCTATTTCTAATGTTACTGATTCTTCTCAACTTCTTTGCTTGTAGTTTAGTGGTTGTAATCTGAATCCCTATAGGTGCTTTTTGTTCTCTTCTTTTGGAAGAGATGGAAATTTCACAACAATGTATCTTTCAAGCTAATGTGCTCGACTTACTCAACCAACTGATAGATTTGTCTAATCTATCCAAATATCTAAATTTGTGACTTGGCCCAAAGAGAACGCAAATTTTGTTTGACCAGATTGTATTTTCTTGAACAGCTAATTCGGACAAACACAAAACATATCGAAATATGACCCAAACTTTCTTACCTTGCCCTGACATCCTATCAATCCTGTTCTGACCGGATCCAAAACTAAAGAGACTCAAACAAATCCCTTAGCTAATCTAGTTTGTGCAATGCTCCCCACCCACTTTTTTCTTTTCATTTTGGGTTACGTTATGTTCTCATAATTCAAGTTCAACAATTAGATTCAGATCCTAAAGCTATCATCTTGGTTTTGGTCCCCCTAAACTTTAGGTCGTCTTGGGACTACTGCAATGGAACCCAAGCGTAGTGGTGAAAACGACATGCCACCATCAACGCTCCCCGAAAATGGGGTTGGTCCTTTACTTTCTTTCATCTATTGCTGTTATTCTCCATCCCACAATGGGACTTTCCCTTTGTCTAATTCTCTATGTGCTCTCATTTCATCATCGGGAGAAAAAACAGGCCAGTCATCCTGTAAAGTTTTGCTGATTCACGCTAAGCCCACGTGTCTGCAACAACTTACCCCATTGTTTTTTCACTACCATCCGCCCAATCAGCGGTTTGAGAAGCTTTCGACCAAGCAGATCCGATGGTGAGTCAAACATTATGCCTTTGATTATTTTTGCCAGCCAGATTAACTTTTGTTTTTGTATATTATTTTAAAGTTCTGAAACACTCGTCCTTCCCCTCATGCAGGATGATTGCATTTGTAATTTGGATTCGCCAACCGGGTCAGCAGTTATGATACCATTCACCATTCTTTCTTGTAAAAACACTGATTAAAAAGCTAGCTTTAGATAGAGACACAGAGAGAGCAAGGACATAAACAGAACAGTAATAATTGCTACTGGTTCAAGACATGTAGTGGGTAAATATAAAGTTACAGTCTTACAGAGATGGGAAATGGGGGAGTGGGTTGACACTCATTGGATGGCATTTCAGAGTTAAAGAAAAGCAAAGAGAGAATGGGAGTTCTCAGTGATGTATAAGCTTTTTTCTTTTGTTGGGTTTCTCCTATTTTGCCTTTTACCCCCTCCCTTTTCCCTCTTTCAGTTTTGTAAAAGATAAAGCTGGAAGTGAGTTTTTACATTGAGTGCCTGGCTTCATAGCCAGAGCTTTGCTTCATTGCCTTGTTACACTTCTTTTTTGGTAGTGTGTGGTATTATTCCCTAAAGGTGGAAAAACAGGAAAAGAAGGGAATCACTTCAGCAAATCATATTCCATGCAGATTGTCAGATTAGTGTCATTATAGGGAAGCCATGGGACATGAGACACTCACAGAGAGACCATCTTTGCATTTTGCATCTTGTACTCAACCGAAAGCAACTGTGCATCATAGGTTACATATGAAAAAGAATCGAAACTCGATCCGAGATCCTAAATGAAGAATCGAAACTCGATCCGAGATCCTAGTTTCACATATCTCACTGGGAAAGGCTAAAGCCTAGAGTAAGACAACAATCAAAGGCATAAAAGTGCAAGGTCGGAAGACAACAAGATGGAAGAATTTGTATCTTAAAATGCCACCCTGCATGTGGAGGACATGTTTGGACGTTTTCAGGTTGAAGAAGAATCAAACAAAGCCTGGAAAACCAGACCAGATGTGACATTTTGCTGATTCTTGTTCTTACCCCATGCTCCTCCTTATTTAAAAAAGAAAAAAAAAGAAAAAAGAAGTGAGGATTCAGGATTCTCATGAACTATAGCCAAAACCCCTTCCTCACCCAATAAGAAAAATAAAAATTTAAGGGAATCTGGCTGGCGGCTATGATTAATATATGGCTTGATTTATCTTTTTGCATGGTGGTAATCATTGGTGATAATAATCAATCCACCGTGCATAGAAAAAGTGGATGCTGATTCAAACCTTTAATTATTAATATAATTTTAAGTTAGACTATAGACTTTATGTAATCAACCTTAAGATTGGATTCAACTAATTAATTATATTGATTATGTTCAATAAAGCCAACTTCATTTTGAGTTGCATAGTTTCTAAATCCCCCAAACTTTCCATTATTCTAAATAAAATCCATTATTAAGATAATTTTAACTTAGACTATAAATTAGTTTTTTTTCTGGGCTTTGTTCCGAAATAAATGGGCCACAATCCAATGAATCCATGCCCGAAGAAATTATTAAGGCATCTGAAATTTGATTAACAGTCTGTTTGGATTGAGATGAGAGAAGGGGAGAGGAGGAGAATGAATATTAATGAATACTTATTTTTCTTGTTTGGAAATGAGGGGGAAGAAAGAGAAATCGAGATGAACATTTCACCCTCATTCCCCCTATTCCCCTCATTTTGATTCACTCTCAAAATGAGGGGAAAAGGAAGAGAACGAAAGATTTGTTATAGTTCTCCTCCCTTCCCTTAAGTCCTCTCTTACAGTACATCAAAATGAGGTGAGTATAAATGACCTTTGTTTCTTTGCCTTCCCCTCCATTACCTTCCCCTCTCTTCCCCACCTTTTTTCCTTTTTATCTCAATCCAAACAATGTGTAAGAAAGTTCAAGCTTCCATTGATCCATGGGGGAAAGAAATTAACTCAATAAAATTGTGTTATGAAAAATCTTTTAGTGTATCCCTTAGAAATAACTTATTTGATAGTAGTGATTTTTATCGATATAAGGGCTAAGGTTGTCTATATCCCAATCTTTTTCAATTATGCAAGAGCATGACCCATATTGCCAGCAATTGTACTAAACTAGCAGTTGTTATAGTGTAGACTCTAGGCTTGTTATTTTCGTTGGTAAATCTTATTTTGTCAACTTCAACCCACTTCTATCAACTCTAATAAAAAAAAAAATCTAACTTCAACCAACTTTAACCAATCTCCTTCAAAATTTTCACAAATTATGAATTATCATGTGAAAATTAATTATGTTTTCAACCAAAAAAATACACTACAGTATTTTTTTTTGTTTTTTTGGTGTATTTAAGTAGTAATTTGTAAACTATATGTAAAAATTATATGTATAAAAATTCCCTCAATAGATACATTAAAATATGTCATGAATAATTTTTTAATGCAAAAAGTCATAAATAATTTAAAAAATTTGTTGGTGTATTAGCATTTACAATAACACTTATTTAATTATTAAAACAAATGAAATGTACAAATTTACCAAACTTTAGTTACTTTTTAAATTTTGAGAAATATTATGTCAAAAACTAAATAAAAAAAATATTCTCACTTTTTTACATTAACCAACTTTTACACATTATACCAAAAAAATATATCAATTTCTTCCAATTTCAATCAATTTTAACCCAAATCTACATACCCACGTCAAAAAAATAAAATAAAATTCAACCCACTTCAATTCACTTCTTTTAATCTCAACCAACTTCATCTATTTATCAACTCCTATTTCTCAACGAAAAGAACAAACCCTTTGTAGTAAAAGTCACCCCTCTCCATATTTGTATAATACACGACATCCACACTTACTTTCAATCATGTAATCTTATAATCGTTAAATATATTTTTAGAGAAGACAATCGAGCAATCGACTGACTGGTAAAATTATGCCTCACTTTGTATTCCACAGTTGTGTAGAATCAGGTCTCACATAGAGACTTTTATTTTATCTTATTTGAGAATAATTTAAAAAAATTTCTTATAAAAAAAATTACCTAAATTATATTACTTATCTTTCTTACCAAAACAACCAAAAAAAAAAAAAACTTGTATGACCTGCCCTCGTAATTTCACCAAGTATTCACCATTCATTTTGCAGGGCTACCTCTTGGTAAAATGGCAACTCGTGCAGTGTGCGGTAATAATACCAAAAAGTGGAACTTCTGGTGAAAAAAACGCATCGCCAAATTCACCACACAGCACCTGGAGGCCTGCAATCACACAAATCACCACAACATCATTTGCCAATTCCATCTTGATTGTGCAGCAAGGCATCAGGAGGACGTATGTTTGCCGTAATAATCCAACAAATTAAGGGCCTACTTTTTTCGTAAGTAAATAAACATAAATAAAATATTAAAATAGGTTGAAGTTAGTTAAGGTGGGTTAAAGTTGATATTTTTTTAGGCGAGTTGAAGTAGGTTGAAGTTGGTCTATTTTTTTGTAGTGAGTTGAACTGAGTTAAAATAATGAGAATGTGTAATAATTTATTAAGTTATTGTAATTTTTAGTGCATTTTTCGCTGAATGGTAATTTCACAATTTTGCAACTATTTTTCTAAAAGTTGAAGGCCGGTACAACTTGTCAATTATTTTTAACGATTTGGGTTACAAATTATTAAATTTATGAAGAGATGGGTTAAAGTTGGTTGAAATGGGTTGAAGTGGGTTGAAATTAGTTGAAGTGGGTTGAGATTGGTATTTTTTTTTCAGGTGGGTTGAAGTGAGTTAAGATTGGTAAAGCTAAATTGACCTACGAAAAGGACAAGGCGTAAAGCTAAGAAATTGTGAGTAAGAATGCTACAATAACGTTAAAATGAGATTCTTTGTTATTGATAAAAAATGCATTAATCTTATAAGTTAGGGAGAACTCTTGATAAAAAAATTGCATGAATTATATTAGTTATCTTTTTTATAATTCATTCATTTTAGACGTGTATTTAACTATAAGATTGTACTTTAGACTCAACTTCTGCCTTAAAACTACATGATGTTATTGTAAACCATGACAAGTACAATGTTTTCAAATCTCGCTAACTATCAATTTTACATGGATGTCCTTAACAATTGGACTCCTTCAATAATCCGCCCTGACTCATATGAGTTGTGTTAAAGTATAGTTATTTTGAAATTTGGTATATAAGACCGTTGGTTATCTTAATAGCATAAGGTTTATATTTCTGGGGTCTTTAGACATGTATGTTTTAGCATGGTCGCGTCACTGTGGATATATAATGCAGTAGAATTAATCTGTCATAAATTTTTTCTATGTACATCAGTAAAACTGGACAGTTTATTTAAAAAAATAACTATTAAATCACAAAAATTGATATATATTAAGATAATATTAAATTATTATAATTTAACTCATCTTTTTGTGAAATGTAGGTGACGAAATTGTAACGTTGCCTTCCAAATTTCCACGTGCATGTCCCATTAAGGAAGTCTGATTCTGGTCCTTTCAGGACAGTAAAATTTGGCAGGTGCACCCCAATGCGGTTAACTTCTTGCATTTTGTACAGTGCACAAACAGTAGAAGAAGCATTTCTTGCTGTAATAATCTGTGTTATTTGATCGTCTTCTTTCACCAATGAGGTAAATCCTGACATAAATAGGGACTTTGGTGTAGTCTACGTCAATAAATCATACTTACGCATACATGTACGAGCCTAGGTTGTCCAATCTATAGCTTGGTTGGCCTTTGGGTTTTGAAGGTATGCCAATGGACACTGGTTTTGCTTCTTGGGATGCGATTTTCAAGTACCTCTCCACTTTTATTGAATTGCCTTCAGTTTGTGACTAGTGTAATCATGATAATCATAATTGATGTGATGTGATTTTACTTTTTGGTGATTCAATGATCTCAATGATCTCATTTGGATTAGATAATTGTAAAATTGAATTTTGTACATAAAAATTAAATTATATATTACTCTATTTTATTTCAGGTCATACAGGTTAATTGTTAATATAGACTTGAAAGCTCTGGTCTTATTGATAAAGAAGGAGATTCGAGTGGGTTACCCCATTATAATCTGATAATGGATCGCAAAAAATTTGTTTTGAAACTGGATGGGAGTTCCCAAGCAGGAGTATTGGTACATCGAGGCAAATCGTGCAGCAAACTAATTGACGAATGTTAGAGTAGGTTTTTCCTCTATTCTTCAGGTTTTTTTCATCGCCCCCTCCTTATGAACTAAGTAAAATCCTATTTGAGGATTGCAATTTACAATAGGTTATGCTCCCCCCCCCCCCCCCCCAATGGTCTCGGTAGCTAAAAATAATTAGATTGATTTGTAGTCTTCTTTGAGGTTTAATCCCCCCTCTAGCACCCATATATATATATATATATATATATATATATATATATATAT
>JACYFF010010365.1:2875013-2911697 GCA_017589665.1 Selenicereus undatus | reverse complement strand
GGCAAGAAAGGCAGTTTTTGTAGAGAAAAATAAATTTGATGGCTCAGGTGAGGGACCCAAGTCCGAAGGAACTGGTTGGCTGCACAAATTCATTCTACCAGAGGAATATTCGCTAGTCATGAGAATCGATCTCTTGTCCACTCAAACGAGAAGTAGTTGTGGTGTCAATTGAGCTACTAACTCATAGGCATGTACATGTAATGGGTTGATAGGTATATTTGAGAACATTCAAATCTCATATACATACATTGCTGGTTGAATCATAATACTTGAAAACTCTTTCTATGCATGAATCACGCATAGTTATAGATATATTAACATATAGCACTGTATTTTAAATGTCTTAAATATTAATCTACATCGATATGTCAGATCATTTAGATTCAATACACTTTTGAATAACAACTACAATCTAAATATTAAGGTGCAACTTAAAACAGACAATCTATACCTAGCTAGATTCAATTGTACCTATTGGTTTATTGAGTAATAAACCACTTTAAGTTAGTGGTACTACAATAACAACAACAACAACAATTTTCAGTGTAGATCCTGCTTTCGCGGGATCTGAGAATATTCAGATGTAGACAATCTTACCTCTACCGGTAATCCTGCTCGTAAAGAGCAGTGGTAAACTTAAATATTTTATTTTATTTATTAAATCCTATATAAATATTGGCATATATGTCAAATTATTTTTATTAATCAAAATATATCAAATTATTTGGTTGCACTTTCTTTTAAGCAAAACCACAAAAACCCCTCATGGGATATTTCGTTGATTTAGGATTCCTAATTCCCTTCCCAATATTTAACCAAAAACGCAAAAACCCCTCTTGCAAGTTTCGTCCCCTAGACATTGACTAGGGTTTTCCCCAATCAACATCATTCAATTCATCGGATCTCCAAAACCCCAAAAACCAATCAATCTTATTCTTCATCATCATCATAATCTTCCTCACAAAATCTCAGCCGCCATGAATTTCGACAGCGAGTTTGATTACTACTACGACTCCGACTCCGACGACGACAACCATGACGGCGATGAAGATGAAGAACGCTACACTCTCGGGGAAGATAATCAGTCCTCCTTCCTCGTACCCCGTGATAAAAACTACACCGTTTTGACGGAAAACGACATCCAACTACGCCAAAACCACGAGATCTCCCACGTCTCATCTGTGCTGTCTATCTCCGAAGCCGAGGCCACCACATTGCTCTGCCACTACAAGTGGAACGTCTCGAAGCTTCATGACAAGTGGTTCGCCGGTGAAGAGACAGTGAGAGCCAACGCGGGTCTTTTCTCGGGACCCGGTACGAGTTGTTATAGTGATAGTCGTAGACAATCTCAGTGTCAAATTTGTTTTGATGATGATCTTCCATTGGGAGAGATTCTCACCGCCAATTGTGATCATCGGTACTGCTTGACGTGCTGGAGGACCTACGTAATCACATCGATTACCGACTCTGGGCCAGGGTGCCTGTCCCTCAGGTGCCCTGACCCGGCGTGCCCTGCAGCCGTTGGATTGGATTTGATCAAACGGCTGTCGTTGGGTGGTGATTACGAGAAAAGGTACGAGGGGTACTTGGTTAGGTCGTACGTGGAGGGGAAGAAGGAGACGACCAAGTGGTGCCCGGCTCCAGGGTGCGAGAACGCGGTTGAGTTTGAGTTGGGTGGGGTGGATGTGTATGATGTTACGTGTTTGTGTTCGAATGCGTTCTGTTGGAACTGCAGCGAGGAGGCTCACCGGCCTGTCGATTGCAAGACGGTGGCTCAGTGGATGAAGAAGAACAGCTCGGAGTCGGAGAATACTAACTGGATTTTGGCCTTCTCAAAGCCGTGTCCTATGTGCAAGCGCCCCATTGAGAAGAACCAAGGGTGCAGTCACATGACTTGCGGCGCACCTTGCAGGTTTGTTCTGATCACGTCATGCTTTACACATGTTAGGAATCCTATGTATGTGATCCGAACCCTAGAAGGATGGAACACTTTGGATAAGATCCATCTTCAATCATGTGTCATTTAATTACAACAACTCTGAGTATAGATACCACTTTCACTGGGTTTGAGGATCAATGTGCCATTTAGTTATTGCCATAGTCAAGCTGGCTCAAATAAGTAGTTTGAGAAATTGTACTTACTTGTTGGATTTGACAATGCAGGTATGAATTCTGCTGGCTCTGTCTCGGGGATTGGAGGAGTCATGGCTCGTGCAATCGTTTTCAAGGCAGGAAGCAAGATGGAAACTGTGAGAACGAAGATGAGAGACGAAGGGAAATCGCAAAGAAGTCTATTCAGCGATACACACACTACTATGAACGTTGGGCAAGCAACCACAAATCAAGGCAAAGAGCAATCGAAGACTTAAACAAAATGAAGACTACCTACTTAAAGCTGCTGAGTGACAAACTAAAGGAACCCGAAACACAGCTGAGTTTCATCCTAGAGGCTTGGCAACAAATAGTTGAGTGTAGAAGAGTACTCAAATGGACTTACGCGTATGGCTATTACTTAGATGAGAAGGAGCACGCGAAGAGGCAACTCTTTGAGTACTCCCAAGGGGAGGCAGAGGCCGGTCTTGAGAGACTGCACCACTGCGCAGAAAGAGAACTGTCGGAGAATTTTATTTTCATTGCTGAGGATGAACCACAAGCTGATTTTAATCAATTTCGTTCCAAGCTGGCTGGACTAACCAAGGTGACTCGTTCATATTTTGAGAACTTGGTTCAGGCCTTGGAGAATGGCTTATCAGAGGTGAAGCCGCAGGCACCCAAAAAACCGAAAGGCCACAAGAGAAAGGCTGCTGGTTCAAGTTCAACATCAGGGCAGTCCAATAATGTTGCTGTAACTGTTGATCTTGATGATATCGGACATTGGAGTTGTGACCGTTGCACATATTTGAATCCAGAGTCGGCTCTAGCTTGTCAGATGTGCCATGGTGACAACTAAGAACTCTAATCAGTTGCGATATTTTAGCATCAAAGCTGCTGGCATGGGTTGCAACTCTTCAATTTTTAGTGTCTAATAGATTCTTTACCCTCTCATCATTGGATTCGTATGTTCGACTTGTTCAGTAATCTGAGACACCCTTGTTTTGCTGTCTATAGCTTTTCATGTATTGCTAAATTTAGTTACGGTCAGTTTGAAATTAATTTTCTGCTTATCATCATTTAAAGAAGCCTCAATTAGGCTAAATAATGAGGTCAGATTGCAATGCCGATGGAGCTGGCTCGATTTTCAGTGCTACCCTTCACTAAAAAATATTTTGAATCGATCGAAAATACTTGTGCACAAACGTTATTACTGTTGTATTCAAATCATCTCAGCTGATTTGAGAAACACAGCTTTGCAGTACATATCAGCTGATAGAGTACTTTTCTATTAGAGCTCATTGTGCGCGATAATTAACTTAACTTTTGTGAGTTGATGTAGTACTTCTTGTGCTTGCAGTATATGAACTGCACTTGATGGATGCCATAGTATGTGGTTTTGAGTTCAAACTCGCCTTCACCAATAGCATAAATGTTGTTGTATATTCAGTACAGACGTGCTCTGTTTGGTCTATTCCGTGTGTAGAACATGGTTACGGTGAGACCAATTCCAAAGTGCACTGAGTGAGCCGACTAAAAATAAGCAAAGTAGCACCACCCTTTATTCTTATGAGAATCACCAGTACAACACATTGCATAGTTTCACATAGATCTAGCTAGATAGCGAAGTAAGCAAACTGAGCACCTTAACAAACTCACATTCACCAGGTTATTTATTCGTAGTTATATAAAGAAACGCATGGCTCATTATAGGCCATGGATCCTGGCAGAGGATTTCTGGAGAGGGAGCTTTTAGAATGGATCGATTCCAATCAAGCAATTGGCGGCGTAGTGATTGCAAGCCTGTGGATGACTTCAAGCACCGCCATTTTATCATTGCAGTTGAGAAAAATCCATCCTTGACCAGATAAGTGTATTGAGCACCCGAATCTTGCACTTTGGGGTGAAGTTCGCTGAAACCTTTCCCATTGTAATTGTATGCCCCCTCAGCACCCATTTCTACATAAGTCTGCACATGAATATGACCAAAACCAAGACAACAATAAGAAATTAAACTCAACATTATGAATTTAGTACGTATATATATACATGCATACCTTGGAGAGCTGGGCTCCGACTTTGTTATCCCAACCAACGAAATAATCGATCTGTACTCCATTCAAGTCATAGCCACGATAGACAACAGAGCCGGCAGCACCAAATTCCTGATCCTTGTACTTGACATAAAGGAAGGCACCCCCATTGGCCGTTCTCAATGAACATAGGGTAAGGGGGGGTGCCACAAAGCCATAGAAATCCACAGCATATACGTACCTCAACAATGCCCCAGTGGCGTTGTAAATAAGGCCAAGGACACACTCGAGACCCTCGAATCCCTTGTACATGTCCTCGACATACTTTCGAGCCTGCACATCCTTGCCGTCAGCGTTCTTCAAGTTCAAGGCAACGTTGGCAAGGTCGTTCCTCGTGATCACGTCCTTGTCTGCGTACTCTGGCATTCCCTTCAAGGTTTCGACAGTCACCGGAGTGCCAAAGACGTTGCTAGCCATTGTTGAATTGTGGATAGCGCGGGGGTCGTAACTCTAAGTGGAGTAGGAGGTTGTTAGTGTGCTCTTCTAAGCTGTGTGTTAAAAGCCCGCTACTGTGGGCCCGTATTTATACTCCTCGCTGCTCATACCCCGTACATAAAACTATGCATGATTAGGGATGGCGGTATTGTTTGAATTCGATGCAAATCCGATTCGATCCGAGATAAAATTATCCGATTTAAATTTGATAAAAAATAATGTGATTTAAATCCGATAAAAATAATTCGAATCCGACTCCGATCTAATCGGATTTGGATGAGGGTCCATCTGATCCGATATCTTTTTCTACTAATTTCACCTTTTTTAAAATAAAAAATCCTAATATTATAACCCTAAAAAAGACCGCATAAAGTCCGTACTCTATGTGCAAAATGTGCAATACACTCTTTATTTGTTAACTAATTTTCTCTTCCCTCCCGATTTTCTTTTCAATCTCTTCTCTGTGTCATTCAAAGTTGTACTTTATGTCTTTATCCCATTTCCTTCCACCTGTTGTACTATTGTCTATCGCTTTCCCTTTAAAGTGAAGTCACATTTTCTTTTTCAATTCTAACACTTTTTTACTTTAACATATTAAAATGTTTAATATAAAAAAAATTATTTGACATTAAAGAGGTGTTTAACATTGCATTTACAAGTGACCAACGACAAGATTGGAAATAAAAATTATGCAAATATTGAATAAAAATGTATAATCAGATTATATCCGATTATATCCGGATTTAATATGACCCGAATTTGATTTAACATCTGATCCGACTGAGTTAGATTTGGATCGAACTTTCAAATCTGATTATTAATTGGATCGGATTTGGATGTCTATATATCCAATTTGACTCCCCCGTTGCCATCCCTATGCATGATGGATTTTTATTTTTTTTGTTCAAATGAGCCACGAAGGCAGTACAATACAATGGAGGGAGAGGTAATAGAACATGCGACCTAATGTACTCAAGATTCAATTTTAATCACTTAGTTAAGATGAGTAATTAAGATCTCAGTATGCATGAAGGATTATAACCTTGGTGCTAATGCAAGAACAAATTAGGAACACTCTTTTTTCCTATGGTATAAATTTGGACGCAATGAATTAATGACCACCATATGAGATACAAATCTTAATGGACTGGAATCCTCTGCGCGCAGATAGAGGGAAAACTGCAATCTTTGCAATTTACCTATTTAGGGTCGTTGGATAATTCATGCAATATTTGCGGGTGGAGGGCTTTAAGTCAATCTTTATATTAAGGCCTTGTTCGACAAAATTAGCTATTTAGATAGCAGATAGCGGTTCAGGTAGTGGATAATTGTTTAGATAGCGGATAGTATTTCTAATTTAGCTGTTAGCGGATAATTGTTTAGATTAGTGGTTGAAACTAATGTGTTCGGTAAATTTAGCTGTTATGCTAGCTGATTAATGTAAATTGACATAAAAGAATACAAATAATTTCCAAAGATAAAATTTTCAAAGGATATTTTTGGGGTAAAAATTATAAAACGCTACTTTTAAATGTCAAACATTAATACTATTAACTTTTCAAAAACGCTGCTTAAAACGCTAAACGCTACTTGAAATGCTAATCAAAACATTAGTTTACCGAACATTAAAAATTAACTAATTAGTGTATTAATCTGGTCAAAACACTAAACACTGTTGCCGAACACGATCATAATATGAAAAAGCAAATGTCACCCCAGAATTGAGAAAAAGCTTAGCAACAATGCATACAGAATTAAAATAAGAAAACGAGAACAAATTTGAAGTACTTTAAATGACAAAAAAGAAAGGATAGAATTACAGTGGATCTAAAAAGAAAGAAAGAAAAAACAATTATTTTATTACATAGTAATTGCTCTATTTTCAAACTTGACACATTTTTAACACTGATTGTACTAAAAATAATTATTTTATTATGTAGCAGTTGCTCTATATGCAAACTTGACACATTTTTAACATTTATTCTACTAAAAAATAATTATTTTATTAATTATTTTATTACATAGCAATTGCTTTATTTGCAAACTTGACACATTTTTAACATTTATTGTACTAAAAACTCAGATTGTAGTGGTTAGGTGGACCGCTTCTTTAGTTTAATTTGATTTTTTCCCCAAATAAAATGTTAAAATCTTGTAAATAAAGCCAGAATAAAATGTTGTGCCCAATTGTAGTAATTATACCCTGTAAAATTACGCATGGTCAGTGCGGAAACAATCTTAATTCTAAATAGTCAAAAGTGTTACTGTGTAAATGCCACTAATTATAAGTGAAAGGAGCAGTATTTCTCTCTGAGGAGTGCTTAGCTTAGTTGCTCAGGTACTACCTTTCCTCATTTCCCTCATAGGTTCGACTTTTCGGGTTTGTTGGGGGGGGGGGGCCCCCAGTGTACGTATGCATAGGATCTTGCGGTTGGACTTGGTTCTTGGATTTCTTGCCTAAACTTTGGTACATCCCTTATATTCTTCTTCATTTGTTCTGACTCATTGGAACCCATGAGATAGGTGTTTAGAGGGGCTACTGTTTGTTTTGTGAAGGTGTTTCTTGTAAAATATTGAGTTAAAAATTATTTCATGTAAAGGTGAAGAAGATAAATACTAATTTAAGAGGTTCATAGGTGTATAAAAAAAAAATGAACAAAATCTTGAAAAGGTAAATGATAATATTTCTAAAAAATAATGATAAGATTTTTGGTCTGTTCTTTTCGTGGGTCAATTTCAAAATACCAATCTCAACCCACTTCAACCCACTTCCATTATTTTAACCTAAGTTCAATTTATCACATAAAAAAAATTCAACCTACTTCAACCTACCTCAACCTGTTTCAACCAACTTCACCCTTTTACCCACCCCAATTTACCTACGAAAAGAACAAGCCCTTTGTACATAATTGGTGTAGGCGTTAGGTCATATGTAAAGTGACCAAATGTTATATCGCGCCCTCTTGGATTAAGTCATACGTAGGCTTTAAGTCATATGTAAATGATAATACTTCTAAAAAATAGTAATAAGATTTTATACATAGGTCCTGTTCTTTTCGTCGGTCAATTCTAAAATACCAATCTCAACACATTTCAACCCACTTCAGCCTACTTCAACCCACCTCCACTATTTTAACCAAGTTCAATTTATCACATAAAAAAAAATAAAAATCAACCCACTTCAACCTACTTCATCCTTTTACCTATCTTAATTTACCTACAAAAAGAACAAACCTATAATTGTACGAAAAAGAATCAAACAAAGCTGACAAGATATGCGGCCCCATGCATTAATAGAGTTGGAAATTATTTATATAATTATGGTATGGTCCAACGTTTTTATTACACTAGTATGAGGTAGAAATCTTATTTCAATTGTGTATGCATTGTTATGAAGTTTTTTCTCAATTTTAGAACGGCATTTAACTTTATCATATTATAGACCGTAATGGTTAGGTGGACCGTCTTTTTAGTTTTAACTTTATTTTTTCACCAAAAACAATTGTTAAAATCTCGTAAATTGTTGAAAAAGCCACAATAAGATGTTGTGCCCAAGTGGTAATTATACCCTGCAAAATTACCCATGGTTAGTGCGGAAATAACCTTTATTCTAAATAGCCAAAAGTGTTACCGTATAAATGCCACTAATATAAGTGAAAGGAGCAACATTTCTCTATGAGGAGTGCTTAGCTTAGTTCTTCAGGTACTGCCTTTCCACACTCCCTCATAGGTTCGACTTTTTGGGAGGGGGGGGGGGGGGGGGGGGGTTTTGGTGAATGGGGTTGGGTTTTGGGGTTGGGACTTGGTTCTTAGATTTTTTGTCTAAGCTTTACTGACTCTTATATCCTTCTTAATTTATTGATTTGTTCTGACCTATTATATACCCATAAAATAGGGGTCTAGAGGGGCTACTATTTGTTTTGTGAAGGTATTTCTTGTAAAATATTACGCTAAAAATTATTTCATGTAAAGGTGAAGAACATAAATGATAATTTAAGAGGTTCAAAGGTATAAAAAAACATTTACCAAAATCTTGAAAAGGTAAATGATAATATTTCTAAAAAATAATGATAAGATTATAAATATAATTTATGTAGGCGTTAGATCATATGTAAAGTGACCCAAATGTTATATCACGTCCTCTTGGATTAAGTCATATATAGGCTTTAAGTCATATATAAATGATAATACTTCTAAAAAATAGTGATACGATTGTATGCATAATTGTAGGAAAAAGAATCAAACAAAGCTGACAATATGTGTGGCCCATGCGATATAGAGATGAAAATTATTTATATAATTATGATCCAACGTTTATATTATATGCACACTAGATACGTGACAATAAAAATTTAATTTAAAATATTTTTGGAAGATATATACGATCTGTTGGACCGTGTCATGAAAATTTAATATCTTGTACGAAAAAGGAGTCCTCTTCAATCAATCATGTACATGAATTGAAAGCCTTATAAATAATCACGTGTTAAAGCCCCTTCCTATCTTGCCATCTTCAGTGCATTGATGGGACTACTGGCACATTATAGTGGTTGGTAGTTTGCATCGTCCGTTTGTACATCCAATTTTTCATTGCTATTATACATGTTAGTAGACAGTGACTCGTAATTTGTTGCATGTGTGAGGTAGTAGGTCACGATACATTTATTGAATACACATGGGAATCACATAAACATGTATACGGAGAATATGAAGGTTTTTACCGTGAAAAGATGTCAACGTCCAGACGATTTCCTCTCCTGGTGAAGGAGCACTATTACTGCAATATAGTTTTGCAAAATAATATCTTGTTATAAGACACTTCTTAATTTTCTTATCTTGACTCAAAGATTATAATAACATTCATTGAATTCACAAAAAAAAAATGTATGATTGGATAGTAGAAGGATTTTATCTTTTGAAAGGCGTCGTCGCATAAGGGGGTGTATCTGATATGTGCTGAAATGTGCATTGTTCTAGGGTTATTTGCCAGTACTTCTTAGGAGATTGTGTGTTTTAACGGTTGATTTGCCCCCTATTTTCGTTTTACCTTTAGGTATGCTTCTTTGATGTATTCTGTAGGTTTTAAGACCTTTTAACCTCGTGTTGACCCTGAAATGGATGCAATTTGACTCACACGGAGGTAGCCCCAGTACATGCGCCCATGGGAAGAATAAAAAAGAAAGAAAATAGGTCCAGAGTCCACCACAGTCAGACCATGGTGGACTGCAAATAGCTAAACTCTTCGTCTTCCTCTGATTGTGTAGCCGATGTTGCTCGAGTTCTTTTATCTTAAGGGGTTTCTCAGCTACTTGAAGGGCATCACAACCCATTCCATATCTCATCTTACCCAAAATTGATCTTTTCTCATCATTTTGGGAGCAATACAAGAATCAAGGGAAGGAATCTGCAAGTGGAGGCTTGAAGATTGAAAGATTGTTTGAAGCGATCTCCACTATCGACTTCTATCCTTACTTCTTGAACTCTTTTTTGGTTTGTTCTAGTTAGATTCATGTTTAGTTTCATCTCTTTTGTTTTTGTTAGAATGATCATGAGTGAGTAGATTTTCTGGTCTAGGGATTTGCTAGTCAAACAATGATGTTGGATTCCTAAATTTATCAAATCTTATGTGTTATCTTGTTTGGTTTGATTCAATTTGTCTTGTATTTTGAATGAATGTGAGTGATTTGGCCAATTTACGTGCATGTGTTTAGATAGTACAGTAAAATGCTGAAAGGAGAAACTCACCATTAGATCGGCAAGACTAGACTTAACCTCGTGGCTCTTCAGAGATGATTGCATGTTGAGAGAAAAAAGTGATAAATCAAGATCTTAAACTTGAACTAAATAAAAACCTTTGAAAGAATGGTGATTAAATTAGTCTAAGTAATTCGGTTAATTTCGAACAAAAGGATTAAATTTTGTTTGTTTACTATCCTTTGAATCAATTAAATTTGAGAAGAGCACTATTTAATTCAAGGATCTAACTCATTATAAAGCAAAAAAATCCCTAGATGTGTTTTGTTGATTGATTTCTCAATTTTACCAAATAGATCGAGATTCACTAGTTTAGATAAACATTAATCCACTTGATTACTTAATCCGGTTAGCATTTTAGGAGGACAAAACTTGATAGATTGCATGGCCTTTGTGAGACAATATTTGATCTTTACTACAGCACCCGTGCAGTGTGAATTAGTATCTTTGTCTAGTTGTCATACCTTTCTTAATGAGTTAATTAGTAGACTTCAAACACTAATTATAAAAAAAAGGGGTGTTATGACTTATAAATTGCGTGAATCATCTTTTTTAATTATAAATTTTTACTATTATAAATTTACGTGTACAATATGTTTTCACAGATACAGTTGATCCAATTAGAGTGTCATTTGTACCCGTCAGCATAGCTGATGAATACTAAAGTTTATAATTTATAATTAATTATAAATGGTAAAAAATTTGGCAATTTTACATCACATAACATATTAATTTTGATTCTGATAAGACATTTAAGAAATGCCATGTAGCAAAATACATATCATCACCTCATAATTTTATAGCTATTATATATAAAATATCTAAAATTGGTCATTTTCAATTGAAGTAATGAGGCCGTAGTGATCAATAATAAAGTTCTTTGCATGCAGTCACATACTGTTACTCCTTATTAATCGTAAAAATGACTACTCTCATTTTTTAGAAATTTTTTTTTACCGGTACTTACATTTAGGGCTATCAAAAATCTGTCCGACCCGATTACCTGAATTTATCCGACCTGAAAAAAATCGGGTACGGTTACCAAATTTATGTCCGAATTTAAAATTCGGACAATCGGTCATGTCCGAATTTAAACCGGGTCGAGTTCGGGTTTGGACATTCGGGTTCGGGTTGTCCGGATTTTTGAACCATTTCGGGTTCGGACAAATTCGCACAATCGGACAATTGGGTTCGGACATCAGACAACTATATTTATATGTAATTTTAGTCCAAATTCTTTAGAAAATTTTATAAAAATAAATTCGGACAACCGGGTTCGGACATTAAAAAATCGGGTTCGGGTTCGGTCACACAAAATTTTGGTCAGAATCTCCTAAAATCATATTACAAATTTGGACATTCAGACAACCGGGTCCGGACATCGGACATTCGGATCCGGGCCCGGGTCTGATCAAAGTGTCCGATTTGTAATCCGAAAAAGGTCTGGGTATGAAGTTTTTGTCCGAATGTCCGATTTGTCCGGACCCGAATTTTTACCAGCCCTACTTACATTGACATCGAATTAGTTCAAATTTGTTATCATACTATCTTAATGCAATGATGTTCGAAATCTGGATAGCTGAAAAAGACAAGTTTGGACTATTTCATCAGTTTGAATTGTACAGGCTAAAGCAAAATACCTCTAAACTTCCTTTGCTCTGTTTCTGTAAAGTAATAAGTAGGGTAGTCTACGGTTTTTAAACATAAAGTTATTGGTACCCGTCTCTCTGTAATTTTGCAATTCAAGGGTAAGACTGCTACATCAGACCCCCCATACCTCACCTAATGGCGAAATTTTAGAGGTATTGGATTTGAATGTGGACTGTCTTAATGCAACGATGGACTACTAGCTGATGATATATTTATAGTGCTATATCTATCTATACTAATAACATGGAAATTATTTTAGTAATCAATACTTTAGATATATAGCTAGGGGTTACAGTCAAGGGAAGCTGTAACACCCCCTGCTGTTATGATTAGATAGCATGGTTGGAAAGGATTGAAGTGACTAATTATATCATCAAAAGTGCACCTTACTTTTGAGGGAACCCCTTTTAAGAACTTCGCAATTAAGTGTGCTTATTGTAGAGAAATATAAGGATGGGTGACCTCTTGAGAAATTTTTTAGACAATGTGTGAGAGATGATGAAGTACACTAGAAAGGTTTTTGGTGATTTGTGGGGCCAGTCCATGATCATTGAAACTGTTCTTGGTAACTGTCCGCGACTCGGGAAGGGACAAGGGCGTTACAGATGGTATTAGAGCCAACTCACAATCGTGAGCTACGCTAGTAGACATAAGAGCCCTGGGTAGTAACCTAGTGGGGGAGAGATTTTAGATTGGACCGCAAATCAAGAGGATGCGTAAGTCAATAAGTTTGTAAGGCACAATGAGGACATTGTGCACTTTAGGTGGGGGTGACTGTAACACCCTATTATGGTTGGAAAGTATTGTTTGTCAAAATTTTACCTGATTTTTTTTTATAAGAGAAAATTACAGTTTGATGATACCTTTTTCATATAAATTTTTGGTCCAAAATAGGGTTCTTTGCATCCACACCCTTGACGGGTTTTTTTTTTTTTTTTTGCATTAAAACTTTCAACCTTGCCCTGTTTTACTTAAATTTCACGATTCTTAAGTTTGAAGAGCTATATTTATTTTGCTTCATTTTGATCACTAATACTAGTTGAAACTTTACAAATGGGGGTTAGTAAGAAAGAAACTAAAGTTTAGAGACTTATTTTTTTTAAAATATTGGGTTTTAAACCTGTACTACGCACAGGTTGGTTTAAAATTATAACGAGAATAATATCTTTAGTATTAATCTATATACTTCATCATATTAGCTTCATGTATTAATTCTTAAATCTGTTAATTGTTGCTTTAAATTGCAAAGCATAATTTACTATTAATAAAACCTTTAATCTACATACTTTATCACATTAGCCTCATGTGTTAATTCTTAAATTAATAAAACCTTAAATACTAACAGGACACATGTCAACACCAGGCCATTCACACTCACATATATATAGAGAGGGGGGGGGGATATTGTATTTTCATATTTTTGATCACACATGCTGAAAATTGGCTTTAAATATTCACTTCATTAAATATTAAAAAGTTAAACAATAATATTAAAAGCTCATGGATAAAAATAACATTTATACATACATCAAAAGTGTCCGAAATCTGCATTGCTGAGAAAAGCAAGTTTGGACCCTTTTTTTTTAATTTGGATTGTACGGACTAAGACAACATGTCTCTCTAAACTTCCTTTACTCTGTTTCTGTAAAGTAGTATGTAATCTATGGTTTTAAAATCTAGAATCAATTGAAACCAGTCTCTCTATAATTTTGCGATTAAAGGGTGATGATGCTGAATGAAACCCCTCACACCCTGCCTAGTGGTGAAATTTTTGAGGTATTGAATTTGAATTGCATACATACATCTAAGGGTATACAAAAATGTCTGTCATGTACTTATTGGCCCTTGTCGATTGTATACAAGTATTGTTATTATCCCTGCTCTCTCTGAGGGCCCCTAACCACGTTATATAGTAAGATTTCTAAAATCAATCGTAGAGAGAAGGCCCTACTGATGCATAGTAGGTTTCTACATGTGATCTCATATTGTTGATATATGTATATTGGCAATTGTGAATGTCGATATTGTCATCTTTTTTTTATTTTTATCGTAAGTTCCAATCACATAATGAGCTAGTCTCTGAACTTTCCATACACATTAAATGCATTGGAAAACCACCTACTGCGTGTATATTATATGGTAAGTTTTACATCAAGTGAAGTCACGACGAAACTCGAAATTTAGAAGAAGGATATCGGAAATAAGATGGTAATTATGATTGAGTAATATCATTCTTGCTTTTTTTATTCAATAGTGAGTTTTCGGATTTAGAAATTGAAGGAAATAATGATTCTTTAGTTATTCTTTTGAAATGTCAGTGTATTTTGAGTTAGAATTCAAATTAACAAATAAATTTAATAATTTAATAATTAAAATTGGCAAATTAAGCTCGTAAATTATAATTAAAAAAGTAAATTAACCTCAACTTAAAGGATTAATCACCAAGTTGAACTACTGAGGTCAACCAAAGTGTTATCTTTTTGAAATATTCATATACTTTGATCTGAAATTGATCATGGAATTAAACTCACAAATTAAACAAATTTAGAATTGAAATTCTCAAATTAAACTCATAAATAAACTTAAAAAATAAATTAATTTACAAATCAAGGATTGAATAATAAATTAAAGTCAATTAAAATACTAAACTATAATTAATGAACTTTGAACCTTAAATTGGGAGATACTACTAACCAACAAAATAAACAAAAATAGATGCTACTGACTAGAAAAATAAAGAAAAAATTCAACAGCTGACCCCACTGACACCACGCTCTCTCCGCCACTGAAGTGAAGACCCTATATAACGAATAATATTCTGCATGTGATTAGTGATCACATATTGTTGATTTTTGTCAACTGTAAACGTCGTTACTGTTATCTGTTTTCATTATCATTATCGTTATGTCACAAAATATAGTCACATTGAGTTGGCGTGGCGTCGTACTATTTGAAATGCATTATTGATGGAGCACCAGGCGCATTTTATACTGAACTTTTCAATAAAACGTTGGAGTGAAGGCCATACTAATTAATGAATAATGAATAATGAATAGTAAGTTTTCTACATGAAATCACATTAGAGATATTTTCATTTACCCCGCTCAAGATTTGAGTAAATATCTTTTAACCTTTTGAATTATTATTTACTCCTCTTTACCATTGTATCAAAGTATCATAAACCCTCAAAATTATAAAAATGCCTTTCATGTCCCTGGAATTTGTTTGATTCGTCAATGGCATGGCAAAATCACAACCTGAGGAGACTAATTAGCAACCTTTAACTGTAGGGTCGTCAGTTTTGTCTCCAGGAGATGAGAAAGAAAAGTTATCGTAAAAGATGAAATAAGGTTCAAATCATGCCACGGGTAGTGTGAAAGGCTCACTGGACCATGGTGGCCTTAGCGATGGTCCCGATAATCACTTCCATGCCCACTGCTGGCTGCATTGGTCAGATCGAAGGTTGAAAGAATCAGATCATAACTAAATTTAGTTTTGAATAGGTAGATGAAGGAATGTATGGCTGAAAATTTATAAAGTACATTTTGGCGGTTTAGAATACTTTGATTCAAAGGTGAATGAACGTAAATAACAATTTCAAAAGTTCAGGCGGGTAAGAAACATTTACCGAAACCTTGAGAGATGTAAATGAAAATACATCAATCACATTCAATTGCTCCTTGTCAATCTCCCGATGCCTTGTTTTGTTTGTCACCCTTATAAATATAGAGATGGTACAGTTTTAAATGTATGTACTATAGGGCAATTGACATACCAACGACAAGAACTCTCAGTGAGGGTTTCGCTTTCGCAGGGCATGGGGAGATTCAATTGTAAGTAACATTACCCTTACAAATATCTTTTCTCACAAAGAGACTGATTTCAAGAGACTTATATAAAAAAAAATTCAGAAAAATTGAAGTTGAAATTTTGATAGACGAACGGCAATGTATAAAAGCACTTTAAAACAACATCGAAGAGGAAGGATGATGAAGATTTTGGAGTTGGCAGGCGTCAAAAAATGAGGGAGCCTAGGTTTAACAGTGAGGAACAAGATCTAGTGCATGGGTCGGCCTAAAACAGCGTGGATCATCTGGCTAAGACTAGCACCGAGCCTGCGGGATTCAGCGGGAAGGAGCGAGCGTGCCAAATGAAGACATACGGTGGACCTCTGTGTCCAAACGAAGACGGTGGGTCTGAGACTACTGGGAGCAGCCCAGCAGATAATGGTACTAGCTCAGGAGGTCCGGTAGATAGGTGGAGCAGCCCAGCTCCTGTGCCAGGCCCATTGGACAGTGGAACACGAACCTGCAAGGCAGCGAAGCACTTACAAGACCATATCCACTCTACAAACCCCTCTTCAAGTGCAAGCTCAGTCCAAAAGGCATTTTCAAGTAAACCTTATCACATAACTAACTGCGACAGACAATAGCTTTTCCGATGCACATAGATATATTATTTGCTTGCTATTACCAAAATTGTAGAACTCAAGTTCTTCCATGAGGCAATTAAGTTTCCAAAGTGGAGAGAAGCAGTGACAAAGGATATAGAAGCTTTAAAGTTGAATCAAACATGGTCCATTGTTGACTTGCCCCCGGGTCGAAGTCTATCAACTACAAATGGGTATGTAAAGTGAAATACAACTCTAATGGCAGCATTGAAAGATATAAAACTTGCTTAGTGATACGAGGAGACAAACAGCGGCAAAGGGATGGGAACTGCACCAAATAGATGCTAACAATGCCTTCTTATATGGGGACATAGAAGAATAGGTTTGCATGACTTTACCTCCTAGTTTCAAGGCCACAACTCCTAACAAGGTGTATCCTCTTCAGAAGTTATTATATGGTTTGAAACAGGCTGCACAACAGTAGTTTGCAAAATTATCCTCTAAACTTTTTGAATGTGAATTTGTTCGATCCTATGCAGACTACTCTCTATTCACTTATAAAAGGGGTGACAAATTTATGACATCGCTTGTTTACGTTGATGATGTAGTATTGACATGCAATTATGGTGATCTATGTGCTTGAAAATCTATCTTAACAGTTGTTTACACATCACATATTTGGGACCACTCAACTATTTCTTGGCCATTGCAGTGGCCATATCGAAGTGCTAATGGCTTGTTTTTATGTTAACGGAAGTATGCACTTAAAAATGTTGAAGAATGTGGATTTCTTGTGGCCAAACCAATTGTGTTTCCCACGGAAACAAGTCATAAATTGGGATTATCAATTGGGAAGTTTCTTAGAGTAGCAGCAGCATGAGGACCACATGGGAGAAGGGGGGCCTGCGTGTCTCCATGCATGGCAGTGTTTGCTTGGCAGCCATCGTGACATGCGTGGGAAACCCGGGGGGGGGGGAGAACGCACTGGCGATTCTCCCTGTGGGACACTCCTTTTTGTCATGTTGTGATTTTTTAATTTGTTTTTCTTTTTTTTAAATAAAAAAATATTAGTTAGGTGGTTAAAAAAATAGTTGTGTGTTATAAGGTGGGTCTAAAATAACATATTTAATTCATTTATCCTAAAATGAGTTGCATTGGTTGGGAAAATGAAGGAATGCAAGTTCCAAAATTATGGAACTTTTACTAACGTGGCAGACCAGAGTTCCAAAATCTGGAACTCCCACTGGGAATGCTCTTAGTGATCCCATGCAGTACCAACGCCTAGTGGGATGACCCATCTACTTAACTTTTACTTGACTTGACTTGAGTTATTCAATCACATTTTAGTTCAATTTATGCATGCACCCAAAGAAATTCATGTCGAGGTAGCAAAGTGTGTATTGTGCTATCTCAAGGGCAATCCTAGCCAAGAAATTTTGTTGCGAAGCGATTTTGATATGAGGATTGTTGCTTACTGTGATTCAGATCTGGAGGCATATCCTGCCACCAGGAAGCCATTCAGTGGTAATTTTGTTACAATAGGAGGATCTACAATATTGTGGAGGACTAAGATGCAAACAACAGCGTTTTGCTCCTCGGGTAAAGCAAAATATAGAGCCATGGTCACTATTACAAGTGATTTAATTTGGATGAACCCCTACGAGGGTATTTGTCAAACATCCTATGTAATTGTTTTGTGATAATCGAGTGACATTACATATACCTAGGAATCTAGCGTTTCATTAAATAAACAAGCGTATTGAGATTGACTATCACTTGGATCGTGACTCACTTTTGTCTAGAGAGTTTGTTACTAGGTATTTATCTTCAAAAAATCAAGTGGCAGACATCTTCACTAAGGCCATAAGTAAGAGCAATTCCTGTTTCTACGGTCCAAGTTGGCATTGTCAATCTACATACTCCAAGTTGATGGAAAGTGATAGAATAGTCGATATTGTAAATGTTTTTATTTTTGGATAATATCATTGCTACTCAGCCATGAAGCTAGGGTTTAGCCACGAGGTTAGGGATAGTGTTTATCTTGGTTCTTATCATTATTTTGTAACCATAAAACTCCTTGTATTATGTAGTACTGCCATCCATGAGTGAACAACAAGCCCTAGTCAACTCCTTGCATGCACTTATCTCCTTCTTCTCATCAACTTTTCGATTTCGAATTGCATTTGATCGATGTCTCCACTCTTGAGACTCTCAAGACCCTCAAGACCGAACAAACTTTTTAATGTGTACGTACCCACGCCTGCACGTACATGTAACAACAATGCAATTAATTAAAAATCCATTTAATTAGCTATATTCATAATCAATTTGTGTCATGTTGAATTTCAAAATGCAAACGATCGAATGGAACCTTGGAAAGGTTGTTCCCAAGCTGGTTGTGCCAGCCCACTGTACACTCCAATGGACGGTCGTCAAGGTAGAATTCATTTTCGATGAACAAAGGTACGAAACTGGGGCCACGTACCCTTTGAAGTCGAATGACTTGAAGTAACTCAAACAAGCGTAGGTTGCATTGTAAATGCATCCAAGGACGCACTCATGATCAATATCGAATTTCTTGTACATGTTATCTGCGTAGCTTCGAGAGTTCACGTTCTTGCCTTCCCCATTCGTCATGGCCAAGGTTGCCTCCGGTAGGTCTTGCCTGTTGATCGTATCCTTGTTGGCGTATTCACTTGTCCGCCATTCGCCTCAGGGTTTCCTCTGTCACTGGGGTTCTGAACACGTTGCAAGCCATTTCTAGTTTTCTACCTACTTGATAATTTGGCTGCCTAGCTTTTTTTCGATAATGTAAAAACAATTTAAGTGACTACCACAAAAAAATTACACCCCACTGGGTAGGGGTGAGCAAAAAAACCGAAACCGAAAAACATTGAAAAACCGGTTCACTGGTTTGATTTTTCTAAAAAATTTGGTTTGGTTAAGCGAACCGAAAAAATTTTGCATTTTCGGCTCAGCCATTTGAGATTCGGTTAACCGAACGCTAGCTGAAACCAAAACTTACCCTTCTATTAAAAAAAACTAAATTTTATATTGGTCAATTATAAATTTTATAATTATTAAAGATAAGATTAAATATACAATAATGTGTAAATTAATATTTGGTGTCTCAAATCGTTAAATTAATTTAAAAAAGGAGTGAAAATTAAAATTAACGATTTAAATTACGGGTTAACCGGCAACCGAATCGAAAATCCGACTAATCAAGTTTTTCGGTTCGGTTACGGTTCACATTTTTGCCGAATCGAAAAATTCGGTTAACCGAAAGTTTCGGCCCGGTTTTGATCAACCCTACCACTGGGTACCTGGATAACTAGTCCTTAATTAGTTCCACCGAATATCTAGATGTTTTCCACTTTGATAGAGTGGTCCGTGATGACTGATGAGCTACTTCATGAATTAGTATTTGAAGTGGGCAATGGACCGGGTCGGATCGGGTTCGGGTCGACTCGTTTACAAAGTGGATTGGGTCGGGTCATCGTAAGCCCGTTAACGATGTGAGTTGGATTGGGGTTTTTATGAAAATAAACAGCTTGGGGTGACCCACTCTTGGCCCATTTGAAAGTGGAACAAACTTGCACAAAAAAAATCTATATAATAGTTATTGTTATAAGTGTTGGTAGTAAACTTAACTAAGTGTAGCATGTAAATTAATTTGACAAGTAAGTTGAAAAAAAATATCAGGTCACTAAACAGGCCGTTAATGTGCAGATTCAATCCGACCAGACCCGTTAGTATACTTTAAAGGGTCAATCTATTATTGGCCCGAACCATTTTTGACCCTTTATTATAAGGTGGTTTTGGGAGATAGGGGTGGTAATGTGGCGTAATTTTTCTTTTTTTCTATTTTATTTCATTCATTTTGCTTCATTAAAATTGTGTTTGTATGTTCTATCAAGTAATTGTTAAAATTGAGATCTTGCGTATATTATATCTCAAGTTTGATTCCTCCTTCCTTATTACATTGTAATTATATTGTACCGTCTCTGTGACTCATGTAGGCCGCAAAACTTCTATCAAATAAAAAATTATATTTGTATGAATTATGGTCACCCCAATTTATCCATAACATCAAAATTTTGATGCTGATTCCATGTTTAATTTTTGATAAAATTATGGCAGGGAAATATTATTCTGAATTTAACATTCAAAGCACTAGCTAGATATGTAATTCTTACATATTTTAAGCAGAATAAATGAAAATGGAGTGTAACAAAAATAACAAGTCGCTTAATGGTGGATGTCTTAATAGTGGAAGTCAAGTAGAGTTGGGAAAAGTTGACCCGCCACGATTACCGACCCGAAACCGACACGAAGCTAAGTGGGTTTGGTTATAAATTTTCGACCCGTTTAATTAAATGGGTTGACACGTTCAACCCGTTTAATTAAATGGGTTAAGTTCAGGTCGAGATTTTCGACATGAAAAAATACCTATTTAATCTGTTTAATTAAATGACTTAAATAAGTCAACTCATTTTTCCATTTTTTATTTATCAATTTACTTTTTATTAGATAATTAAGAATATAAAATTTTTTAGAAATTGTGAATTATGATGAATTAGGGGAATTTCAAAGAGTAATTATTTAATGTGATATGTAAGCTTAATTTTTAGTACTGTGATTACATATTAGTTGAAAATGTTAAATGCGTAAACAGTTAATTAAGTGACTGAACTTGATATGTTTATTTTAAGCGGGTTAAGCGGGTCAACCCGTTTAAAAATTAAATGGGTACAGGTCAAGATTTTTTAACCCATTTAATAAACGAGTTAGGTTCAAATCGAACAATTCTTAACCCGTTTAAGTTTGACACGAACACGAACCCGACCCGACACGACCTATTATCCAGCTCTAATGTCAAGTATGCAATCTTACAATCCCCTTCAAGGTTGAGTTTTTTTTTTGTGCAAATATTTTTTTATCACTTGGTTAAAATTTGATTTTTCACTTGTTGCAATTTTTTATTTTTTATTTTTTTGTTTGAGGGCTAAAATGTTAACCACTTCGGAAAAAATAAAACAATATGGTGACATGTGAGCCAACCAAAAAAAAAAAAAACCCAAAAAACACAGAACAAAAGTGTTCAAGAAAAACCAATTGTATACCTAATTGTTGGCTTGGGCAGTGCCCACTTCTCAAGGACCTTGCGGGCCTGGGCCTAGACAAATAGTACGAAGCTGCTTTTGGTCATTTTGGTGCATTGCTAATGTTTATGGGCTTCATGGCTGACTTAAAACATGCAAATCGAAATAGGGTATTTAATTTACGGCCTAATTTGTGACTATATTTTTTTTTTAAAGCTACTTTTGCTTATCCGCTATATATGGTCAATTAACGAAGGTCCGTTCAGGAGGGTAGTATGAGTAATGGAGAGTAAATAAGAGTAAGTTAACTATCTTTGTTTGAAAGTTTAAGGGGAGCACGTATTTACCCTTATTTGGAAGAATAAAATAGTAAATAAGAGTAAATGAATAAATTAACACATTTGCTCTTACAAAGTATATTTAAATATATTTTAATTAGATTTATGGGACAAATAAGTAAAATAACCTACTTTACTCATCACTTACTCCTCTTTACATCCCAAATTGAAAAGTAAAGAAACTGGGGGAAAAGGAGAGTAAGGAAGAGTGAGAGTTACTCCCCCCTTACTCCTCCTTACTCTCCTCTTATTACTCCCAAACAAAGGTAAGAAGGAGTATCTACTTCCACTTACTCCTCCTTACTCTCCTCTGTTCCCCGTCCAAACAAACACTAAAGGTGCTAAAGGAAGAGTACATCGCAACAGTCATATCTAACTAATCATTGATTAAACAATATGTTATATTCCCTTATTAATTTGTATTTTCTTACGTCGAAATATCTAATTAATCGATGTAAATTCAACTATTACATTGTGAACATCGCTAATTATAATGTAATTATTACTATTAGAATAGACATAAAACACAATAATATTCCTGATCAAGAATTTAAAAAATAAAAAAGGTCATCCTATTGAAACTTCACCCCAAATTTGATTAAAATAAAAACCTAAAGTACATTTTACAATGATACTGAATAATTCACCATTGACATGAAAATTAGGTTGTCTTTTTTTCTTTATTTTTCTTTATTTTTATTTTTATTTTTTTCGCAGAGAGTGCAATATACAAGAGTCTGAGTTGGGGTTTTTATTACTTGCGCAACCCCGAAGATCTATTGTGCTTCTTGGAACCCTTCTCCTCGCTCCTCTCTCTCTCTCTCTCTCATCCTCTCCCCAATCTCAATCTCTCAAACCCTAGAAACGAGGACTCAATTGGAGATTTTGTGAAAATTTCTAGGGTATTATTGATTTGGGAGCAATGGACTTGGACAAATGGATCGCCAAGGTTAAAGAAGGCCACCATTTAGCGGAGGACGAGCTTCAGCTTCTCTGCGAATATGTAATTTTTCTGTTTCTCGCTTGATTCTTGCTCTTCCATGGCTAATTTGCTTCAGATGTGCCAATTGGATGCTTTCTTTCTGCAGCAATGGATTTTGTTTCTTTATTGGATTAGGGTGGAGGGGTTAAGTGGGTTGTATAGTCAGAGAAAGAGAGAATTTGTGCTTGGGAATTATAGCTAGCAAGATTTATGTGCTTGCAAATTAATGACAGTGACAATTGCGCCTATTTGGAGCTGGGCACTGTCATATAATGCTGAGCAGATATGTTTTATAAGCTGTCTCCTGTTCTCAAGATCTCCTTTTGCTCCATTTCTGTCTTAATCGTTGTGAATGTTATAGTGCTAGCTCATTGATTTAGAAGAATAGTTTGCTGTTTTGAATTGTTTGGCAAGATACTTTTTGTGGCTTCTTTTGGGTTAGGAAAACACCCCACTATGGAAAAACGCAGTTTGGATACATATTCTTGTGGGTGGAGATCTGCTGCTGGCAAACTTGTATAACTAACATACGTGCTGGGTTCCGGAGCTGTCTATTGACAGGTTTCTGGGTACAGTTTAATGGCGGATGCGGGTTTGCAGAGTCTGCTATAGTATGTTTTTGATATAGATATATAGCTTGAGAATTGATTTCACTTGAAATGAGGAATGTGTTGACAAGTGATTGTATCCTTGTGCACCAATTTATTGCGGTTTTCCTCATTGTGTCAGGAGCTTCTTATTCCTAATTTGTTTAGTATTTGTGGAGAGCTTTAACTGTTCTAGAGGAATGTGCAGAAGACCAAAACTTTATCATTCATACATTTTAACACCCATAGTGGAAGAGTATCCTATGAAATTTCATGTTTGTTTTTGCTGTTTATAGTGTAGTTCTTTTCTCTTGAGAAGAAATTGCTAATAGAGCAGTGGGAATTCTACTATTAGAACAATTAGTTTATTATGCGCCATGGTGGAGAGGATTCTATCATACCTAAAATATTCATTTGACAATAATAATCAATTTTACGCTAAGGAAACATATGGTGAAAGATCCTTACTCCATTAGAAGGTGCTCAATGTCTAGTACGAAAAGATGGGTGCAAAAGATAGGGAACATATAGAATATGAGTTGTAAGTATGACTTGATTAATTCTTTTTTTGATGAGGAAAAAGGGTAGAATATATTAATAAAATATGAACTATAGGATTGATGCAAGCAAACATCCTACAAAAGGGTTATGTACATCCAAGATAGAACCTATGCACAAAATCAATGACATTGAAAGAAGATTGGCAAAAGTTTGCATTGTCCCAGAAAAAAAGAGTCTTGATGATTTTATCCTTGATTTGTTGAAGAGGCGTCTCCTTTTCTTCAAAAACTCTTTTGTTTCTCTCACGCCAAATAGTCTAAAAAATCACATGTGGAATCATTAAGATACTCTTCTTATTTACTTTCCTACCAAAACCACCCTCCCAAGCCGAAAGATGGTTCCTCACAGAGTTAGAAACAACTTCAGAAACTGGGAAGCAACTATAGGCTAACTCCCAAAGAGCCCTCGCAGATTGACCGTACAACAACAGGTGATCAGGCAACCCCAAATCTTCCTTGCACATTGAGCATCTATTCACCAAGATATTTTTCCTCTTGTAAATTATCATATGTCAAGATACTACGATGCAAAGCTTCCCACACAAAAACTAATACTTTCGAGGGAGCTAAAGTCTTCCAAATAATTTTCAATTTTCCCAGGGAATTGCCCAAAGGAACCAGATTGAGTGGCGAAGGAAGAATAAGAAAGGAGCTTTAAATAATAAGATTTGATAGTGAAAAATCTTTTAGGGTTGAGATCGCAGGTAACTACATTAGGTGAATTCTAGAATGTAATCTCATTTAACTTGTTGAGAAAGCTGGTAAGAATAGCATCATCAACAAAAGCATCATGGATGTAAATGGGAGACCATACAACAATACTAGACCCTCGTTGACAATAATCTGCAATAGTAGCTTCTCCATTTACTCCAACACGTAAAGAGAAAGGAAGAGATCTTGTAGAGGATCACCTAGACACCAACGATCATGCCAAAAGAAGATTGAAGTACCAACACGAACCTCAAAAGAAAAGTGATACTGAAATTTTCCCCATCCTTTGTAAATGGAACTCCACAAACTGTGCCCATAGGGACCACTTGGTTTAGAGGGATACCATCCAAGACCATTATCACCGTACTTGCTGCGAAGTGCTAACCACCCTTCTCCAAAGGCTATCCTTCTCATTCATGCGTCTGCAAAGCTACTTGCCTTGCTGAGCAATGCCTCATTGAATAGTCTTAAGTCTCTAACACCTAATTGCCCATCAGGCATGGGATTCTTATAATATTCCATCTAACAAGGTGATATTTGAAATCACTACCAAAAGACCTCCAAAGAAATTTTCTCTGAGCACCTTTTAGCTTCTTTGCAACCGAGATCAGTATAGGGAAGAGTGAAAGAAAGTAAACTGGAATACTTGACAGAACACTTTTAATAAGTGTCAATCTCCACTCTTTAGAAAGTTATTTTGATTTCTACCTAGATAGCCTTCTCTTAAATCATTCAACTACAGGTTCCCAAATGGAATTATCTTTAAATTTTGCACCAAGAGGGAGACCAAGGTAGGAGGTGGAAAAGAATCAGTAGTGCAACTTAGAACACCCACAAGCAATTGGAGATTCTCTACTTGCCCAACTGGCAAAATAGAGCTCTTTGTCAAATTGACTCTTAGGTTAGAAACCTCCTCAAACCAAATAAGAATGCCACGCAAGTTCTCTATTTTCTCACAATCATTATCACAGAAGATCATATTATCAACGAGGAGGAGGTGAGAAACATTAGTAGTTGCATTCATTTGCCCCACAGAGAACCCAGAGATAAGACCCGGGGCACGTTGAATTTAACATCCTTGTGGAAATTTCCATGACCTTTAAGAATAGAAAAGGAGAGACAGGGTCACCCTGGTGCAACCTTCTAGAGGAAGAGAAGAACTGAGAACGGGAATCATTCACTAGCACAGTAGCACTGCAAAAGAAGTAGAAGAAATGCAATGACGGATCCAAGCAATCCATCTCTCCCTAAACTCCCATTCTTTTCATAACATAAATAAGAAAATCCTAATTGACATGGTCATAAGCCTTCTCAATGTTCAACTTGCAAACAACCTTGGGCTTACCGGACTTGGTGCTGCAGTCAATAAGCTTATTAGCAATAAGGACGGCATCCAAAATCTTCCAAAATCTACCCATCCCCAACAAAGGCATTCTAATTCTTAGAAATAAGATCCCCAATGACACCTGTCAACCTACGAGCTAACACCTTTGAGAGCCCCAATGACTTGATTAATTCTATGAGATTAAGCATCGTGGGTTAGAATAGGGCTCAATTAACGAGCTTTGAAGAAAATTTAAGATTGAATGATTTTGTACTCAGAGGAAGACTTATATGAGTTACAGATGCAGGAAGCAGCATATTTCAGTGTTCATCTGTGAACGTTTATTGTATTGGAGGTAGGAATGGGCTCACTCTTAGCCAAACTTCTACTTCCAGATTAGAGGGTCACTCCTCTTCCGAAAGTGTAATACCATTGTTTCTTAACAAGCCTTTTTTTTTTTTGGGAGTATATTACATTGACCTTGGAGGAGATTATTGCCGTGTTGTTTGAAAATGAGAAGTTGATGAAATAGCATCTGCTGTGGTGAAGGGAAACGGAAAACTGTATTGTTAAGGGTTCACAACACATGCTCTGTATCCTAACCTAGACTTGAAATAGATTATATCAATTAGCACTGATTTCACTGTGGAGAGAGATAGACTACAAATAATACATGAATCATTGATTCAAGTAAGATCTATGAAGGAGTTGAGAAAGATAGATGAGATGACTAAAACCGGGATGGGCAGGAATCATATGTGAGTATCGGAAGGCTGTATATGATAGTGATTTTCTTGCAGACTTACACGTGGAAGTGAGAGTAGGCATTGGTAGATCCTTGCTATAGCATGCCTCTTCACAAATGCATAGATGAGTGAGTTAAAAGAAATGTAGTGATGTGTTGTTTTCACTTAACTGATGATAAAATGATTAATCTGAAGGGTATTGGTGAGATACTTATTGAGTGAAAACACATGTCAAGACTTAAAACAGACTTGATCTTATTAGCAGATAAAGACGGAGCACTTGGTTTGTCAACTAGAATTATGAAGGTGAAGAAAAATTCAAGAAGGTTCATGATGAGCCAAGAATTTATGCAAGTCATTGATTTTGGCAATGGTGGTCCATATAGAGGGCTTGAGGTAGATAGATTTAGGATGCGAGCCCATTCTGATTGACATTTGACATGGTTTGGAGCAGGACAAAATTTATTAGTTTGAGTTAATACCCATAGAGGAGATTTCTTGGTGAGATTGTACGTACATAGAAGACATCCAATTATAAAGTAGTTGGAGAATTTTTTCACTGGCCTTTACTTCACTCCTTGCTGAGTGTTGCATGGTTATCCTCTTCAAATCTATACAAATAAGTATGAAAGCTTGTAGGAATCCCAATGGTTTGGTAAATAAGAACTAATTTTTGGGAGTGGTAATGAGGGAGTGGGAAATGATTTTGCAAGCGAAAATAAACTTTTTATTCAGAGTGGACTGGGCTCTTTGGTAGATGCATTTTGAGAATGAGAATGATCTTAGAATGAGGGAATTTATATTTCTTTCATATCAACTTGTTGATTCTTCAAGTCTTTTGGTCTAAAGCAATGGGAATCCAGATCCCTTTTTTATACTACCTGACATTCTTTTATTCCATCTCACCGTTAGCAAATTTGACTCTGTGAACTTACCTTTCATTCCTAAACACACAAACCAGCAGCTGCCTTCCTTTTGCTGAGCAAGCTGATAAAACTATCTTTTCTGGGAGAAAAAGTGAACAGGAAATAATATACACAAAGGTGCAAGGTATATAATTTTAGATGTTTCATAAGATAAGAACATGAATTTGAAGTTCCTTATCAAAAAAGAACATGCATTTGAAGTTCCTTATCAAACAAAAAGAATATGCATTTGAAGTTTATTACTATTATGGAGGAAATTGCAGAGTATGTTATGGTGGTTTATATGATAAGAAAAATAAGAGTTGTTAAGTAGTGATGTGGTGATAGAAGTCTGGGAGCTGCTTTCTTTTTGTTTAAGTTCACTCCTCACCCACTTTTTTTTTGGGGGTGGGGGGGGTGAGCTATACCCATCCCCCCAATAGGGTTAGCTGACGACTTCATGACAGCTCTCTTGCATGAACCCATGTGGTTGTTCCTCTCTATGGTTTAATGCTTGGTCATTTTGGTTTGATTAAGAGGAATTGTTTTCGTCTATCTATGCATCTTTTCTTTTCTTCCCTCTTTCTACATGTAAAGTGTGTGGCATACGAGCTAGGAGCTATTCGTTATAGTTTCTATCTGACGAGGGCAACCTTTGTGGAATGCATGTGTTATGTGTGGATTACATGCTCTAATTGTTACGTTTCCATGAAAGCTGCTTCATAAGAACTTGTTCCTATTGACTGGTCAAAAATAATCATTTTAGGATGTCCAATGAAGCACATTTGAATGAGACTGAAATCGAATTTTTGTTGACCATCAGGTTGTTCAAAGTGGGAATCGTGGTATAAACAATTGGAGGATGTTTTCTTATTTTGCCATTCTGCACATCAATTAGAGGTGGTGGGAGTATCTTGTTAATTATGTCCATTTTTGGAACATATTATTTTTAAAATTACTCTTTTGGGAGGGGAGCTCAGAGCAGGTTTTGTTTACATTTGTTTGGCTTTGAATCTGTATGAGAGCATTTGAATTGATGATTCTTGGTTTAATCTGATCAGTTGACATAGGTGATAATTGTTGTGTAACTGTTGCTATGGATATTTAGCCTACATGCCATCATCAGTGAGGGCACTGCAATAAACTTTGAACTATCCAAATTTGGCAGGTCAAAGAGATACTGATTGAGGAGTCTAATGTGCAACCTGTTAATAGTCCAGTGACTGTATGTGGTGATATCCATGGCCAGTTTCATGATTTAATGAAGCTTTTCCAGACAGGCGGGCATGTTCCAGAGACCAATTACATATTTATGGTAAAATTTAGTACATAGTAGTGGGCAGATAGACCTACACTTGTTGGTAATGTCCACTCATTTGTTTGTGATTCCATTGTGCTTTAATCTTGGAAAATCCATTTTTAGGGAGATTTTGTTGACCGGGGCTACAACAGTCTTGAAGTCTTCACAATCCTTTTGCTTCTTAAAGCTAGGTATGTCTCTCATCGTAAGTACGCACGCAATTTCTTCTAGCTTCTTATCTAGCTTCACATCTCTTTTAGCATTCTCATATTTTCCCATCTTTACCTCAAAATGTGCAATACAGTGATCAGCCTATCAGTTACTTGTCGCTTCATTTGTTGTCGCCTAACTTCTCATATATGTGCATCACATGAACTTGGCGATTCTTTTTTTAAGATAGGTGATTGGCATGTTATGTTGGGATCAGTTTGGCATTAATTTGGCTGGATAATATATTGTGACTAGGAAGTCCATTTGGTAACGGCTGAAAATGACTCGTTTTCAGTGCAGAAGGGCATTAGTTGGGAAAATAGTTTTGAGTACCATCTTCTTTCGTGCCCAAATACTTGCTTAATCATTCATATCCATCCCTTTCCTTGCCTGTCAAAGGAGATTCTCACATTCAAAGCTTTGGAACCCTGGTCATTGGTCTACATATTCTCTTTATTTCTGTCACTCTGCCTGCCACACCCTTGATTCATGAAGGTTGCAAGGAACCATCGGGAGGCTATACTGCTGCAGGGAGGGCTCAATGCACTGTGATGAGTGTTGTGAACCTGATGCACGTTTAAAGTCCTTGTATTTAAGTATGTTCTATCTTACACTAGAAAGGTCAGCTGTGTTTGGAAATAATTTGTTTGGACATGATAGATTTTAGTTAGGCTGTTCGCTTTTCTTGTCAATCATAGCCTTTTGCCTAGTTTTTCCTCAGTTGCTGTTTTCCATGGTGTTTGCCTTCTGTCTTAATTCATTTCCCATCTTTTTTCCCTTTTTTTATAGTTTACCCCTTCAGCTTTATTTTTTATTAATGATGATATTATCTTTATTACTGCTGTTATAAATCCACTATCTCCCTGCTAATACAATGATACCACATCTTTATGGCATTTATTATGGATCTTGGATTGGTAATGAACAAGTATTGCTGTTGCTGCTACTGTTATTACATATTGCTACTGTTATTCCTGCCCTATTTGTAGTATTGCTGGTTTTGCAACTCTTTGGGGGAAAAAAAAGCAAAATATGTCATATCAGAGGCAGCTAATTGTCACGTCAAGCATGACCAGATAGTTGAGTCACTACAAGTCCCTGCAAGAAAGCAGCAATGATGACAGTACCGTTACTTGTGGTTTCATATGCAAACTGTTTTCTTAGAGTTAAAGGCTTCATTGGAAGTGGATACTGCTTTTGTTTTGTTCTTTTTTTTTTTGGGTTGTTGTTGGACGCTGGGTTGGGGTTTGGGGGGGGGGGGTGTTAAAGCTGCATATGACTTGCCCTTTCTGGACCCTGCTAATGGTGGGGGAGAAAAGACTGGATCTTCCTTGTTATTGTAGAATAAATGTATTTGAGAGTTGAGACAAAATGTATGATGGCATTAGGTTCCATTCTTTTACAAGCTTGCTTAGAGCGGTCTTCAAGGACACTAATATTTGCAAGTATTGTGAAGTTGGTCATTAGTTTTCCACATTAAGAGCAGATTTTACTGACTTTTTCCTTTAGATTGTTGCCATTAGGAGCTAAGTCTTGAAAGTTTTCTGAAAACATTGTTTTTGAAGATTCATGAAGATGTGATAATTTATAAATGTTTATCTCCACATAGCACTGCTACCTATTTGGGTCATCTGCATCCTTCCAGTTAGAAACAATTTCGATAGCTACTTGGTGGATATGAATAATGCACCGTTTCTTGATGAACCAATATCAGCATCGTAGTAAGCACGTATGTTTTGTGTTTGCTTATTTGTTCTGAAGTGCCCTTGTTTTCATTGTGTCCCTGTGTGCTGCCAGGTATCCTGCAAACATCACTCTTTTGCGTGGGAATCATGAAAGCAGACAGCTAACTCAGGCATGGTTTCCAACACGTTGTTGCCGTAGCATCACTACTTAATTTGTTCGTTATGCTCTCTGTTTTCTCACTCTCCTCCTTTCTTGGGAAGGGTGGATGGGTGATTCACATTTCTTCTGTCAATTATCTTTACAAGGTGCAATGGACCATACTTCTGAGTGCCCACACCCTACTCAACAAGTAGGATCTGTACTCGGTGTTGTTGTAGTTTATTGCAGAGTGGTTGTCACAAGAGGAAGAAAATTTGTTTTGCCAAGTCTCATTTTCATGAGACCTCTCCATGCAGGGTAATGGCTTTTGGAAATCTGAAATGAATTGCTTGAGGAGAAGTCCTTTTTATTAGTTATTTGATCATAGTAACTTTGAAGAGAAATTAGTCCTCAATCTATGCTATTTCGGAGGCCACTGTTACTTTTTGTAGCATTTTATCCTGTGCACCTGTTATTTAAGTGAGTGATACTGGAATGGTCACAGCCCTGATCTACTATGTTGAATTGACAGCCTATTTGGAAATGTAGAACCTAAGGAGGGTTTTATTTACACATCTTAAATATTGTCAATGTCTTGGTGTTTTGAGGCTTTAGAGAGGAGATGGGTAGATGGTTTTAATGTCTTAGTTTACAAGGAAAATATGCATTCAGTATTAATATGCCAAATGAACCACTAGTGCACCCGTAAAAGTGCCAATATGAGTTCGTTCGTATACATTTGGTGCACTTTTTTCGTAGCCCATGACTAAAGGCAAGTATGGGTAAGTTTAGTAGCAAAAAAAAAAAACCCGGTGCTGCAAAGCTGCAGTAATAGTAGGATTAGCAATCAGCTGTTTAAGCCCCTATCAGCATTATTTGAACACACCATGAGGAGCTTTGGAGTTTTTGGTTTTTCTTTTCCTTTTTTTTTTCCTTTGGGGGTGGGGGTGGGGGTGAGGAGGTTGGGATGTAGGGGTGGTTGGTGGAGGGACAATGAACAACTGTGAGAAAGTAACAGAGTATTACCTGTAGTTGTAGACTGCTATTATTGGCCATCTGATGTCGTGTAGAAGCTGGAAATAGCCTCAGACCGCTGCATGATTGTTTGATGCTTATTGAAATGTTTATGAATTGAAGATCTATTTTGAGTTATGCTGTAATTGTATTTTCTTCTGTCAGGTATATGGGTTCTATGATGAGTGCCAGAGGAAGTATGGAAATGCCAATGCCTGGAGATATTGCACAGATGTTTTTGACTATTTGACTCTTTCAGCGATTATAAATGGAACTGTAAGATTCTTTCTCAATTTCATTTTTATGCCGTCACTTCGTGCTTTACTTATTGTGAACTGGAGGCCACTTGTTACATTCGTGGAAAGACTATCCTGTGGTAAGTTGGGAACGTTGTGTACAATTGATACTGCTTCCCATAACCCCTTTGGCAGGAGCGTCTTTGTGCACATAGATGCCCATTTTGTGCGCTCATTGTGGCTATAAATGCTATTCCTTCTGTCCAAGTTTCTTTATCCTCTTAGAAATTTTGTGGTCTTCAAGATAATACTTTGACCATTAATATTAGTATAGACTATTGAGAATTACAAAATTACATTCTCATGACAGTAGTTTTGAAAATGAATCCAATGGGAGAAGTTTCATATCATGAATCAACATATAGTTTGATAAATTAATGGTCAAAGTTATAAAACTTTGACCTCGAAAGTCAAATTGGGACAATATTAAAGGGACGGAGAGAGTAGTATTTAGTGTCTCTGAGCACCTTTTCTATTACACGATATTTTGGTCTTACTTTCTGCATTTCTTTTCCTTCCGTCCTCCATTATTAGTCTTGTTCTGGGTCTTGCAGGTGCTATGTGTTCATGGTGGTCTGTCTCCTGACATTCGGACAATTGATCAGGTTCTATCTGTTGTACCTATATTCCTTTGTTTAGAGTACACGCAATGTAAAAAATCTGTTTGTTTGAACTTGTTTTGCCATACTAATCGGTATTTGTGGTTGCTCAACAATTCTTTATGTTTTTCGATGAGTAGTAGGAGCTGAACTTCTCTCACTGAAGTATAGAATTTCATTTGTAGCCACAGCTATTTGAGGGTCATGTGTGGGGCGGCATACATGTGGAGCTATCCAGACCCACTTGTGCATAGTCCAGCCGTCATTGCTTCTAAATCTATTTGTGATCCTTTGGCATTCTATCGGAAGTTTGATTAGTGTCACCTTTATCCAATAGAATTGCTCTCGGAAGCTGTGCAGAAGTGATTTTCTGGGAAAGGGGAAACAACCTGTGAACAATTTGACTGCATGATATAATGTCTCTGCCTGTGTGTCAGAAGTCTTCAATTTTGTAAACAGAAGCAGGGCTTCCCTGTTTGAAAGATGCAGAATGATACTGCTGTTTCCTGATTCATCTGCTTGTGGTTTTTTTTGGGGGGGGGGGCGTGAAAATTGTCGTTTTGTTCTGCTCTCCGTTTGTTTCCCATGCAGCTGATATTGTGCTTTGAGTCTCAGTATAGTTATCTGGGATTTCGAGAACTACAGTTTTGGTAGGGATAACATAGGTGCAATAGAAGCTATGATGGTAAGCCAGCACTAGCCCCCCCCCCCCAAGGCACTAAATGGGGCTGTTGAGGGGATTTCCCATTTTAGTGTGAATCCCCTTTTTCTCCTCGAGATCTGGAAGTTTCATTCAGTATGAGTTATGGGAGTCATATGGCAGCCTAGTGAGAAATGTGCCCAGTTTAACTCAAACTTTCCGATCACTTGAATGTTCATAAGAGCTAGTAAAGTATTCCTAACTACCGAACTATATATGTCTATATGGCTATACCCATGGCTACCTGATTTAGGTTTTTCATAGTCAACCAACTGAATGCTCATGGTAGTCATATGTTTGTAATGTGTAGTCACACGACCTAAATGTTTAATCTAGCTGCATGAAATTCAAATTGTTGTTTTGATAAGGAAAAAGAGTAAAATATAAATAAATGAAATATTTACAAAAGGATGGATGCAAGCAGGCATCCTACAAAAGGGTTATGTACACCCAAGATGAAATTCAAATTGTTGTTAGTAAGCCAAAATGAAGTGATCACATATGATATGTTCATAGTTATCTACGTAAGTGTTCATGGGAAACCAAGTAAATGTTTGCGATTAACAAAGTGAATTTTTGTGGATGATGGAGTGAATGTTTTGACAAGGTCTGTGTAAAAATAAATGAAAACCCTTCCTGATCGGTTCCTTGCTGCTCTTCCTGAACTTTGATGAAGCTTTAATTTGGATACCTAATGCACAGAATGAATGGGTGCAAGTATTGTATTTGGATATCTAATGCAAATGGCCACCAAAAAGATTGGCCAAAAAGAAATTCAGACGAAAAAAAGAAATTCAGACGATATTGTATTCGGTTATCATGTTTTTCTTAGTGTTATTAATGCATTTGTTTGTGGGCCCTAAGCGGCAGCTCTTGTTTTACTGAACTCTCACTGTGGGAACTTCCTGATCAGATAAGAGTGATTGAACGGAATTGTGAGATTCCACATGAAGGGCCATTCTGTGATCTTATGTGGAGTGATCCTGAAGATATAGAAACATGGGCTGTCAGTCCACGTGGAGCAGGTTGGCTTTTTGGATCAAGAGTGACTTCTGAGGTATGTGTTGTTTTTACAACTTAGATGATATAATTTGAGGAAAGTTGACGTAGTATTCTGCACTCTTGCATCCAGTTCAACCACATAAACAATCTTGACTTAGTGTGCCGAGCGCATCAGCTTGTACAAGAAGGTCTCAAGTACATGTTTCAAGATAAAGGCCTTGTAACGGTAAAATGTGCTGCCTATATTGCTAATCATTATTTTGGTCTCTCTGGTACTCATTTGAGTGGTTACATTTTGGGTCTACAGGTTTGGTCTGCACCGAATTACTGTTATCGTTGTGGGAACGTTGCTTCTATTTTGAGTTTTAATGATAACATGGTGAGTTGCGGCAATGTCCTCCATATATCTTTGTTTTAGACAGTAGATTGTGTTGTATTTGTTGTTGTTCCGAGTTGAAGTCGAGTCTAGCGTTGACTGTGCATTCTTTTCAGATTGTATGAATAGGCATCCTTGCTTGTTTCTGTTAATCATTTGTCATAAGTGGACTGATCTTTGCTTACTCATTGTAGTTTCTTTTTCTTCCCATGAGATGAAAAATTGAAAAGCAGTATACTAATGAGGAGAACAGGGTCAAATATGAAAAGAAATGCCTATCTTTTGCTTTACTCTGATTCTCATAAACGTGTGGCTGTCCTTCTAAAAGACGAGATTTCCTTTTTCACGAAAAGAGCGTGAGCGTCTAAAGCCTTGTTTTGGTTTGTGTGTGACAGGAGAGAGAGGTGAAGTTCTTCACTGAGACAGAAGAGAACAATCAAATGAGGGGCCCCAGAACAGGAGTTCCATATTTCTTGTAGAACATATTGTTGCTCTGAGGCAAGAGTCTGTACACTTATTAATTGAAGTAGTGTCTGGATGCAAAATTTACCTCCTTGTTCAATGTCCAGTCTCTTTCAGACTCCTCGATCGTGTATCGGTAGATTCTTGTTGCTAGTTGTTTTATCTTACAATCATTTTACCTCCATGTTATTCCAGTAATTTGTTCAAGGTTGATTCATATAGATTGAGATTGCATGTAATGAAGCATCAAAAGATCGAATCCGGAGCATAACAGGGTAAATTGCAGGGTGTCGACGCAACGTTCCGCTCATTGGGGGCTAAAGTACATTTGTGGGGTACCCGTACGATTAGTTTTTGCTTTTCCTTTAAGTGAGGCCGATCTGTTTTTGTGTTTCTGAAGTTCTAAATGATTTGGCAAGGCTTTTTGGGTCCCTTCTGTTTCAATTTTTTTCCCAATGGGGCAATCATGTCTACGATAAGTTCGGAAGATGACCTAAATTCAATGGGACCCTGAAAAATGTGCCGGATGTGAATACGTTTTTTGTTCGTCTGTTTGGTGTATTTTAAAAAGTATGACGATATCTATAATTTGTTTCCCTTCTGTTTCACAATTTAGCAAGCGAAGCAATCATATCATATCTAAGACAAGTTTAACGAAAGATGACCTAAATTTGACTCGACTATAAAATATTTACCGAATGTGAAAACTTTTGTTTTGGGGGGGGGGGGGGGTTTAGGGGTGGTTAAAGAGTAACACAATATCTTTCAAATTCACCACGATCCGAACATTCTTAGGCCACTCATTTAGAGCAGTAGCAGCGCCAGGCTCGTGTGGGACAAGTGGGGCCCGCGTGTCTCCATGCATGGCAAACTTTGCTTGGCAGCCTGTGTGAATTGTGTGGGAAATGGGAGGGAGAACACACTGGCGATTCTCCTCGCGTGCCACTTTGAGTTTTGTCATTTTGTGATTTTTTTAATTTTTTTTTAAAATGTCTAAATATTATTTAGGTAGTTAAAAAAATAATAATGTTTTATAAAGTGGGTCCAAAATAAAATATTTAATTCATTTGTCCTGAAATGAGTTCCATTGGTTGGAGAAGTGATGAAATGCAAGTTCCAAAATTGTGAAACTTTTGTTGACGTGGCAGGCCAGAGTTTCGAAATTGGCTGGAAATGCTCGCTTGGATAATATTGACGAACCAAATTCGGTACGACCCCAGTTCATCTGAC
>JACYFF010010365.1:2859828-2875003 GCA_017589665.1 Selenicereus undatus | reverse complement strand
TATTCGTCATATATTTATATTTTGAATTCATGTCTACGATCACAACATGAACTAATTTTAAAAAATAACATATACTATTACACTCTCCTTCTGGCAACTTGAGTAACAAATTCAAGGGGTGTCATTAGAGGATGTGACATTCTGTTTATGACATTTTCCTTACGTTGTGATACCCTTAGTTCATATAGTACAGCTTCCCTATCACCCTTCTCTCCCCCCCCCCCCCAAACAAAAAAAGGAAACAAACAAAATTCCTTCCTTGATCGGCACAACATATACATAATGTATATGCAATTTAAATTCAACATTTAGAACGAACTTCGAGGGATTTTTGAGGTTAAAAACCGACTGAAGTATACAATTTCACTACTTCTTTTTACTTCAAACATTTTGATAGAACAACAACAACAACTTTCAGTGTGGGTCCCGCTTTCACGGGGTCTGGGGAGATCCAGCTGTAGGCAGCCTTACCTCTACCGTCATTCCTATCCGTATAGAGGCTGATTCCAAGAGACCCACGAAAAGAGTTTTGTGAAAATATTTAATAGAAGAAAGATTTTCCGAAAACATTTAATACTCCAAACATTTTGATAATCCACATATATATGCAAATCACAAAGGCAGCTATACTTTTTAATCATATTTAGAGCCACATAATTGCATATTTACGAGTCCAAATAAGATCTAGGAAGGAGCCAAATACCTCAGACATTGAGACAAGCAAAAAGGGAGATTAATTAAAATCGAGGTGATACCCCTTCTTTTTTTTTCCTTTTTTTGATAGAAGAGACCCCGTCTTTTTGAAATAGAGGTTGTACTTTTACAATTTACACCTAACAAGGGGCCCCTAAATAAAATATTTAGGTGTGGAAGTGAGGATAAGCTAATATGACCTACATATCCTATTCTAGTCCTAATTAATGTTGTTTGTCTAATTGTGTGATTAGGCACAACTTTAGGCCATTAATTAGCGTAAAACCGGCCAATTATGCCAATTGAAGAGCCCCAATCGCCACCTACAAACACATTCATCCCCATAATAATATAATCTAATTCGTCTAATGAAAAATCAGTGTTGACATTGTTGCCGACAAATGTCTATGTCAATTTGGGTTAAAAGAGGACGTGACAGTGAGCCCTTTCTATAGAAAGTGGTCTAGGTTAGTATATTGACTGTTATCCACCTAAATCATTGGGATTTATTCCCTTAGATTTGGTTATGTTGTTTAGGTATGTCGTCCTCGAATCGGATTTAAATAGATCATTGTCTGAATTTAGAAATCCGTTTATCAGCGTGTTGTATTGCATGTATTCAATCAATGAGGTTACAACAACTCTTCTTAGTGTGGGATCTTAATTTCATAGATATAGGAAGATTAAGATACAGACGGTTCTATCTCTACAGACATCATTGCCAGCACAGAGGCCAATTCGAAGTATAAAGTATTCAACCAATGAGGTTGTGTTTCTAATATGCATGTCAACAAGAAAGATGTTTTTTACTTAAAGAGTATGGGTTTGTTAGTTGAGGGATTCAATGTTCTTTTCAATTTTAGGGTTTTTTTCCAACTATTTGGAGCTCCTATCTTCTTCCAATTCGATTGAATTTTCTAATAATTAACTTTATCTATAACTCAATCCTTCGAACTGTTTTCATCTTCTTTCATATACTTCCGACTCTTTCAATTTCTCATACTTAGACCCTGTTCTCTTTGGCTTATTTTTCAAACAATAAGTTCAGATAAGTTTAGTTCAGAATAAGTTCAGCAAATAAGTTCAGAATAAGTTCATAACAAGTGCAAATAAGTTCATTTCAAAATAAACTCAGACAAAACAAGTCGAAGAAAACAGGGCATTCGTAATTCTTCCTCCTACCACTTCAAGAATAGATACAAAAAACATATAATTCTTCTACATTTAGTCAAAAGTACAGAGAGATACAAAATTCAATATCGATATAATATAATTCTCCTACTTTAAAAGTTAAGAGTCGATATGATTAAGCTGCTTTGAAAAATGTGCAAAAGTTTGATTGGCAAGGTTTCAAACTATTAACATTTTTTTTCAACTCATATTAATTGCTTAATTAGAGTGTCTTCCAATTCTCAAAGAATAATGGGACTTTAGGAACCTATTATTCACCTTCAAGTCCAAGAAATGCTTTCTATTAATTAGCCCTAATCCATGCATGTCCTCTCTCTTTAATTTGTACTGGTTTTACTTGATGCCTTCCCTTACCACAAAGCAACTTCTGATATTGAATTGATTTTTAATTTCCAATGCATGCACCTCATATGAGGCCTATACGCTCTCCCTTCAAACCATTGTCTCTCTAGGTTTTGAAAATATATAGTCTATTAAATTCGAATTAATTAGATGATAAAAATATTGTAATTTTAGTATTTATTTTAGTATGGTGGGAGAAAGAGTTTCTCAAATTCTATCTATTTTATCAAATTTAATTTACTTATTATTTGAGTTATATAAATAAAACAACAATAAAAGCGAATAGTGTACGACTACGATCCCTGTTATTTGATATTTATTTTGTACAAACTAGGTATGTCGATCTATACGTATTATTTATGAAAAATTTTAATCTGAAGATCTGAAAAAAGCGAGAAAAACAATCCAATAAAAGGCAAGCTCATTCATATCAATAAATGATTATGTAAATTACAGGTAAAATATTTTGTTTTTTTCTATCATTTCTAAAGTTAAAACTGCAGTTAAATTTCTCGGATTTTGCACGTACATGTAAAGGTTACAATATAATGTAAAGAGAATAGAGTGTGTCCAATGAAAAAGGTGAATTGTTTGGTGGCTTTTGTATCAAAATTACTTGTCCCTCGTCTAATCTATTTACCTCTCTGAGAGGCAAGGCACATATAAGAGTATTCCTTGGCAAATTTAAGACATCATCAAGGACATTCATACATGGAAAAATATGGGCATTCATATCATTGCAAATCAGGTGTTTAGGGAGGCCAATATGGCGGTAGATTGGCTTTTCAAATTCGGACATTCGATTACTAACTCTTTTACTCTTGATCTATGTTTCTCACCGACTCTTCGAGCAATCATGACAGATGATGTAGTTGGGCGTACTATTACGAAAAGAGGTGTCTAATCTTATTATTGTTTCTCGTTTACCTTTGTTTTAAAAAAAGAAGAAGAAAAAGGTAAGTGTATTCTTGCTCAACCAGGGGGATAATGAGAGTAATACCTTGCAATTTACTCAAAGAAGATAAAAAAGAAAAAGAAAAAAGAGGGAGGGGGCACACTAGCATAGACAAACTTTGTCTTTCACTTGTTTATGATAAATCACCCCCTTAAGTTAATCATCATTTCAGAAGTTAACCACATATAAAGGCGAGAAAATCGAAAACCTAAAAAAAAATGAAATTTTGAAATATAATAAATCGAAAACTTTACAAAGGTGAGAAAATCAAAAGCCTCAAAAAAAAAAAAGAATTTTTGAAATATAATAAATCGAAAACTTTGCAATAGTAAGAATCAATAATCCAACCTTAAAAATTTGACTCCAACACTTTGAACTTTGAGTGGTATTTATTTAGTATTCAAACTTCACATTTTGTTCATCAAAATGTACATATGAATAACTGTTTCTGAGTGCAATATGTCCGCTGGTTCTCTTCAAAGTACAATTCAGCTATACTCATCTTATCTCCATAAAAATATATTTCCAAACGATCCTTAACAGTTAGCCAAATGTCATAACAATGCCTAATGCCAAATACTCAACTTCATATTTGTCGTGCAAGATTAAATATAGTAGTATTACTTTTAATTAAATTAAACGTAAAATTAAACTTGGCAAACAGATCGTTCAGTTCTGATACATGTTAGGCCAATATGAGTTCAAATCGGGCTTCGACTTCGAGTCAATTATGTCTACTCTAATAAGTCGAAATTTGTCAAGCTTTCAAGAAAGAACACTACATGACAATCAAACCATGACAAGCGGAAAGATAAGAAGTTATCAGTACCAAGGAAAGCCAAAGAATTCTGGACTTCCACTGTAGTCACTGTTGATAGACAAAGAAATTTGAATTGTTAGTGCGCTCCAACGTTCAACTTGAATTTACCCATTCTCGTGATTTTTTAATTTTCTTCTTTTTATCAAACGGTCACAAATGTTGATAATTCATGTGAACAAAATTAAATAACCTTTTTTTTTCACCCACTGTTTTTCATCTCAAAAATTGCATCCCCTTTTCAATCAAGTCAAAAAAGGGAGAATTCATCTGGCTTTTTTGTAGCCTCTACCCTCTATAAATAGAATTATAGGAAGAATGATCTCCTAAATCCCCGACAAATATATTTTTCTACTTGAAAAATCTCCCCATCATTGTATCTTATTGTCTAAGTGAAGTCAAAAAATTATATTTCTATATCAAAAAAAAAGGGCAAAAAAAAAAAAAAGTAGCCCCATGCTGCCTGCTTTACAGCCTTTCCCTCTCTTTTCCTTGTCCCTGTTAAAAAATTTCTACTAATCAAAAACACCTTTTGTCCCCCTAAGGCAGAGTTTCAAATTGAGCTTGTGATTTTGAAAATTTTGAACTGTTTCTTCAAAATCTAATCAATACCCACATCCCAGAATGCAGAACTTGATGTGGGTTTTGAAGGTCCTGGTGATTCTTTCACTCTTTGTCTCGAAATCGATAGCCGAAGATGGTGATGATGATCAACCAAGTGCAAAGTGTTATGCAGCTGATAGAGCTGCACTTTTGAGCTTCAAAGCCAAGATAATCAAAGACACAACGGGGACGTTGTCGTCATGGGTGGATTCGGATTGCTGTGATGGAAGCTGGGAAGGTGTTCAGTGCAACCCGGCCACTGGAAGGGTCACTGCCTTGGTGCTTCAGAGACCTGAAGATGATGCAGAAGTAGCTGATGACCCTTTCATGGTGGGCACTCTCTCTCCTGCTTTAGGTCACTTGGAGTTTCTTGAGGTGTTGGTGATCAGTGGGATGAAGCACATTGGTGGAGCCATCCCAGATACCCTTTCCAATTTGGGTCACCTCACCCAGCTTGTCCTGGAGGGTAATTCTCTTGTAGGACCCATCCCTTCGAGCATTGCTCGATTGCCCTTGCTTAAGACACTCATATTAGATGGCAACAGATTGAGGGGTCCAGTTCCAGCTAGTATAGGGAACCTCACGGGGCTTCTCCAACTGAATTTGGGGAGAAACTACCTTACTGGTCCTGTCCCACCAACCTTCAAAAATCTTCACAGCTTGCAGTTCATTGATCTTAGCCGCAATGCTTTATCTGGGTTGATCCCAGATTTTGTAGGGCAGTTTCGCAACCTCACTTTCCTTGATCTTTCGTATAACCAACTCTCGGGTTCAATACCCATTTCGCTTTGCAGCCTCCCTGCTCTTTCGGATGTTTCCCTGAGCAACAACCAGCTCACAGGGAGAATCCCAGAGCAAATCAGCAGCCTTAAGTCCCTGACAAGCCTTTCCCTCAGCAGCAACAGACTTGCAGGTCAAATTCCGGAGTCTCTTGCTACATTACAGAACTTATGGTATCTCAATCTGTCTAGAAACACACTTTCGAATCCTTTGCCAAGTGCGTTTAATAAGGGCTTGTCTTCCCTACTGTCAATTGACCTGTCGTACAACAATCTCAGCTTAGGGACAGTTCCTGAGTGGATCAGGGTCAGAGAACTCACAGCTGTCCACTTAGCTGGTTGCGACCTCAAGGGCACACTCCCGAATTTCACAAGGCCCGCATCCCTAACTTCCTTAGATCTCTCTAATAACCATTTCACAGGTGGGATCTCAAATTTCTTCATACAGATGTCGAACTTGCAGACACTCAAGCTGTCCAACAACCAGTTCAAATTCGATGTTTCCCAAATGGCATTGCCAAGCGGGATTTCTTTGGTCAATCTCAGCTCAAATCAGCTCTCCGGCCCTCTCTCTGCAATCCTCAGTAACCGCACAAGCAGCTTCCTGGAAGTTATCGACATTTCAAGGAACATAATCTCGGGCACACTTCCTGAATTCAAAGAAGGATTGAACTTGAAAGTACTCAACTTAGGGAGCAACAAGATCACAGGGCACATCCCAACATCAATCCCAAACTTGGCTGAGCTTCAGAGGTTCGATATAAGTCGGAACCAAATCACCGGGATCATCCCACCAAGTTTAGGCCAGTTGGTGGATCTCCAATGGCTGGATGTCTCTATCAACAGCTTGACAGGGAAGATACCGTACAGTTTGCTCGGGATCAAAAGCCTCAGGCATGCCAATTTCAGAGCAAACAGATTTTGTGGTGAAATTCCCCAAGGCCGGCCTTACAATATCTTCCCAATAGCAGCATATGCACACAACCAATGCTTGTGTGGAAAACCCTTGCCACCTTGCAAGGGAAATACGACCAAAATGGGCCAGTAATATGCTGACTCAAACAGACACAATCTACCCTACATTTTCTCTTTCATTATCAAACATGATAGCTATCATGATAGGTTTTTTTGTTTCTTAACATTTCATGTTCATTCTTTCCATAATGTTTGGTTCTCACCAAACTAGATTGTACTGTAACTTGCTCTTAATCATATAAACCATATTAATACTAAACAGTTTGTCATTCTCAGGTTCTTATAGATTCAAGTCTGTGTCTTCTTTCGCTCCAGGAACAAAAGACAGAAATATATATGGACTCAATAATATGGCAATTCAATAGCCACAGGCATCAGAAAACTTCCATAAAACAAAGGCTACAATCCATCAACATACTGCATAAAGATACCATTATAATCTCCTACACAAACTAGAGACCCAAAATTTACAAGTTGCCTAAGATCACTGCCCAAATGTTACTGCCAAAATCACTCAGTCAATGCAAGCAGATTATGCATCCTCATCACATAGTTCTTCAGCTTGATCATCCCCAGATTCCTGAAATTAGCAAACACAAGTAAAAGTGTTATAATGGGAATTAAAGATTCAGTACACATTCCATGAATGGAGCACACCATCATTACTTTGATCTCATACCTCTTTGCTTTCAGCATTGTAAGCTTCCATTGCCTTCTCATATTCTTCCTTCAGCTCAGCAGCCCTGTCCTGATATGGCTTCTTCTCCTACATTTGATACAAGTCAGAAGCACATTTAGCACAGGACAACGCACGGGATCTATTGGTTTACATGAGAGAAATATTCAAGTAAAAATGAATATACTCCAAATTACAATCAAACTGACCTCATCAGTCATGGACCTCCACTTTTCTCCAGCATCCTTTGCAAGCTGTGGAACAAATGAATAAATTAAACAGCCAGTAAAATTTGTTGGAATCATCAATTGTCAATGACATAAAACAAAGGGGGAGAAAAGGCACCTCCTTAACACCCTTGGAATCAGGATGCTCCTCCTTGTAAGTCTTCCTGAAGTCCTCCCTACAAGCATCAAAACCACATATCATGAGCCCAAATAGCAGAATTACAGTTATAACAATATATATTTGAAATGGCCAAGAGAGTTACAAGAAGAGGAAGTAGGCAGTTTGAGGGCGCTTTGGCATGTTAGGATCCTTCACTTTGGTCAGTTTCCTCTTCTTAGACTTGGGTTCAGAAGCTCCTGATGAAGCTGATTTCTTCCTGTAATTAAACCCAGAAATACACTACATTTGAGTCACAACCACATCAAACAAAGCAGCTTGCTTTATCAATTTTATACAAAGACGGAAGCCAATTCGAAATCTGACCTCTCAGTTGGCTTCTTCTTCACTTCAGCTGGTTTCTCCACCACCTGAGCTTCTGATATCCAGAAAAAACCATCCAAACATACATATTACAAATCCTAACGCAATATAATGAGCCAGTACAGGTTTTGAATGATAGGGAAGTGTAAAATCATTAAAGAGTGAGGCACAATACCAAGGTTCATCTTGATCTTTGCTTCAAGACTACAGCTATGCATGTCAATTAGAGCCACAGGAACACTGCTCTTGCATTCATCACTGCGAATTTCAGATTTGACAAATAACATTATAAAAAGCACAAAAGAATGACTCCATAAACCTATTCAGCAACCTCCAAATGCTATCGCCAAAAGACATAAATTACCACCCAAATTTCATGGTAGTTAACAATCACAAAAGGGCGATTGACAAGCTTAAATGAAAAAACAACCTACTGAGACCCAAACTAACTATGTCCATTCGACACCAAATTTTCCCCCTATACAATGCCCAAATACAATGAAATCAGTTGATAAATTCAAACGCAAACTGATTCCAATGATCCACAACACTCAATACAGATCGATTTACAACCAAATCACCAAAATAAGACCACAATCACAAAATTGAAGCGATAATTCCACAATTTCACCTTGATCTCAACACGAAACGCCCACAAAAACACAAGCCAGATCCGCATGAATGTTCAACAAGACAAGCCAAATACAACAACATCAATTGACAGATTCAAACGCTGACTTATTTCAACGATATAAAACCCAAACACTCATCGATTTACAACCAAAACAAGACCAAAATCACTAAATCGAAGCAATATACCCTAATTTCACCTCAATTTCGACCACAGAAACCCTACAAAAACATCAAATGCACATAAAATCTACACCATTCTGAGCCGAAACAAAACCGTAGCTCCAGTATCCGAATCAACAGCAAAAAACTTAGTAGAGAGAAAGAGAGGTTAAAGAATACCAACGAGCAAAAGCACTGCCATCCCTAGCACGCTTGAGATTGACAGAATCAGCCTCCACTCTCTTCCTGGGCTTGGGTGGGTTGGTGCTCGAGGATCCTCCAGCCATTTCTCAGAAATTAGTATCTCAAAAACAATCAGAAGATCGACACTCAAAAGGAAGTAGAGAGATTAGGGTTAGGGTTTATGAGTGAGATCGTAAATTGGTCACTGAAGAGTTGGGAAGCTGGGGAGTCTCATATAAATTGGGGGAAATAAATTTGGAATTTGGGGGGAACTCCTTCAAAAAATGGCTTGCGTGCAAAAATTTGAAGAAACTCTAAAATTTTATTTTTCGTAAATTTGGCGCGCAATGATACCGCGCCAAATCAAACTGCAACGTTTGACAAGGATTGCTCGCGTGGCATGATTCTGGAGCGTTGATTAGTATTCGGAACTGTGAGCGATTTGACGGTAGTGATTTTATTTTATTTCAAATTTAAATTCTTTGGGGTGGGCTGATATATTGGGCCTCATGTGTGACAATATAGTTCCTGGGTTTGGCCCAACTATGATTTAAACCGGCGGCATATTCAGGCCCAAACCTACTTGGAATCTGCCTAGAATTACTAAAAAGATTTTTTTTTTTCATAAGAAATAAAAGAATTGTTATACCTTTTGTATTTGAGGGCAAAATTAGGGTTATATGATAATTTTAGGTCCATGGACGTCAGCAATTATATGTAGTAATTTTTAAATTTATAAAAATTCTTGTGTAATTACTCAATCTCCATCTCCGCATCTAAAATTGTTTATGTAGTAATCCAAAGACTAGAATGTAAGTACTGTAGAATAAATTCTTTTAAATCGCATAAAAGTTAATATGAAACGAGCTTCTTTAGAGTTGGCTTTTTTGAAAATTTTGCAAACATCAATAATGTAATTTGAAGTGACTTTTTAATTCATTGGTAATTAACACATCAATTAGCAATAACTTTTATTATGGTCAGCTATAAATGCACTATTAGTCACCTAAATTATTATTAAAAATTTAAAATTACTATAAAAATACCTGTCTCATAATATGTCTTATATGAGCCAGTTTCACACAACATTTATTGTATATTGTATTATCCATATTAATAACTTCATAAATGTGGGATATTATTAAAATATAAATACAAAGGTAGGTCCTAGATAGTCGGAGCTAAGAATCCATCTAATCTAGACATAAGTCATATTGGGGTTTTGTCCTAAAATATAATTAGTGTGTAATTTAGGACTTCAATTAATAAGGCTCACCAAAATGAATGGTCGGCAAAACATCAAATAAATAATAGTTTATTTTCTTTGTGCTTTTTTCTTTTAGACATCAAGTAGTTCTATGTGTATTTCATAATGATAAGATTAATGAGAGGAAATTCGATAGTTTTTTATAAGGTTGAGAAATTATAGTAAATAATAGTGTGTAGATTAAAGAGATCCAAGAGAGTATTAGGAATTTGGTGTCAAACAATCTTTATAATATAAATGATAGTCATTATGACGCATTAAATACAATTAAATTATCTAAATTTTAGGCATTAATAAGTAACAAAAATTAAGTTACATATGACTCAACTGCTAAATGCAAGTACACCTTTGCAAAATGAACAAGTGAGAATGTTTCATACAAATATTTATCCACCATCAAATAACGGAAAAGAACCAGTGAAAACAATTCCTTTATGTACAGACATATGTATAGAAATACAGCTGCCTCCATTTGAATATCTGTAAATTCTATAAAAGTAGGCCTCATACTGAAAGTTGTTATTATTCTTGTAATTAAGAAAAAATAAAAATAGAAGATGAGAAAGGCACATAATTGAAAGATAAAAATTCGGAAGACCAAGAAAAAAACCAAAAAAGAAAAGGTTGTTCTTTTGGAGGTTAAACGCGTAACGTACATTGATACAGACTCATACAGTCCACAAGCATATTGATGTCCCAATAAGTAAGGGACATACCCACTTCTTCACAATTCCTCAACACTAGTATATATATCTTGCGGCCAAATTATGGGCCACTTTTGTCCCACATATGCTACCAACACCATTAATTCCATCCAAAAGAAACCAAAAAAAAATAAAGAAAAAGAAAAAAATAAAGAAAAGAGAAGGGAAAAAAACAAAGAAAAAGAAACATTGGTAATCCACATTCCAGCCCACCATTGTGTGTGTCCATGGGGTGGGGCATTCAACAATCTTTTTTCCATTTCCATGATGAACTATCATCACATCACCTCCCCATGATCTTGATCAACATCACTAGATCAAAATCAGAATCAAACGTATGGCATTTAATCCTTCAAATTTTGTCTAATTTTGCAGCCTTAACCACTGGATTAGCCTTGGCAATGGCTTCCTTCCCAACCTTCTTATAGTCAAAGGTGCAACCATGTTGTTCCGGGTACCGGTGTGACCCACAAAACATGGACCCGCACTTGCACTTGAACCCGGTTAGTCCCACCCGTTTTCGGCACGTTAAACACCTGTTGGGCTGAACTGGTGGTTGGACAATGGGTGTGGGCTCAACTGCTACAACTCGAACCACCTCGGTGGATCCGGGCAGTTTTAGCCCGGATGAAGATTCCGAGATAGTTTTACAACCCAAAGTGGAGCTAGAACCGGAACCGAGACTGGAACCCTTAAGGGGTTGAGTGGTGTCCAGGGCAGCCTTTGCAAGGGCATCTTGCTCCTCTTTCAACTGGATGGCCCGATAACATTTGGAGCATAAATTCATGGTTGCTGGGCTCCCCAAAAACCCGCAATTATTTGCACATAATCTGTGCCCCTCTGGTGCTTGAAATCTGTGTTCCTCTGCCATTATTTCAGCCTTTTTCTTTAATCCCTCTTATTTTTCTCTCTTTATTTTGCTTAATTACCCTCCTTTTCACAGATGAAAGATTTTCACCAGCAGATCTACAATCAACAGAAAATTTAAGACAATAACAAAAATCACAAGGACAGCCCAAAGAAGGTGAAAATCATAATATATGGATGGTAAAAACACCGAAATTATAGAAATTGGGGTACCTGAAGATAATCTCTGTCTGCAACAAATTGGAGGAGGAATATGCGAGACCGAGGGATTAATAAGAGAGGAGAAATAATGGCAGAAATAATAAGAAAATAAGGAGGAGAGAATGGAAGGTATGAGGTGGTTTGAATGTAGGAAAAGAAACAAAGGGGAACTACGTTAATTAATTTATATACAGAAAAAATTAGTTGATTGGGGAGAGATAATTGGGGAGGTTAGAGTAGACAGGCTGGATAATGAGAAAAGGCCACGGAAATCAGGCAATTTATTGGTGGGGGGGTGGGAGATAATATTTTTGGGAAATTGGATGAATAATCAATCAAAGATCATGATTTTGAGGGGGACACGTGGTATAGTAGTTGTGGCTTGATGTGGCAACTTTGAAGTGGTCTAATCATCCACATCAAATTTTTGGGTTAGGTTTGGTGGTGTGGTGGGATGATGTATTACAAAGCAAACATGATTTGCCTTCCCTTTGTTCCTTTTTTCCCCTCTTTTCTTTTCTTTTTTAGCTTCTTTTGCTATTGTAAGCCAAAGAAAAGACGGGCCAAAATTTTGATTCTATGCTGCTGAGCCGTATATTTCATGTTTGCAGGTCAATTCATTTGAACCCACCTTCAACCTCAGACAACTCAAGTGTCTAATGCAAATGGGCCGGTTAGACGTATCGCCTTCTTAATTGAAAGGAATCTAAGCTAACAACCTTTCCTTTTTTCCGGGGGGGGGGGGGGGAGTGTGGTTCAAAAGAGAAATAATGACAGATTAGACGGATTTCAAACCTTGTTGGCATCTTGTATTTGTCAATGAACATGTTGCCTCTCTCCATCATCTTTGTCCCCGCTAAACAGCTACATGGCACCTTCAAACACCAAATATAGTACAAGGCACAATTGGAGATAACGGAAGGATTACGGAGCCCTAACAGAAGGGCTTGTCATCCTCTGTGCAACAATGCTTCCAGATTTCCTTTAGCCCAACCTATAATTTCGAACCCATTGATCTCTATGAGTGCAATGTGACGCAGTAACTACAGTCCTATGACATGTTGGGAACATCATATAGTACTTGTATCTGTCAACAAACATGCTCCTTTCCTCCAACATCTCCACGAAGCTCCACAATCCCCTCTCTATTGGCATTCCTCTACTCTTTTGGAGGAAGTGTATCAATTGTCCAATTATGAGCTCCACAATCCACTCTCGACCTTCTTCAATATTCTGTGCAAGTCTGCCTCTAAAATTCACTTGACATTCATTGCACAACATTCAACCAGAAACTCCAAATTCGCAGAGAGCAACTCTCATTACTGTACCTCCTTCCCATCTTCTAGAATAGATCTAGAATACCTTCAGTATCTTCCTTTTAGCACCCTGGATGCATTCATGCCTCATAACAATTTCTGTCCACCCAAATCCCAGTCTTTTGAGCTTTTAGAAGAAGTGAAACAAATCTTTTTGTCAACTCCCATGATCTCAATTAAAGTATAGGAAGAATGGTAAAGACTGGATTCACCCCGATGATCTTGGCATACACTGGAAGATTGTCCTTGAAGCTGGATTCAATGAAAAAAAGTAGAATCACAAAAAGGCATGCAATATGCACATGGAACAAACACAAATGAATTGTAAAGAAATCACACTTCTGAAAGAAGCATATGATATTTATGTCATTTAGTAAGAATGAACACTCTTAATAAGCTAGCAAGATGTTGTACTAGTGTCCTCTACTTTTATATGTCACGAAGTTTTATTTGAAGGGCCTTGACACAACAGCATCTTCAGAGTCGCAGGGGTAATACACCCACCCAATATGGCCAGCCCTATAAAAGTCTCATAAGTCATAGGGGCCTCAAGTTTAATGGTATAGTGTGCAAACAAATTTAGGACACAGTTTTGGAGAAAAGCAGAGATTATTATGAAATTACAAGATGAATATGAAATATTTTAACCATCAGACTATGACCAAGAGAGTATATAAAGGCACCCACAGCCACAAGAACGCAGTGACAAACAAGAAAGGGGGGGGGGGGGTTGTTCAAATCCCACTCTTCCAGAAGGTTAATGGTTCCATAAGTTTGGCTTCCTATCAAACAAAACCCTCCAAGGACTAGCTATTCCACAGCTGTGCCCCATCCTGCAAGTTGTAACCTCCCCCTCCATTTGCTAATTGCTACACATACCCCTGCCTTGGCCTTGCATATTAATCTCATTCACCACCTGCCCCATGCTTCCTAGCCACCAAGTCTGTTATCCACAACCCTCCTTGGACTTGCAAGGCTCTCCTCCCACCTAAAATGTGTGCCATAGGGGATGAATTTACAGCTTGGATGAACCCCACTAATTAAATTAAGGGTGAAAAAGAGAAAAGTACAGGATAAGCAGTGCATTAGGCAGCACCTACAGCACATGATGGAGGAGGATGATGGAGCTTAGGGGGCACCAAATGTTGTTGTGGCATGAAGTCTGAACAAATGGGTTTGTCTGAGGGTATTCTTTACTTTTTGGGGGGGGGGGGGGTGTTCTGGTTTGCAACAAACAAGGCAATGGTAAGTCGGCCCCTAACCCCTTTCAAGAGTCAATGCTCAACTCATAATTTTTCACTTCCGCGCATCCTTGTACAGCACAACAAACAGTGTATGGAGTTTGCTTTCTAGTTCATCCACTCAACAATGTTAGAATGTATCATTATTGTTGCCATCAATTCATCCCATCTCACCAGACAACAGTAAACCATTTTATCTATAGCAAGTAAGACAAAGAATGGACGCCGAACCCTAACAAGTAGAAGAAAAAAGGGTCTAAAGCTCAACAAGTTTCCACATTTCCGAGTGCTAGCATATCCATGGCCAATTTATTGATTTTCTAGCATTACTACAACACCATGTATATAGCAGGTAGTAAACTACCATCACCAGGCTTCCCCCCCATACCCACAAGAACCTAGCAAGACTCCTATGTAAGAACAATTCACATTACACAGAAGAAAAGAAACATGTGTTCCATTCAATTTACGAAGCTCAAATCTTACCAATGCAAAGGTCAGAAATTCCAAATTCACCTAAATCTAAGTACGAAATCCTAAACGGATGCCGCAAATTCATAGAAACTCGAAACAGGAACCTAGCTCAGAGAATTAAAGATAAACAAACGAACCAATTTCATGAAGAAATACAAGGTAACAGGTTTACATCGAGCAAATTAGAAACTTTGCGAAGGAAATTTCGTCTTACAACGATTCAGCTAAGCGATATTAGCCAAGCTCTAATCAATCACCAGCAGAAGGATCCGCAAAACCCTAATTGAAAAGCCAAAGCGTTACAGATAATTACACGAAAACCCTAGTTTTAGGGATAGATGAGTTTGAACCCTCGATATGTGAACTGTGCAGTTGAATTTTTAACAGAAAG
>JACYFF010010365.1:2801345-2854828 GCA_017589665.1 Selenicereus undatus | reverse complement strand
TATGTGTGTGTGAAGCATAGGCTATATAGCCTATATTCTCACACCAACATAGAAAATATATACCTGAGTAATGTTGGCAAAGGAAATGGAGACGCCAAGGTCCTGGAGCTGCCAGTTATCGCTCAAATCAGCCTCAAACAATTTGCCAAACTCATTAGACTCTTTAGGACGCTGCCTAAAGAGATGGAATGGTCCAGATTCCCTTGAGCCCTTGCCTGCAAACGGCCAGCGGGTGCCTTCTTCATGGGTCATAGCTCTGATTTGCTCTTTAGATGCTCTTATAATCACTCCTTCCCTCTGTTGTGAGAAAATCCTCTGGACCCTATCCCTAGATGTCTGTTGATCACAATATAAAGATCAACACTCCTATTTTCACTCCTATAATGAAACTCTATAAGTTTTTCTGTTAAGAAATCATACCTGGAAAGCAGCTTCAAGCACCTCAGGGCTAAAAACATTGAAAAAGGACTCTGGGTCCTCACCTCCTGGTCCAAAGAATGACTACACCCACAACAAATTAAAATTATTATAGACCTATTTAAGGTTTTGCACTGACAACCAATTTTCCCCCTCCCTTTTTTTTTTTTTTTTGGGAGCAAGTGATTACCACAAACTTTCCAGGATTTGCAACAGGGTTGATGAGCTTGGCTAGGATCAGTTTCTCATGGTTGTCTCTGTTAATCATATAAGCAGTGACACCAGCAGGTATCACCATTACATGTCCACGTTCAATTTTGAAACTCTCCCTCCTATCTGTGTATACAAGACTCACAGTTCCCCTTCCTGCAATCATTCACAATGAAATGTCTCAAGATTTAAGAACACAAATATAAACTTAGTGGTGTAATGAAAGGTCACAAGAAGATTGCCACAACATCCACAAATTAGAAAGAAACTACGAAAGAAAAGAATTTACCTTGGGCAACAAAGAAAATAGCATCAGCATCCCAGTGATTAGGAATTATGAAAGTCTGGGGATTAGCCTCAAAGATCATCACCCTAAAATTCTCAACCCCCTTAAAAAGCTTAGACCTTTTAGTGAATTTCTGAAGGACTCTTACCCTCCCTTCCTGGGTCTTAAACTTTGTTGTGAAATGTTCATCCTGAAACACATACGGGTTACCACTCTCAACCTCTTCTTCTCCCTCATCCTGTGATCTTTGTCTCTCCCCCATCCTATACATCTCAACCTCCTCTCTCCCTCTCTCTCCTTTCTCTTCTTGCCTCCTCTTCTCACACTCACTCTCACACAACTGCTGCTCCCTCCTCCCCTGCTCTTCCTCCTGACACCTCTCCCTGCACTTCCTGTACTCGCGCTCCGGGTCTCGCCTCTTGTAGTTCTCATCTTCTTCTCCAATATGACCCATTTCCCTCTCCCTCTCCTCTCTCTGATACTTCTCTTTTTCTTCTATGTACTTTTCACACTCTCTCTCACAATGACGAATCTGCTTACTATCAAACTGCCTCTGGTGCCTGCACTGGTGCTTGCATTGTCTCACCTCAGGATCTTCCTTAGCTACTGAGACAGTGCAGCATAGCACCAGCAGAGTGCAGACTAGCAAAACTAAGGACCTTCTCCCTTTGAACAACACCATTTTTTTTTTTTATAATTTACAATTTTTCTTTTGGGTTAGAAAATCAAAAACTCTCAGCGAGGCTTTTTATCGAACACTTGCTGGGCACTCTTATGATCGATGAGGAAGTGACAACCAAGTGAGGAGTTTATATAAGTGATCGAGATGGGCAAGGATAGGATCCAAAAAGAAGAAGAGGGCAGTGGGCAAACTGAGGTGGGCATGCATGGCGCCATGAGTAAGAAGGTTTCGAGAGACGTGGCAAAAAGAGGGAGAACAGAGAAGAGATTGATCAAACTGCACGATCTTTTATGTTTTTCAGCGAAAATCTGATGAAGTTAAGTTGTTTGTCTTTCTGGGTATTTTGTTTGGGGGCGAGTTTCAGCGTCGAAAATGATGAATTTTGAGTTCAAGTGTCAGTGGTGACTAGTGAAGATGAACGGCAAATTAGCATGTTGCTGCTGAATGCTGGCTGGATTCCATATGGGGGTGATCAGATGAACATGCCGTATTTCACGTGGCACGGATGCATGTACGGAAAAAATCTATGTGCTTCGGTGAGAATTGATAAGCACAGAACACAAGAAGAGAGAGAATGAGGCTTATCAAAATTTGCTTGCTATGGATATATGAGAGCTCTGTGCAACTGGGATTCAAGCCCTGATGCTCTGTTGCCCGTATCTTGTTCATCACTCTTTCAGTCCTGAATTTGGAGCTCTCTTCTAGTAGCGACAAACATGTACATGATAAAAATCGAGTAGATATACTCAGGCTTGTTCTGGTATCATTTTTGGAATAGGATGTTAAAAGGAGTGAGACCGAGTGAGATTTATGGAAATAGAGTTGGAGTCGATTATAAGAAATTTCGTAAAAGAATGTTAGAATAGAATGAAGTTCGAATGAGCGAGTAGAATGTAATAGAATAGGATAGAGTTTAAAATGACGGATCAAAAGAAAAAAATTTCGATATTCAGATTTGGTTTTAATCTAGTGCAATTTAAGTCATATTAGTTAGTTGATATTAAATTTGGTTTGCATTGGAATGACTTCATATCAATTATTTGGCATAATTTTGTTTGACAAATACGACTAATTTTTCAATTGAAAGATTTAATCAGGTTCAACTAAGACGTGCCAGCTTAGATTTTGGGTTCAAACCAATTTTGAACTTATTTTCCGTGTTAAATTAGATATAAGATCTAGACCAATTAATTTAAATTTCAACACAGATCTCAAATTAGTTAGATCAAGTCTAGATGAAACACATAATAAATCTAGCTCTCCATCTCATATGAAACACATCTATGTGAAAGGGCATATGTTTATTATGATTAAAGTGGACCTATGTATTCCATCAAACTATAGGTTCAGATTTATTGTACAGCGGCATATATATGAACTAAGGTCACTAACAGTAGGAAATTGTTGCATATCAGATGGAGATGCACTGATCTCAGTAAGTGGGTTACTCATGTGAGGATGGATTTTGCCATATGTTGTAGGATTGATGTTGCCTTATCCATAGTTACCGAGAATGCTCCATATCTTACTACCTGCATTTCGGAAACAAGTGACCCGAAGCCTAAATCCAACTAAGTTTGTGCACGCAGTAAGGAGTGATCCTCGTTCTAAACTAGCAATCCTGAGAAACGTCCCTGGTAACTACGGGCTTGTTAATGGATGGGGCTATAAGCCTATGACACCTTCAGCTGCAACCTTATGGTGACGCTTATGCTTTGCAGGTCGGATGTAATTTATGCAGTGATTAGTCATAGCCATTGACACATTGAAGAATTTCTCAAAGATGACAATAAGTGAACAAATTAAACAGAAGCATAGCCATAGATATCACAACTGCACAAACATACACACTAGATTCAGACGACCGACAGGGTTTATTCACATACAAGTAGTTGATTAACTCCATCAGAGATGCATATATAAGATAAGAGCAAAGGTTAAAAAAAAAAAAAAAACCCTATGTGCCCAGATTATTATATACAGCTGGGCAACAGTGTTACTGCATATAAGCACTGCATTCAGAGCAGTTAACTGAGGTTAAGATCGTCTGAAAGCTCGTTGTCATGGCATCTATCGATCGATTAAAACTTGTTGCTAGGGCATGTTGCTCTGGCCCAAGCAAAGATATTTCGGAAAGGTCTAGCCTTGAGCAGTTTAGGGGATCGAGTGACCTGATCATGAGTCTCGGTTTTCTTCAACATTTCCCACATAATATGCACATCTTCATACTCACAGGCTTGTATGTCCCGGCTTAACATGATTAGCCCTGTTCAATCATCAAAAATGTGTTCCAAATTCATTAACTTTCACTCCAACGCAGGAAATCAGAACAGCGAGTGCAAGGTAGGATGAAAGCAAGATTAGATGTATTCAAATCAACTGAGAGTTTTCTTGCTCATCACAATACTGTATGTTAATGAGAAGAAAGGGCACGTACATATGAAAGCAAGAGTAGGACAATAGGTTAACATACTTCATTAGCAATACACTAATTTTGGCAGGTCAGTAAGGGACATACACGATACACATAGCAAAAGAGAGGATTTCAACTTGGGACCTCTAATAGCAAAACCTCCACTTAAACTGATGTTTCATTGTCAAGTCAATCACATACTACTAGACTACTCATTTTTAACATACTAGCTGTTAGCTAGCTTGCAAAGGATTAGTTGAAAGATTAAACTAATCAACAGAAGGATTAAGGCATGTCTCACGCTGATTTTAGTTTTTAAGGACCCTTTGAGGTTTTCAAAAGAGGCCAGCAATCATCAAATTAAAAACAGAACATTCTCCTCATGAACCCAATTGACTAAATATTTAGGATTTAAATCAAAGCTTGAATACCATATCTTTTGTCACAAAACTCGGTAGACATAATATAATATTCTCAAACAATATTTTGTATACAGTTAGCTCAATATTTGGTCCACACAAGTACTAAATTACAAATGACAGGAAAACTAGATATATGTCTATCAAAAATAGAAGGCAGAACAGTCAAGGTCAAATTAAATACAAGAGACTTTAGATAGTGATGAAGTTGTCATCAAAAGAACTTCAAAGATAAACTTAGCAAAACTATCTTAAGCTCTGAGATGGTAAAACATAGGGATGCAATGTGCATCCGAACTTCTTCAACTCCATAAAAGAACTCATGTATTTGTCCTGTGTTTAACTTGTTCAAACAACGTAATTTTTTGGTATTGAATCATCCATTTCACTAGAGTCAGGCTACTGTTGACCCAATAAGAGATAGAATTCTCCCATTAGATATTTTCTCCATTCATAAGACTTGAACTTGAGACCTTACTTGAAGGGAACAAATGTCAAACCACTTGAACCAACCTGTATTAGTAGCGAATATCGAATTCCTTTGGATTATTTGCACCCTCTTCAAAGAAAGGGTAATTTTGCTTGATGTATCAACAAAAAACAACTCTTTTGAAGTTCACAAAAATATTAGGGTATGAAATACCACCATGATTTAGGGCTAGACTTGATCAAGGTGTTTTTAGGGCTGTGATCATGTTGATTACAACATGAATACAAATCTACTGAAAATAATTACACTAGTTCATATACCATGATTTAGCACAAAGGTGGAGCCAACTCCAAAAGGAAAAGTTTACATATTGATCAAATAGTGTTTAGTATGTGTTAATCTTAATTAAGGTAGGATCAATAATAAGATTTTGAATCCAATACCCAATTCTTAATCTTAATTTGTAAGATACAAATTCTCATTGAATTTCATACATACAGATTGCTTATTAGATTTTTAAGCTCTTACCCAACCCACTTCTTGTTCTTCTATCCAAGATCACAACAGGGTCCTGTGTTGATCTCAAATGACAACATAAATCAAATTAACAGTAAAATTCAAAACAAACAAAGGGGAGTAACTCTGTGCAAATCAAAACAGAGCATCCATTCAGGGAGGAAAAAAACCCAGAAAAATACTAACACAGAAGTACTACCAAATAGTTGAACTTTTGATAATCAACAAAACACCCAAATTAACAGTTAATCAATCAAAATAACAAAGATAAGAAATCAAAGAATCATAGACAGATACCAGTTTTACGAGAGCCAAGACGAGAAGCAAGTCGACGACAGAGTCTTTTAACAGGCAAGATGATGATATTCTCCCACCAGTAATACTCCATTTTCATCCTTCAATTTCTTCTTCTTTTTCTGGGTCTTTCTTCTTCTGCCTTGAATTCAACCCAGAAAGTTCTAATCTCTCTCTCTCTCTCTTTCTCCTCCTGGAAGTCTCCAACAGAGTGATAAACCCCAAGAGAGGGTGGAAAATGGGAAGGTTCGCAAAGAAAGAGTGGTGCTTTTCTTAGCACACAAGAGAGAGAGAGAGAGAGAGAGAGATGGTGATGGTGATGGTGGTTGGAAGACGTTGAGAGCGGATTCTGATAGGCCAACTTCCCAGTGAATGCAAGGCACGTGGGTCTTTTCATTCAATTTTCTAGTACTGTTGTTATTGTTATGATATGTAGTATATAATATATAATATATAATATTCGTCACTGTCGGTGGCATTGCCTTGGCGCTTGCCGTCCACGTGTGCTTTCATATTTGGAGCCACTCGTGTCCCTTCTCTTCACCTACCGTTCCTCTTCCAAAGGTTTGTTGGGCTGTACGTATGATAAATTCAGTTTGATTTTGGATCGAATTAGTTTGAAGTTATATTATGTTTGAATGTTTGGAAATTGGTTTGGTTTGGTTTAGTTTGAGTCAAATTAATTATAATTAGAATTAATAATTTAACCTAATAAAATTATCTTATAAAAATGATCAAATAGGCGGATTTTGAATGTCAATTCAAATGTAAGTTTAGACCATTGGGTTGACATTCATGTTAACTTGGGTTTGCTTTGGTGGGGGGTGGCGGGGGAATAGTCCATATGCTAGAAACCGAAACCAAAACCAAACAAGTGGCGTAAATGTCCGATCTATATTCCCCTAGTCCAATCAACTATTTCTATTTCATGAGATTCTTGCTTTGCCCACCAAGTTCAAAGTATTAACCTTTCGGCATTGGATACTACAAACTAAGATTTATGCTACATCACTTTCAACTCAACTTTGCTTGGCTGAGATCAAAATCAAATACGACAATTGACTTGCCTACGAATCTAATCGGAAATCCATTCGAGTTGAGATCATTTTAACTTTATTAAAATTCGATACAAGAAATCTAAATAGATTTATCCATTTGTCATGTACATATATTCATGTTTTAATGAAGGTGAACCTAAATGTTCTCTTGCAATATGCTTTTTGAAAGAAGAAATATTCTCTTATGAAAAAAGCAAGGCAAAGCTCAAATTGGTAGGGGCAGGGCGGGGCGGGGGTGTAAAAGGGTAAGCAAGATGATTTAGGATTATTGTACATTATTAAGTGTTCTTTGTTAGTGTAAAATAGTGAATTTTTGAAATAACACATGCTGGTTCAAGTGGTTTCGTACTTGTTTCCCTTAAGTAAGGTTTCAAATTTGAGTCATTTTTTTTTAATTTAAAAGATCGGGTCTTGTGAATGAAGAAAATTTATGATAAGAGATATGATGAGAGAGATCTATCTGTTATTGAGACAATAGTAATTCGAATCTGGTTAAATGAACAAAAAAAAAGAAGAAGTGAATTTTTGAACACTTCATCAATTTTTACATTAATAACAGTATTTTCAGGTGTACGCACCTTTTGGTCAGTTGAGGGACCAGGAGTGATTAGTGCACACTCAAAATAGTCAAATTCAAGCATAACTACTAGAATTTCTTTTATGTGCTAAATCTTTAGCTATATTCATACACTCCAAAAGGCATTATTATGTTGGATAATAATAGCATTGTGTTATTACTATATATTATGATGATTATTTTAAGATCACTTTCCCTTTTCATGAAGTAAGATTTAAAGTTTTAATGTACGGAAAATCTGAATTCAAATTTTGAATACATAAACTATTAAACTTTTTAACAATTACTAAACAGTTTTTTTTTTTTTGGTCGGGTAAGCAGGCCTAACCCATGAGGCCCCTTTCTCAGGGTAATCAGTGGGTTGTAGCGGACCGGGTGAAAAATGTCAAAGCCCAGCAACCCAGGACCACACAAGCTGCCCACACAAATGTTCAAGCACAAACTTGAAAAATTGACGTGAAAACCTGGGAGGAGAGGCCGGCCGGTGGAGTATTGGTCAACCGTCCAACACTACTTAGACAATTACTAAACAACATATATATCCATGAAGGGTCCTCAGATTTATTGATTTCCCAATTATGTAATTTGAGTGACGAAAATGGTTTAATATTTGTATATTACTCTGTATTATAAGACTCAAGAGAACAAGTTTCTTACAAATTTATTTTTAGGTCAACTAAATTAGATGATAAATTGATTGGCTAAATAATATAATGTGTTGGTGAAAAATCCAGTTCGAAGACTTCTTCTGTTCTTTAGCCATAACTGACTGTTGTTTTGTTTCTAGCTAGAGGCATCATACAATGGTTCTCAGTCAAATTAATGAAGTGGGTCTGTGTATGCTTGACAAAGACCCCAGTTGAAGTTCTTGAGAATGATGCACCAACAAATTAAGTTTTTCTTTTCTTTGGGGATGAAGAATTCATGATTAAAAACACTAATTCTTGTATGAAACGGTATTATAATAACTTATTATGAGACGGGGTGATGTGACAGGCGACGAAAATTAGAAAAAAAAAAATAGTTGTAGGTGTTCATATATAGCAATTACATCTCATAAAATCTTTTGTCGGTCCTTCTCGTCCAAGACTAGCTGGAATTAAAAAGGGGCAAGAATTCAGACAGAAAACAAAGTTGAAATACCGAATTAAGTTGCAATATCAACAATATTTGACGTAGTTTTGAAATTAAATTTTGACGAATGAATGAACATATTCCTTGAACATCCATACTAACACGGAGAAAGTAAAGTTGGCACATAAGTAGCTTTGCAATAGCCTCTTCCATACCTAGATGCAACGATTTCTTGAAACTTCTGTTCTCTAGGATTGTACGCCAACAATTGATTACGCCCCTTGAACGGGTCTTGACTCATGTCAATGTTGCCATTGATATCCACAACGATCTTACCATCGCTGGTAAAACCTAAAAGTGATAGTAAGTCGTAAGAATTTAGGCCTACTTCTCGTGGCATCACGAATAACTTCGTCCAGGATTCTTGAATTCCATAATCTTTCATTACCCAAATCTCGAATTCTACAGCATGTTGATCACCAGGGTATTGAAACGCCACTGCTAGTTGTCCATGTAACGCTCCCAATCCGCTTAGCACCTTATTGTCACCCACATCTGGGTAGGGCATGTCCTTAAAATCCTTGTCTATGTGATCAAAATAGTAGATTTTCTCCCTATGATCATTGGCGTCGAGCCAATGAGGGATTCCATTAACGATTACTCCTACTTGTTCACTGAATCCCATCCTATGAATTGGACAAAAACTAGTCAGTTCTTCGTACTTACCACTCTTAAAACTTATTAGGTACCCTACCCTACATTCTTCGTAATTGCCCTTGAAGTCGTACCAACGAGGCAACGGTGGAGGTTCGGTATAGTAGTTAAGCACAACTGCCATGTACTCATCATTCGCGCCATCATAGCAGAGTCCGAGGAGATACAGACTGCTACATAAATCGTCGTGTAACTTACCTTCTATGGTAACCTCATTGTACTCATTCGTGCATGGGTTCCATAACACAAACGTACGAACACCATCATGCAAAGCCACCAAGCCGTTCCATGACCCTAGGAGGCGAGGGTGAGTGGGACCAAGGTGGCCAGGCTGCTCTGTAGGGAAGTGGTAACTCGTGATCACATCGTATAGATCTTCGTGATCATCAAGGTCCATGAATGCATAACTTAAGGATCCACAAAGATAGTACTCGGGTGCAATCACTAGGCTTGTTGGTCCCTTACCAATTCTCAAGTCATGGTATTTTAACAAGAACTTGGGTTCGGAGAATAAACATGCCCAATATTTCGATAACAACAGGAATCGTATGAGAGATTTGATTGGTAATCGGAGAAAGATTTCTTCTAAGATTTCTGGAGGAAGATATGGGGGTTCAAGTAGGGTTTCCATGATCAGAATTGCAGGTGAAGGTTTGCAGTGCATGACATGAACAGAGTAATAATCAATATAATCCCTATATTTATAGTGACTAAGAGTGTTTCTGTTCTTAATTAACCGACTTCAAGCAAGATTTGGAAACCAATTAAAAATCTGATTATTTGAGTAGTCAAAATATAACAAATTTGATTTTTATTTTTCCATCGTTTTTTATTTTCAGGTGTATATTTGAGGGAGAATATATATATAAATCTGTTTTTCTTGACGATTTTTGGCAAGAAATTACATATTATGAGTTATGACAATCACACGTTGTATTTATTATTGGATTTTATTTTGATGACCTATATAATTAAGCAAATTCATTCACAATTTAAGCCACATTATAACTTGATTTTTTATTTTTTTTGGGGGGTGTGAAAATATTTCCTATGAGATAAGAATCACAAGATAGACTTAGAAACCTAAGGAAAGACCAATTACTTGCTGTCATGCCGACTTAAAGCAAGAAATTAAAGCACACAAGGAACACTAATAATATAATATGTTACAAATCAAATTTGTTACAGCAACTTGAACACCAAGAAACCCATGAGAAGAAGCCAAAGAGCTTGCGAAGAAATCATTGATGGACTTGAAGCTGATCGTGCTAGCGGTCCGGACAAGGAGGTTGCTGATGGTGCTTCCACCGCAACTGGTGGTGGCGCCTCTGGTTTCTGCCCCGCTGTTGCTTCATCATCATCGTCATCATCAACCGTGGGTGCAGCGTTCCTTGCTTTGGATGCTAGATATTTTCCATCGAATTTTTGGAGAGAAAGAGTCGAAAGGATTAAGCATTTGTTATCATCGTCATGTCATTGTCCAAAATACGCTTCAATAATCTAAACAAACTCTAAACTTAAAACTGGTAATAAATATGATACAATGTTTACGAAGCCAAAATAATGATGCATAACGGATATGATTTACCGTGGGGACTATAAGCCGAGCTAGGTGGAGTTGGTGGTCCAAGTTGCTTGCGACCAGCTACATAACATGATTGAGAATGTGAACTATATTTAGGACTGTATATATATGGGTATACACGTAAAATGGTGAGTGTGCATTATCAGGTGAAGGGACATGTAAGGTTTCGATTTATGGGGCTATAAGTCTCCCGCTCAACTATAAGGGATATGCTAGTTGTTGGGGTAAGGTTGCCTACATATGGATCTCCTATACTTTGTAGAAGCGGGACCAAGTACGGTTTTAGTCCAAGCTGAGCCTGATCAAACATGGGCGTAGAAGTCATAGGAGCACTCTTTCATGTGCCTGTAAAGAAGAGAAAGCTTGCACCCTCTCTTAGAAGTATGACACCTATATTCATGAAAAGCTAAGGGTTCAATTCATCTTGGGGAACTATAAGAACAGTTAAGACATGTGTAATATAGTATATGATACGATAAAATTACACAATCTTATTGTATCACAGACTCTATTAATGTGTGTACTTGTACCTGTTGGAGCTGGACGAGGACTAGCAGCAGCTGCAATAGATCATAAAAGAGAACAAAAATGTCCAATTAGAAACAATAGAAATAGAAGATCAAAATCAAATTCAACAAAGCACTGTGAAGACAGAAACTGGGCACTTGATTAGCCTACTTTGGATAGTTCGAAATGGAGGATATATGTATATATACCTTGGCACTTAGCTGGGGCATCGTCAGTACCACACAACCTTGGCAGTGAGAGTGCTAAGTTTCTTTTGATGTAACCAAGAGACAGGGGAAGACTTCCAGTCACCAACATGCAGCCACAGTCAAGGCTGGTGCCCATCAGTGATTCGAAGGCATCACAGCAACCCGGTGTAGGAGATGAGCCATCGGCAGTGCTCCCTGTTATGTAGTCCATGCATGGGGTGAACCCGGAGATCATTGAGCTCGTGCATGGCATGTTAATCTGCCCAATTTGACCCTTCACTGAACTAACCAAGACGGTGAATAACACGGTTACCATCAATGTATAAGTCTTCGGTTTTAGTTTAAGTCCCTCCATAGTGCTAAGGTTTTACTGTATTTTCCTTTGGTAAAGTTTGGGGGGTTGTATTTGAATGAAAACTGGGAGAGTGATTTATAATGGGAATATTCTCTGTTCTGGTTCAGAGGAAAAGTAGGGAGTTCTTGAGTAGGGGTATTGGAGATCAACTGTTCTAACTAATGGAAATGTTGGGAATGTTCTAATAGGATGTCTGCGTTTTCTGAGGTACAAAAGGGTGATTTGTCCAATTTTGTTTGGAATGGTATGGGGGTTGGTTTGTGTTTGGCATGTTAGGTGAATCTGCAAAGGCTGTCAGTTCAATGAGTCACTACTGCATGCATCACAAGGGTAAGTAGTGGAGTTGTAGGTGACCCTTACATACCAATGACTCCAATTAGCTTGGAGCTTCAATCTGATAAATTGGGTTCTTTATGGGGTATGTGGTATTAGATTGACTTATTCAGATTAACACTATATCTCGACGATATGCTCTACCTATTCCTAGGCAGCAATACATGAGCGATGCATCATGTTTATTGATACATGAACACTTGCTAAAGTACAGGATTGATTAACTGGATAAGTACTCTTAGATCGATACAGCATAGCGATTATGGCTGAGTTATGATACATACGTGGTTTTGGATAGTGAGAGTAGTTTTTCTAAAGAGTTGCTTTATCTGTATACTGTTGGTAATGATCCTAACCAAAGCTTGAGTTGAGCAATCCAAAATCTCTTCTTTATCGGGCCAGTTTGTGTAGATAACAGGTACAATGTTGTGGTTCTACAGACATGCCTATTGCCTCAGAGTGATTTGTTTAGCAAATGATATCCAACTGGCAACTGGACACATAAAGTTCATAAAATTCCTGAGGAATATGTCTTTGATGATTGATTAACATCTAATTCTCAACTAACCTTTCCAACTAACCAAGATTTGGCAACCCAAATTTAACTACTGTATTATTGAACTACTTCAGTCTATAAACTCCTATATAACCACCCATTTCCTTCTGAAAATCCTCACAGTACCACTTAAAAATCCCTCCAGAATTCCTTTGTTTCCAGCAAAAATAGAACAAAAATGGCTTCAAGGGGAGCTCAAGTATGGCTAGTCCTCCTAGTCGTAGGTGTAGCATGGAGAGGAGCCAGAGCTCAGCCAAACCCCGCCTGCACAAATGTACTGATGAGCATGTCTTCTTGCCTTAACTACGTAGGTGGCAACTCCTCAAGTCCGGCACCTTCATGCTGCTCTGCTCTTTCCAGTGTCGTCCAATCACAGCCCCAATGCCTCTGCGCGGCCCTCAATAGTGGAGTGGCCTCTTCCATGGGCATTTCCATTAACCAGACTCGAGCCCTCCAGCTCCCCGGTGCCTGCAGTGTCAAAACTCCCCCTGTCAGCCAATGCAATGGTAAACTTTTTTTCTTAATCATACATAACTACTAATGAGTATCAAAAATATGTAGACCATCCAAAATGCAGAGGATAAGTCAGTGATTGTCTGATTATACATGCTCGATCACAAGGGCACCACCAAATCTTTCTTTTCTTACTTTTTCTTTCATTTTGGGAAAAAAATAGTGGGTGGTGGAGCTCCAACTTCGGGGGCAGCAGCAACTGAGTCTCCAGCAGGGGCAGATAAAGAACCTAAATCCCCAGCATCTGATGTTCCTTCAGAAGGTATGTTATATATGATTCTGGCTTGAATTTAATGCCCCTATGAATTGGCTAAAAATCATAGACAGACAAAAGAAAGAAACTGATGTCGTTTTTTTGGTTAATGTAGGTTCTGGATCAAAGGCAGTTCCATCAACTCCAGGGAGAACATCTGATGGAAGCATCACCAGATCTTCCCTTCAACTTTTAGCCTTTGTTCTTGTGTCTTGTACTTCAGTTTTCATGATGTTATGAGCCATCTTATAGGCTTTTCGGGCTTGTTCTTATGGATCTGTATTTCATTCTGATTCTTCGCGGTGGATTTATCCATTTGTTGTGGTTTGTAGAATAAGCCTCCACATGGAGGTCCCTTGTTTGAGCAGTTCATCTCAGTGAATTTGATTTAGTTATTTTTGTTTCTAAAAGGCTATGTTTAGACTTCAAGATCTCAAGTTTTTAATTTTTCTCGAATGATATATCACGTGCGTGCCCTTAATAAAATGTGACTCAAAGAACACATCAAACTAGGAACAGACAGTTCACTCAAGAATCAAACAGTAGAAATTCTCTGGTGCTAGGATAGTAGACATACATCGGCATGCCAATGTGTTCTCCGTATAAATAGAACTCATAACTTGGGCATTTGGTGCGTGTCTTGCTGCACTATTTCCAAAACTGTGACCAGTTGCAATGGTGACCGATAAGTGAGGCTGGCTCAGCCCAGGTTCAGGAGCCGGACCAACGTAGGGGAGCTAGTTTATTGACCAGCTCATTATGGCTGAGTCTAGTCAAGAAGCAAGACGAGTTTGGTTGTTTTGTTCGTAAATTAGTAGTTTGCTTTAGTTTAGTACAGGAACAGATATATTGCAGCTCACAAAAGAGTCTGGGGCCATTAATTTCCTTTTCTTTTATATTGCTAAAATTAGTGGCCATATGCATAGATATAAGCTAGCGGTTATTGCCAATTGGTTTAAAGATGGAACGTTTTTCAGATGTGTATGTGTTGCTCAGTTTATTAAGGAATCATTAATGTAGAAACTTAACAGTAGTAGCCAAGACTAACGGGTGACAATATCAGAACTGAACCGGCATTCTGCTTCAAGCATGAATGCTTTGATCTCAACACCAACAGTTACACAGCAGACGCAACTGTTGCAAGGAGTACTACTGAAAGCCTCAATATCTGTAATGGTCCTGTTCAACTGTGGACCCAGAAATTTTGTACAACAATGTCCACATTTTGAGTTTTAAAAAAAGTTATACCAACAATTAACTTTATGAGTCTGCATGTCAAAGATTTGAAGGGCTTTTATACGAAAAGTTCAACAATTTTTTCGACTGATGGTGTCCATGGACACCGTTATCATCTGTAGATCTGCCCATGGTCCTGTTGCCAATTTGCATATTAAGCATCTGAGTTGACCTGCATAAGTTCTCATCTAAACATGTTCGCAGTACTTAACATAGGGCGTTGAAAGTCAATTTCACAGAAAATCTTTATGCTTAAAGTGGTAGTTCACCCATTTTTACCTCCTTTGCTGCTTGATCCAGTAATAGTGTGAAACAACAGCAGTCATTTAAAATGCTGGTTAGTTGAATGACAGTTGACTGTATCTATATTGGTTTGGTAAAATTAGCTTGAAGGAAGAAAAACTGAAAAATGGACAGATATTCCTTCCGAAGTTTATCAGCAATGATAAGATACACAACGTGTATAACACACTTTCTGGTGGTCAATAGAGACATTCCTTGTACATCTCTTCAAGCAAATGAGGGACTAAGTAGATAAACATACTTACTTCCTTATATAACATGAATTCCTAGTACGAACAATGGTAATAATATATTAGATCATATGATAAACTTATAGTCTAGTTGTGCAAAAGTTGAAACTGTATTCTAATCCAAAGTTTGTTGAGACTGACGACTGAAATGTATGTCAAGAAACCTGTTAGCTCACTTAACATCCCCACTTAAGAAAATTAGGAAAATTAGTTGATCCACATCTCTTTTGACTTCTCTACAAAAAACCAGCTCCTCTTATAAACCTCAGCGCTAGCCCTTTTTCTAGCATTCAACTCTAAGTAACTCGATCAACACATTCAAATCTAAGATCACAATTCGCAAACCCAACTACCAAAAGCACTTTCTTTCAGTAATCGCAAGATCAAAGATGGGTTCATCAGGAGGGACCAAAATGTGCACCATGATCATGATAAGGGCGGCTCTAGTCATGACCATGTTGTGGGATGGAGCCATGGCTCAATCAACACAACAGTCCGGTTGCACCCCACAACTAGTGGGGCTAGCCCCATGTCTAGGCTATATCACAGGACTTGTCACGGTTCCTTCCTCCCCGTGCTGTAGGCAACTAGACAGCATAGTTCAGTCAGAACCCCAATGCCTCTGCCAACTAGTTAACAGTGGTAATTCATCTCCATTAGGAGTTGCCATCAATATGAATCAGGCTCTATCGCTCCCTGGCGCCTGCAATCTCCAGACCCCTGATGTTAGCCTCTGCAAACGTAAGTACTAGAAACAACTAGAAGATGTTCTTAATCAATTTTTATATGAATAATGTGGGATTGAAAATGACAACATATGGTGCAGTTCTAAATCAGCCAACAGGATCAGGAAACACAGGAGGTGACACTGGAAGCGCGGGATCCCCAAGTAGTTCTCCAACTGGAGATGGTCCGACACCCGATTCTTCACAAACTCCTGAAGTTCCCCAGACAACCCCATCAACAATTGCTGGCATTCCTTCATCAACAGGTAAATAATGTGTGTATTTTTCACATTATTTGCCAGAAAAATAAATATTGGGTATTTCTGGTGTACTGATCATAGTTAATTTGATGGAACAGGGAGCACATCCAGTGGGAACATCACCAAATATTCAGTTCATCTGACACTATTTCTTCTCTTCATAACCTCAAGTGTTTCTACAATTATTAGAATTGTTTGAAATCATGAAAATTGGGATTTTGGGCTAAGGATATGTCCTGTTCTAATCAGCTTGTTCCTTGTAAAATGATACTGTTGTATTTAATTTACACTTGTAATTGGATATTTGGATATATGCAAGCCAAGTTAGTTTGTGAAGATCAATATTATTAAATCACTAGGGTAACAGTGGAGACTCCTTTATAGTATTCAGAACAATATGAATGACTAGTACAACAACAACAACAACAACTCCCAGTATGGGTCCCGCTTTCGAGGGGTCTGGGGAGATCCAACTGTAAGCAACCTTACCCCCTACAGGCATTGCAACCCGTAGAGAGGCTGATTCCAAGAGACACACAAAAAGCTTTTTGTGAAAATATTTTATAAAAGAAAGATTTTGTGAAAACATTTTATAAAAGAAAGATTCTGTAGCAAGGGTTGACTGAGATATATTAAAAAGATCAGCTGCTGAAGCTATGAAATAAAACGACAATATATTAGAGAAAGGTTATGAACCTGAACAACCAGCGGTAAGCAAACATGAACTCTTATCAGAAGACAGTACAACCTGCATACAAACATAGCATACCGAAAAAAAAATAATAATAAATCTTAGCGATCTAAGATCTTGATCCTATCCCGCCACAATTTCCTGTCCTGAATGACTTGTACAACATGAAATTTATTCCATGGCTATAGGCTCTGATGCTTTATACAAAGGATTTTGCCATCATAGGGGGATCATCAACAACAATGACAACAACTCCCATTGTAGATCCCATTTTCGCGGGTTCTGTAAAGTTTTGTGATGAACATCTATTTAGTCTCATTTTTAGTCTCTATTTGACTCATTTTCTCATGCGTTTTTACGTTCGATCGTGCTAAGGAAGAGTTAAATCGGCCTCTTTTAGCGCACTTTTAATTCATATAACATCTTTCGATATTTTCAGGAACTTTATTGAAGAAATGGAAAGATGAACAACATTTAGCAGAAAGGAGTGCCAAGAAGGCGAGAAAAGCTGCGAAAAAATGTTGCACGGAAGTCCCACAAAACCGGACCCACGTAGCACGGCCAATCCACTCGAACCGGCACAAGTGGCCGGGCGGCCAAGTGGCAAGGCCTGGCCGTGCCACGTGGCACGACCGTGGCACACCCGTGCCACTTGTGCGATTCTGGGGTGCTTCGGGCAAAGTTTTGGCACGGTCACACAGTGCCTCGGGGCACGACCGTGCCACTCCCGTTCCGCGTCGCGACTTAAATTTTCCCTCGGAGCTATTTTGGAGGACATTTAGTTTTTCATTCAGTTTTCTTTCCTTAGAGTGTTCTTTAGACGATTTCTAGGTTTTAGTAGAGAGTTTTATTTTGGTACTATTGATTTCACCATTGGATTTGAAGTTTTGCTCCACCATTAATTCATGCGATTAATTCAAGGTTCTTCATCTTAATTCTCTCTTCTGTTCTTCTTAATTGTTCTAAAAGTTTGGATGCCATGGTTGTTGAATTGAGTTATTGGATTGTTGTTGGAAAGATGATTGTAGGCTAAACCTCCAACTTAGGTCGGGATTAACGCCGAATATGTCTAGTTGAATCATAAATTGGCCCAATCCCGGCCTCCCCTTTGTTTTGCGAATTCTACTATGCACGCCACATGCTCGATGAAATGTTCGAAAGAGCGTTTATCCTCTTTATTAGGGCTTAGGGGAGCGTTGAGAGACGGAACTTTTACCTAGTGCGACTTAGTAGACGATTAGGGTTTTAATATGAAAATAATTAAGATCCTAATTGGGATTTGAGATTGTAGACCTTATAATCCTTCAACTTTTAGTCCCGTGAGAATAGGCAACTATAATTCTAGGATTAGTCTTCGACCCTTGAGAGAGGGAGGAGATGGACTTAATTGGCAATCTATCCATTCGTGATGCATGCTTGGGAATGCTTGGTAGGGCCAATAACTGATTCACTAGTATATTCGTGCCGTTAATTCAAACTTAAATGTTTACTCTTCTGTTGTTTATTCCGTCTTTTAGTTGTTATTGTTTCCCTTAGTTAAACTACAAAACTCCACTTGTGATTGCCTAGCTTGAGTAATTAAAATAGTTCTAGTAATTGGAAGCAAGTTCCTCGTGAACACAACTCGTACTTGCCCGTTGCTAGTTACAACTACGCCGTATACTTGCGGTATATTTATAACTCAACATTTTGCCATCATAGGAGGATATTAAGTACTAAAGAGCATTACATCAGTTTTTTTAAATCATTCATAAGTTACTTAGAATCCTACAAACTACAGGAATATACAGCTGAAAAACACAACCAAATTAATATCGGCCTCTAAAAAGTGTCACCATCATTGGCAAGCTAGTATGCTAAATTGCTAATAGTACAACAATACTGATCCTAAATTGTGTCAACTTATACAAGGCAACTCGTTTGCTCCATTGATGGTGAATACACAACAAAGGGTCATAGACAAGCATCCAAGGGTGATTAGATTATCTAAGCAAAATGATGAATATTTTGCTACAGGACACTTATTACCTGTCTTATTTTAACATAAAAATCATCTTATTATACTTTTAAATTAAAAAAAATGGTATGACTAAATAGTGAAAGCATATTATAACTTATAAATTCTGTAAAATTATCTTTTTATTTATAATTTATCACATTTATAAAATACATGCCTCATATGTCTTCAGAGATAGGGTTGATCCGATTAGAGTATCATTTAATACTTTTGTCCCCGTAGTCGACAAGTATTTAATACTAGCAATTCATAATTTAGTGTAATCATTGAAGATTTAGTGATTTTAAATCATAAAATATGTTAATTTAATGTCATGCGGCAAGACATATATATATCATCAACTTATCATGTAATGAGAATGGACAGAAATGGATCTATTTAAAAATGCTACTACAATAATTTTTAAAAAATATTTTTAATAATACTGTGAAGATTAAACTTTGACTTCATAAATCAATTGTGTGGAAGAAGAGAATATTAAGTATATAGATAACTTATTTTAGAATAAAATTTGGTATAATTGAAGTCCTACTAAAGCAGCTAGCTTAGCTAAGCAGGGTTGAAAAGTCCAGAACAGAGAGGGGTTGGAAGCAGTAGTTCATCTGAAATTCCCAAATCAAGGCAACCCGACCAATGGGATTCTGCCATGTGTCAATCTTTTTATTCCCAAACAAAATATGGGCCTGCTCTTTAACGGAAAAAGATAGTTGTCAAAAGGGGTTCTAGCAGATTAGGACATTAATTTTAGGTAAACCCGGGTTGATTCTCATTAAACTGTAGTTAGTACATAATTAATTAATTAATTACTAACTACATTCTTAATTAGGAATTATCGGGAACAATAATTTAGTGGGTGGTTATTGACATGGACCAACCATTGCCTTATGTTTGAATCCTAATTTTAATTGACCAATTAAAGTTTTTTTATCAGTCTCGTTTATTTTATTCTTCCATATAATCTTGTAGAGGAAGGCTCAGAATGTATAGTAGAATTATCTATTTATCTTATATTTTAAAGATAGATTAATTTCAAAGTGCGTTGTTAACTCGGCTTTTCTTCTCGGATTTTAGAATCTACAAATAGTTTTAGAATTTACCTTTTTTGTTTGAACAAACAAAATGATCATAACTATTCAAGAATTGTTTCAACCAGAGAAAAGTTTAAAGTGATTATTGAAGGTGTGGAAGTATATTTATGTTTTGTTCTAACATGCCCTTTAACATAAATGTTATTTGGATTTAAAGCGCGAATGATATATAAGCCTTTTTTTTGGTAGGAAGCTGCAATAGTAGATACGAAGGAGTGAGAAAGGGTGAAATTTTTCTAGAAAGGAGTGAGCTTTTTTTGGGACAAGGGTGGGAAGGAACGAAATGTGAATTTTTTGAAATGAGTAGGATGAGCAGAAAGTGCTGAGAAATTAAAATATATCAATGAACAGAACATGCCCTATAAAACCTGTCCATATTTAACGAAATATAAGAGTTGTTGAGATTCAAATGTAGAACCCGCTTAGATCTAAGTCAAGTGGTTAAAATTGAAGTTTTGAATACATTAGGTCTCAAGTTCGATTCACCATCTCCCTATTATATTGTACTGCATTCGTGACTCATCTAGATCCAAAAAAAAAAATCTTTGCCCAGAACGACTATAACATCATATTCAAATAACATATTAATAGAAGCATTCAAGCTAATGGTTGAAACTTAGAAATTTACGAATAAGATTTACATTATATTGTAGACTCTAACAATAACCATTGTATGCGTCCAAATCTTTTGATATGAAAATAGCATTAGAAAATTAAAACATGCGAAAATATGTGTCATTCAAAGAAATGAAACAGCGTAGAAAGGCTGTCCGGTCGGAACACAAAGAGGTGGCTTTGTCAATAAACAAGTCTGTCAAAAACTAGCTATACATTAGAAAATAGGGACACGTAACCTGACCTTTATTTGATTGACCCAAACAAATACAAAGTTGGTCACCCAAATCGAACCACTTTACTTGTTCCTTTTCTGTTAACCATCCCTTTAAATACCCCAAATCACCCCACCCCATCTCCATCCCCACCACAAAATCAAACAGCAAAAATCACCCAACAAACCCAAATCAGGCAATTAAGTACTAATTACCAGTTAATTCCCATTTACCCAAAGAAATGGCAGGAATGATGGTGAAACTAGCCGTAGTGGCTCTAGTGGCTAGCTCAATGTGGGCAGTGTCAAATGCACAGTCAGGGTCAAGTGATAGCTGCACCAATGTGTTGATCAGTATGTCTCCATGCTTGAACTACATCACCGGCAACTCGTCGACCCCTTCCTCCAGCTGTTGCACCCAGCTCGAGAGCGTTGTCAAGAACAACCCCAAGTGCCTGTGTGAAGTCATCAATGGCGGCGCGTCTAAGTTGGCTGGCATTAACATTAACCAGACCCAGGCGATGGGTCTTCCTGGTGCTTGCAAGGTCCAAACTCCCCCTATCAGCCGTTGCTCCGCTGGTAAGAATGGTAGTTGTTAACTGTTATTTGATTGCACTAATTAGCTGTTAGCTCTTAGCTAATTGTGTGTTGGATTCACTTTTCAGCGGCAGGTGGTGCTCCGTCTGGGACCCCAGCAGGGATTACCCCAACCGATGCAACGACTCCACGTATGTTACATTTGAATTTGTTACTTGTTACAGAACATAACATGTTTATTAATTTGAATAAAAATTTCACTTTAGTCTATTGATATTAAAATTTTTAGTTTAGAATAACTGAACTGAATTGAACTGGGTACAGAAGGTGGATCAAAGGCGACACCAACAACTGAAGGAGGATCATCAGATGCAAGCAAGATTATGACAAAGGCAGCAGCAGTTCCTCTGTTCTTGGCTCTGTCCTTCGTCGCCGCCTTGAGTGCCCTGTGAATGTGATCATTGCACTTGATCAATCAAGGGACTATTTTGCTGTTCTAGTCATGGGATTTTGATTCATTTTTCTGGGTTTTGAGTCATTTATTTTCTCTGTTTTGTGATTAATTTTGGGGATTTTCATGCTTGGGGTTGTATTATTGGATCGATTGTTTTCATCATTGTTGCCTTTCAGGGTTGGAAGGTACTATGTAATGATTATTGGCTCGTTTTCTTATAAATTTATGGAGTTTCTTGTTTAGCAATTTTAATTTCATATATATATATATATATATATATATATATATATATATATATATATATATATGAAATTCCTCCTTCTCCCGTGTGCACCAAAAAAGGAAAAAGAAAGAAAAAGAGTGAAAAATCATCTAATGATAGAAATTAAAGCTAATTTACAACAATGACATATTCATAAATATTTCAATTTCTATTAGAAAATGGTGAAGGCAAAAGGCACAGAAATGCGCAATATGACATTATTGAGTTATCACATTCAAGTTTTTGGTAGCAAATTAGATATTTTATCAATTAAGTTGGCTTTATAAACTTATTGACATTAAACAAAGTGACTTAATTTATACTCATATATCAAGCAAAATCTAACCCATTGGTAAGAACAATAATCGCAACCTTGGCAAGGGGATGTTAGCCCACTCGGCATGGTGTTGTCTTGCCGTCATCTCCACTAGGTTTGGCTTTCTAGGGAAGTCACCCAATAATAGCCACCTTGCCAAGGGGATGTTAGCCCACTCGGCATGGTGTTGTCTTGCCGTCATCTCCACTAGGTTTGGCTTTCTAGGGAAGTCAAAGAGGGTGGTGTTGAGTCTTTGGCTTAAACACTATTTCCCCCTTTCATGGATCTGTTGGCTTACAAGGATTTTTTCTAAGATAGGCACCTAGTGAATGGCTCGTACTTGCCAATTGGGGAAAGAAAAAGGAAAAACAAAAGAAAATGGTCACCTTAAGTTGTTAGACTAGGGTCTCAACTCTCAACGTTTCTCGATCAAGGGCTTCTGAGCCCACTTCGTACTCTATAAGTGACACTTTCAGAAACAGTGTTCATTTGGCCCCAATTGTAATAGAACTTGGGCCTTCTTTCAGTACCCAGGTTTCAATGGCTCTTTTTTTTTTTTTTTCAATTAAGGTTTTAATGGTAGCAATTACAAACTATGAAACGTTAAGAGGTCCGTCCACTGCGAAAAACCTTCATGCATTCACACACCAACATGTATGCAATGTTAGCCACGTACGACGAAATTGATTCCCGCAAATTGAAAAGTGCCATTTTAAAGGTGGCCTAGCGTCATGGAGAAAATTATGGAGCTCTAACAAGTCCTTGTGGGCCTTGATCAATGTCATGTTCACTTGATCCCCTATTCCCCCTCTCGAGTGATCATGAATAAATCCGATCAAACTAATCTAAAATTCAAATCTTGAAATTTTAGCAAAATGATTCAAATTCTTGTTGAACACCTAAAATATCTAATTTCAAATGTGAAATCGAAATTGACTCATATAAAAATTATCACCTAAAGTTCGTGTTCTTTACAATACAAATTTATTAGTCCCAACATCCATCAACCATAATTGAAAATAACAGACCTGAAAATCATACTCGTATCATATTTTATTGACCTGTATATGATCTAAACCGAAATTAATTCAATTTGAAATCAAATCAAATGGCCTATTTACCAAAACTACAGTCTAAAGAGGTCTATTTATTTGTGTGAACTGCTAAAACTAATTAATAGTGTGTAGGGATATTTGGAAAGCTTGAGGCGCAAGAAAGAAGAGAGACATTAGGGTTCGGTTTTCAAGAGCGTATGATCTCTAATATCATGTGAGATTTAAAAGATGAAACAGTTCACCCAACTTAAAAATCTAATGTATATTTATATAAAATTATATAAGGGGGCAGCCCGGTGCACAAACATCTCGTATTCACGCAAGATCTGAAGAAAATTTATATAAAATTATATAACGATAAAAATATATATCCAGACTCCCAGGTTAGGTGAGCCGTTCCATCACCGAAATCTCACACCAACGATCAGTATTAGAAGCGCGTATGAACAATTAGCGTGTACAAGCCGTTTGTGAATGGGTAGGCATCGGAAAAGACAAGATATTCCTTGCGGATTTTTTGTCAATCACACTGGGTACTCTGTTGAGTGCACCCATTGCCAGTCTCTTAATCCATGGGATTTAAAAATGATTACTGGGAAAAAAAAGTACGAAATCCAACGGTAGAAACGCAGAGCACAAGGCAATCGAGCGGCGAGGAAAAATCCCAGATTTCGCTGGCTTCTTTCTATCTGTATATCCAACATAAATACAACCCAAAATAATTTAATTTAATTTAATTTAATCGGTTTTAAATGTTAAAACTTCAATAATTCTCTCTCTTTGTAAATTTTGTTCGAACTGTTACAATCTGATGATAAAAATCGACACTTTCCGTAGTCTAAACTCTCAGGTGTCATTCGGGGAGAGAGTGAGAGAAACAGTCTCATCTCATCTCAATTTCCAGGGGAAAAAAAGAGGGTTTGTTTTTCTGATCTTTATTTATTATATCGCCTATTGTTGTTTTGCATTTGAATTTCATTTTGTGATTTATTGGGTTTATTTTGAGAACTATCACTCAATCTGTGCTTACTCGTTGGAATTTCGATGCTTAATTTGGAGTTCATTTTCTCCGTTTTGTGTTTGTTGATTTGTGAGTTTGGTAGATTGGATTAGGGTTTGTGGGTATGGATGGAATTGTGAAATTTAGTTGGGTTTTCCTGATTCTTTGATTATCTTGTGGTGTTGTTATCTGGGTATGATAATTCTTGCTTGAAAGTTGAACATGACAGAAAGTTGATACCCGTGTTGTAATGATGCAACTACAGAGTTCTTTTTGTTACAATAGTACTCAGCTTGGCAATGCTGCTATGTGTTGGTGGTTGAGTCTGGAAATGAGACCTTTGATTTGTTCCTGCTCCATGGGAAGGTAGTCTGAGGTCAGTTCGGGATGTATGTTAGTATAAGGCATGAGAATAACCTCATCTTGCAGAGTGCTGATTGAGGTGATGTATGATACTCGAGAATTGAGAGCGCACTATCATTCATTGTTGTATTGTTAATATGTTATGACAATTCCATATGTGAGTAGAACATTTCATGAAGGTGGGAACTCATTCATGCCCGTCTGAATTTAGGAAGATTTATGGTCAGATAGCATATATTTAACAATGATGATTTTTTTTATTGGTTGGAATGTGGACATATGAATTGCATGTAAATCTTTCTCCGGCCATATGAAATTGGTCAATTGCAGTGGACTTATTGAGGCAATTTGAGATTGGAACTTGGGGAAAGGATTCACATGAAAGATGAAATGGCCGTCTATGGAGATTATTAGCTTCAGGGATTCAGACATTGAAATACATTGTGATTAGTGAAGGGAGAAGGATAGACATGTTTTGCATTTGAAGGGAGTATTTTAGTGATAGAACTACACTACTTTGTTCACCTTGAAAGTGTTATTTACTTATTTAGTGGATTTTTTATTTTTTTTTTTGTCTCGGTTGTTCCAGTTCCTAATCTTTGATCATACCAATTCATTCTCTTGCTTGGTCATGTGTACCAAACCATTTACCTGGAAGTCTCACCTAGGGGTGGGGTGTGAGAGTGTCAGGTGTACATGGCCTCGGCCAATATAAAGATGCTATTTGTGTTGGACCTTATATGTGAGTCATGTGTGTACTCCGTAACACTGTAAGAATACCTTGTCACTTGGTTTCTAGTGCTAGAAGTAGCTGCTTTAAGCTTTACATGTTGTCTCTCCCTTCATAAACTTCGTTATTGAGCTCATGAAAACATGTGCAAGCAATTACAGGAATTTTGAATTCCTTATAACATCTTAATTTCGTAAGTGCCGTTATAGCAAGGCCTGGAATAATTCCACGAGCTAAAATTCCTTATTCACAAGAGTTCTCCTGCAACACTATGCCTTAGAAGAATCCCCTGAAATTTACACAATGCCTGATTAAGGATTACCTTCCGCTAAGGGGCTGGTGTTAAAAATGGCTTTTGGAATTTTTTCTTAATTTTGTTTCAGCTTTTCAGAATTGAGTTCCTTGGAATTTCTTATTCATTCCTACCTTGAATTGTTAAGTTCAAATGACATTTCATTGTCCATAGGACCTGGTCTCTGCTTCTGTCAAGGCTTGGGTCCTTTTTAAAGGATTGGGGGAAGGTACTTTGGTGAAACTGCTTGATTTAGAGATATGAATGCTTCTTAGGAGCATTTTAAGTGTGCAATGTGTCCATATCTTTCTAGGTAGGGATACTGAATACTTATACACACTAATGCCAAATCCACATTTGACTCCAAATCTAAGGCCCAAGTGTCAGTCAGGTGGGATGTGGGAAGTCAAATATAAAAATCTTACTCCTGTGTTGCCTTGAGGTTGGTCCCATTACATCTTAGATTGAAACCCTTGATTTCCTACTGCTCTATAGCAAAGAAGCAGAGGACTTATTGCCAATTGCAACATATGCATATGACCTTCTGAAGTTAAACTAGGCGAAGCATATAGATCGAATATGTTTTCTTGTTCTATGTCAATTATGTTTGAAATATGAGGATGCTTGCTTGCAACCATCCCTTTGTACATTTTTCAGTTTAATATATTTTACTCTTTTTCCCTATCAAAACAAAAAAAAAAAAATTATGTTTGAAATATGAGGAAGGCTTGGTATAAGTGGTAGATGTCTGGTTATAGGTTGAGAAATTGAGGATACTGCTTTAAAGGTGATACTGAGTATTTAGGGAAGAAAAAATTGCAGTTGTGCTCTTTGCTGGCTAGGACACTCACTTCATTATCCACATCATAGTGTGTCTGTCTTATGAGATCAAATGTCAAAGCTCCTTTGTGACAAAAATGCTTTTCCCCTTCTGATATATTGACGTTATTTCATATTTTTCAATATCTTGCGATGATGTTATCACTTTCTGATATAGAAGATTATGAGGCATCACCGTTGACGTATAATACTATTTGCTAGCACTTCTCAGATTTTTTCTGAAAATGTGCTGTTTTAGGAATGGGTTTATTCACACTCCTTTAACAAGAATTCAGTTTCTTGGTATTGGCCCGTTGACGGAAAATCATGATAAAAATTTGTGTTCCTATTGTAGTATATTGAAAGAAGTGAAGATATTTCCTCTTGTATTATATTGAAAGAACTGAAGATATCGGGAAAATTCTTTCATAATGCATTTAGAATCAAATTGCTTGTATACAGAAGATAGTTCATCTGTTATGATGCACTCTGCCAATTAAGATTTGGCAATAGCCTCTCTGCTTGTTAGGGTTAACGGCCGTAACGTGGTTCACGTTCCGACTTCCCCCTACCTGGCTTATGCGGGACCAATATTGGGACTGTTCTGTGCTTCTGCCAATTAAGAATCAGTTTGTGTCTCAACCTTTCATCTTTGGATGGTAGAAACTATGATGTAGCTGTTTGGCATATTTTTCCTTGTTATTTGTTGAAGCTGGAGGAGACCAGGCTTCACTCATGACCACACTCAAGCTTTGTTCATATTTTTCTTGTGGAATATGACTCCTTGTGAAAGTGATACTTGTTTTGTGTTTAACTTAAGTCAGGTAATGTCTTCACTACCTTTTTATTAAAATAAAAATCTCTTTGTATACCCTAGGTTCAGTTTCTACAAAACTTATCAAGCGAAAGAGATTTGTTGAGTACATGATATGTTAGCTTCAGAAGAGACCATTAAGCATAAGGTCACCTTGCACGCTTAACTGAAGCTAGAGAGTAGTGTTTGGAATTGGGATGTGAAACATAATAAATATATTACAGGCATAGAACTTTATGGGAAACTCATCCTTACCTCAAGTGAATAGATGTCTAAATAGCTACTCTAGGCTTAAACAACACCACCGCCTCCCAGTTTGGGTCCCGCTTTCGCGGGGTCTGGGGAGATCCACATGTAGGCAGCCTTACCTCTACCAGCATCCCCGCCCATAGAGAGGTTGAATCTAAGAGACCCACAAAACCAATGATTTTGTGAAAATATTTTATAAAAGAAGGATTTTACTTTAGGCTTAAGTTTATGCCTTTTCTCGTCGCTTGTATTAAGCATGACCAAAGGTTGTCACTTGAGCAGAATATGTTCATCTTGATGTGGGATCGACAAATTGTTCCTTCATGGCTGGCGAGAGAGATGTACGTGAATGTTGGGCATGCTGAGTGTCCACACTGTGGTTTAAGTGATTCTGTTATAGAGGACTTCAGAGCCTCTATTGAACCATAGATGTTTATATATTTTATTACCAACTGTTATCCTGCTTGTTAGCATGGCGAGCTACAGTTTATAACAAGTCATCCCTTTATTTGAGAGGTGGTGTTTCTGACTTAATGAATACAAAGCTCTGCAGAATTTTAATGTGTCCTATTTGCGCTGAGTTGCATATTAGAGAGGAAAAATTTTGTCTTCTGTGCCTTTCTTTGAATAGATAAACTGGTGTAAATATATGTGTGTCATTACTTATTGATATGCATATAAAATTGCTGTGATTCAGGCAGCTTGTGCTGAGGCTTTGACTGGGGCTTGAGCCTACAGAGAGTGGCTTCATATGAAACATATGCGGTATCTTCTATTATGTCTGTATTGATTGAAGGTCTCCCAGATGCTGTTGCTCTAAGGTGCCTTGCTCATGTTCCATTTTACCTTCATCCGAAGCTAGAGTTTGTAAATCATTCATGGAGAGCTGCCATTCGCAGCCCTGAACTATTTAAGGCCCGGGAAGAGGTTGGCTCAACAGAGGAGTTTCTGTGTGTATGTGCTTTTGAGCCAGAAAATCTGTGGCAGCTATATGATCCTCTGAATGACATTTGGATGACGATCCCTGTTCTCCCCTCAAAAATCAGGCATCTTGCTCACTTTGGGGCTGTTTCCACCGGTGGAAAGCTATTCGTGCTAGGTGGTGGGAGCGAAGCTGTCGACCCTCTGACTGGTGACCAGGATGGTAGCTTTGCTACCAATGAGGTATGGTCTTATGACCCTGTTATGAGGAAGTGGTCACAGTGTGCCCCTATGCTGGTACCTCGTGCAATGTTTGCTTGCTGCGTCTTGGATGGAAAAATCGTGGTTGCTGGTGGTTTCACAAGCTGCAGAAAATCAATTGCTCAGGCGGAAGTCTATGATCCCGAGAATGACACATGGGTTTCAATTCCGGACCTGAAGTACAACTATAATGTTGCCTGCTCTGGAGTGGTGATTGGAGTTAAGATGCATGTTGTTCATAATGGGCTATCCATGGTGCAGACCTTGGAGAAGCCTTTTGGGGGTTGGATAGTGGAAGACTATGACTGGCTCCAGGGTCCAATGGCTGTGGTTAAAGATGTTCTGTACGTTATGACCCACAGCTTTATTTACAAGCTGGAAACTAACAGAAAAGAGATGGTTGTTTCAGCATCAGAGGTAAGAAAGAGAATTGGGTCTGCCATGATTGGGTTGGGAGGAGAGATATATGTGGTTGGAGGTGTCATCGACCCTGAGGGATTCAACCAGGATATCAAGCCTACCTCCGATGTCGATGTTGTGACTGTCGGGAGTGAGAGACCTGTTTGGCATCGAGTCACTCCCATGTCTAGGTGCCGTGGGACCATACTTGGATGTACACTGTTGAGGACATAGACGGTGTTCTGAAGGATGGCATGCTTTGTTGTGAGAATTGCGCCTTTTTTTTTTGGAGGTTTGGCTCCTTTTTGAGAACACGAATGCAGGGGCATATTTTTATGTTGTCCAGTCCCCTTCAATTGTTTGTAACTGTGTTTTCAGCCAACTTTCTGCTTGGTTGTGAGATGTGGCAAAAGGTTTATACAGTGACAGATCAATGAGGAGTGTAAAATTGCTGTTTGGCCACATTATTTGTCCAATTTGAATGATACGTGATAGATTTGTCGCAGCTGAACGAGTTGTGATGAAGTTTTGGTCATGGTAAGCTCAACTGTTACGAAGAACAAATGAGTTTTCTGAAAGCTCTTTTTAGTTCCAGAGAACTAATTTAGAAAAGCTAAAATTGATAGCTTTTAGGAATTAGTTTTTTTCTTTTACAATTTTGTCATAAATAACTAAATTGACCAAACACTTTTTCTTGAAACAAAAAATGTACATAAAGAACATAAACAACTAAACAGCCAATGGTTAATACAAATAGTTAACCGGTGTTCGTCAAACAAAGTCATAATCATCAGTTGCTAGGAATCCTCAAATCCCCATTCCTTTGCATTTTGGGGATATAATACTAGGCATACGTAAGCGTAACCTTCCGATTTCTCTTTTGGGACCTGTTTATAACGATCAATCAGCCTAATTGGACTGGATCAGTGTCACTAAATGGCTCGAGCATTCCTAGCACAGTCCATCACCTGTCAATTCGGCGATTCTGGCAACTATAGGGTGTATGATATTTAGCAGTTACAATAACATGGCGTAATACTGTACAATGAAAGTTCAAAAGAAAGTTAAATTCTCCTAACTACTGACATTTCCTACAATGACATTTCACATCTACAGGGAACAGAGGAATAAAACTAACCTAGGAGGCCGTGGCACCCACCTCAACGGAGAAATCATCTTCTCAGTCCAAACTGCTTCATGAGAAGCCAGAGAAGGTCCTTGGTAATCAGTTTCTTCCCGCGAGTTTTCTTACTTGGTGTAAACAGCTTAGCCATATGGTCTGTCCCCTTTTGGGACTCGGGAATAACGGTAAAGCTGCTTACACCTAGACCTCCCCAAATCCTGGTCTCGAGCAGAAGTCATGCTGGGCTGTAGTCAGTAACAATATTAAACTAATGCCTCAAAAGGCAGAAACGAATGCCCAATTGAGTCACTGTTTTCAGTCTGAATGAATATTCAACTTTGAATTGGATCACTCGTTTCCAGACTATGGATGGCTGTACAATGACGTCAGTCGTTCTCCATCAAAGCCTCGGCAACAATGCAGTGCAGGTAATCATCCCTGCAACCCACAAAAATCCGCCCACCAAACATGACTGGCGAAGAGAATATGTCTCCTTGGAGATCAAGTTCTGCAAATTTCTTAACCGAGTATTTCAGTGTCTCATCATCCTCAGCAGTAGTGCAACTTACTCGAAGCAAGTTAATTCTTCCTGAACTGGTGCAAATGCAAACTAAACTTTCTGGGGGCAAACAAGCATCAGATGTTAATTTTATATTTTCGTCAACAAATGCTGACGCTGTGATTGGATCTTCAGCATTGTACTCCCATAGAATTCTTCCTGTTTTCAGTTCCAATGAGTAGACGTTCCCGTTCCTAGAACATACAAGGGTCTGAGAACTCAATGCCATGGATATGCATGGTCCTGCAAATATTGGACCATCAGTTTTGACCCTCCAGACAATAGATCCTCTCGGATCAACAGAAAGAATCTCTCCACTGACTAACCCACATATGACATTTCCATTAAAACCAAGAGAAAGGGATCCAAATATTGGAGCTTCAAGCTCAAGCAACCAGAGTGTCACGATCTCAGAATCCGCCAATGATATAGCTGTCAAACGTCCATTGGTTGTGCCTACATATAGTGTCTCATGCATCTCATCAATTGCTGGGGAACCAAATATACTTCCTCCACAGGGGAACTGATGAACACAGTGATGATTTCTATAGTCAAGACCGTACAGGTTATGATCATATGATCCACACCACACAAGATTCCTGCATTTGTGTACAGCAGGTTGTGACTTCACTTCACCACCTGTTTGAAAGCTCCAATTTAAGTTACCCGTCAACATGTCTATGAAGTATATCTTTCCTTGGTAACATCCAACAACAACCTGGGCAAACTCCCCATCAACCATAGCTGAACACTCTATTCGACCTTCTAGCTTTATTTTCCACCTCACTGAGCCACTTTTGGCATCTATGCACAGAAACCTGTGCGAATGAGATCCTATACAGATTAAGATCTCCATCTCCTTGAAGACAATTAATGGTGATGCATCAACACAAGATTCCAAAGGAACCCTCCAAATTTCTCGCAAGCTACCTTTGCTATTTCTTGGAAGTTTGACTTCCCGTGTCTCAGGCCATAGGTTACTTACCTCACAGTTGCTCTTGTACATCACCTTGTTGCAGCGGCTCAATGTATGTTTGCTCGACACCAGGTCGGATTCCCAATGAAAAAAATCAATTCCCTTCGCAACTTTTAGATTTGAATACAAACCAGCATCCACTTTAGATCGTTTAGGACTATTGCGGTCAGAACTATGCATCAACTGTGCTTTTACGTATTTCCTAGACTTAACAAAATCTGAAGTTGCAGAATCATGTGAATCAAGCAACTCCCTTTTGTGAGTCTTGGTTAATGTTTCCCACTTAATATTCCGGTCAATCTTAAGAAGGCCTTCTTTCTCACTAAAAGCTTTCTGAAGCTTTGAAGGAGTTGGGAACATGTATAGCAACCTCATATCAATTCCTAATTTGTGAGCGACATGAGCTGCAACAATGGAGTCACAACCCAATGTAAAGAAGTCATCATGGATACCAACTTCAGCAACATTCAAAGCTTTACCAAAGACTTCTTTAATTTGCTCTAAAGTATCGGTCTGTTCAACATGATCCTCATTTGAACCAACCACAGGCGCAAAAGTATCAGATATTAGCACATAATCAACTTTTCCAGTGGATGACCTAGGAAGTGCCTCAGTGCAGATAAATTCCTTCGGAATCATTACGAATGGAAGTCTGTCCGCCATCCAATTTTTTATAGACCCCAAAACTTCAGAGAATTCGAAGCTGTTTTTCAACACAAGAACTGCTCCAAGAACGGCATGCTCTTCGTGCTGATTACAGAAAACTACAGCAACATCAGCCACACTGGGGTGTGCTCTTAGTGTGTCCTCTACCTCCTCCAATGCAATACGTTGGCCATTAATTTTTACAGTCCTGTCTTTTCTTCCAACAAAAACTAAGTCACCACTTGGAAGCTTTCTACCAAAATCACCAGTTCTATAGTAAATTTGGCTAATTTGGTTACCACCTATTGAAACGGAATCTTCGCTCAACTCTACATTGTCCAAGGGCAAGACATTACCTTCAGAGAAGTAACCACTTGCAAGACAAATGCCTGTTACAGCTATCTCACCTTCATTACATTTCTGATCTTCAATAAGCTTAACATTGCAATTAGAGATAGGCATCCCGATAGGAGCATTGCTCAGAATCTCATGCTCAAGCATCATCGGCAACCTCTGGCAATCAAAGCAAGTACAATCACCAGACACCTCAGTGCTTCCATAAATATTCAAGATACAAGTCCTAGGCAATATCCGAGATAGATCCCTCCACAAAGGTATTGGGAAAACTTCACCACTCAACACCAACAACTTTAATGAACATTGAACACCCCCGGTGTACTGATCTCTCAGAGCAGGAAGAAGTGCCCTCATCAATGATGGCACGGCAGTTAACCTAGTGATGGAGTAGTCATGCAGAAAATCCACTATACCAAACAAATTCTCTCTCAGCTCATTAGATGCTGGCACAACCAAAGTGCATCCTGCTAGCATTGGGGCTAAAAATTCTTGAATATGATCAACAAAGCTGATGGATGTCTTGAAGAGCAACACTTCATCTCCTTTCAATGGGTACTCCTCTTGCATCCACAAAAACCTATTTAGAATCCCCTCTTCTGTCCCACAAACACCTTTAGGCTTACCAGTAGATCCCGAAGTATACATCAAGTAACTAAACAACCTTGAACCTCTACTTTGACAAGGCCAAACCACATCTAACTGCCCACATTTCTGTTCAAGAATCTCATCAATAGATATGCACAAAACATGAAATCTGCAGCAATTTATAAGCCATTCTAACTGATTAAGTAAATGGGCGCTGCTTTTTTGGCCAGAATTTAAATGCCCAAGAATCAAATCAACATTTGAAGAGGAAATAACTGACAAAATCCTTTCTTTGGGCCAAGAAGGATCAAGAGGGAGAAAAACCATACCACATCTCAAGATAGAGAGAACTGCAATCACAAATTCTACTGAGGGCACCATGTAAACTCCCAAAATCTTACTTGCAGTGTTGGAATTGATGTGGGAATCATTGCCTAAAGTGGGTTTGATCAAGGAGGGATCATCACCACCGTTGAGGACATGATGGAGGCGGAAACTAAGAGAATCAACGGCAGATAAAAGCTGTGAGAAAGTGAAGAACTTGTCTCCATCATATAATGGGGGATTAAAATGGTGAGCACCATTGTTCTTGTTAACTTCACGTAGAATAGGTTTTCTAGGGTGTTTGGCGGCTTGGATGATGGCTATTTTTGTGGGGTTATTGGAAGCAGCACGGTTGAACACATGGGATATGCAGCAGTAGTGGGAGGAGGATAGAGAAAGCTCCCTCTGCTCTTCATTCTCCATTCACCCTCTCTGTGATTCTGGGGGTAGACGCCCCAGGGATGAAGTTAGGAGAATTCGGGTCAAGTGGCTTCTCCTTCAAGATGTGTAAGCAATTTGCAGTACTGTATTCGGGCTGGATTATCTTTCATTCGGGTCTTAATTAAGAGACATAGGAAATGGGTATTTGGGTCTGGTATTCTTTGGGTCAGATAAGAAGATTTTAACATCTGGGTCACCTCTTAGACTCTCATCGGAGACAAACAAATCTCGCCGGGAAATTGCTAAACCAGCAAAACCCAAGTTGAAGCTGCTGATTATGAGTTGAGTAATTTTCCCTTTGGGAATTATTTCCCTTTGATTCAGTGATCCCTCTCTGAATTGAAATGGGATGAAGGCATTTTTTGTGTTCTTGTAGAAAGAACTCACGAATTTCTGTGCAGTGAGTTGAAATAGGATGATAATTATTTGACTCTGTAATTTTTAGTAAAATGGGCTGAAGAAATCATGCCTGAAATGATTGTTTGATTCATGTTCAACTGACCTAAAAATTCAATCTTTTTGTGGAAAATTGAAGGAAAGGTTATAATGCTTAGTCATTTAGTAAACCTGTGATTTTATTGTCCTTTATAATGCTTAGTTTTTTGTTACCTGACAAACTAAGGCCACAGTACTAATGTTCATGCAGACATTAAAATGGATAGCTGCTTGTTCAGTCTCAGTGATTGCATTCAAATAACTTCTCTGACTTCTCTTTGCTTTAAGGAAACGAACTAGAGTTTTTGCAGAAGTGAGGCTTGCACAAGAGGTAGGCACAGTTGCTGTAAGCAAGGACGAACTATATGTTTGTTTTACAGATGAATTTGGATTTGTTTGGGCTGTAAATCTGGCAAAAAGGCAGTGACAATCGAACCAATTACGGTAGCATCACCATCAGTCTGGGATTTCAGTCATTTTTAAGCACATTTCCTCGCGTCTTGTTGACACCATCTTCTTTTTGAAGCACTAGTAACTCATTGCTGTAATTCCTACTGATGGACGACTCATTCGTGTAATTCATCACTCTTGGATAATGGCATCCTTCTGAATGTTCATATTCATATATTTCCAGGTTTTCCCCTGAGTCCTCCATAAGTGCACAAGTTCAAGTTCCTCCTGGACTGTTTTTCCTGTTACTAATCTGTGTGCTACTGCACTGATGGTTTTACAGTAGCAGTTACAACTCAAAAGGCAAGAATTCTGAGATTCCTTTTCATTGATTTTTGTTTATCATGTTCAACTTCTAAATCATTTACTTTAGAAAGACTGGCTTGTACCAGTGGGTCCTGGCTGATTTGCTGGTTCATTCTTTAGGTAGCATGGAATCTTTGCTACTTGAATGTGACCTCACCTAAAGCTCTTTCCATACTCCGGGCAGGAACATTTCACACTCTTGGCCATTTGAGTGTGATATAAAGTGCTATCAGCCAATACATCCTCGCCACCCTCCTCTCCTGGACCATACACCAACCTCCACGATGTATTTTTCTCTCCGATTGTTCTTTTTTCTTCGGGGAAGGAGAAGGGCGTCAGACGCACACAACCGTACCTTGGCACTGGAAAAAACACTGATTGTCATCTATTTCAAAATGAAAGAAGATGAGGGTAGTTACTTAAGTGAAATTGATCTAGTTGATTATAATCCAGGCTGACATAATTCCCCAATAAATAAGCTAGCAACTATAGTAAGTGCATCAGAAATGATGGAACACCAAGGTTCAAGACATCTGAACCATGAATGCGTTCAGAATGCACGTCGAGTACGGCTGATTTCAATCTGATGCCTGGTTTTCTAAGAGCCACTAAAACAGCTTTCCATAAAAAGAACAAGAGATTTCTGAGCTATAGCCAGGGTGGAGGCTGCAAGGCAGCTTATCTGTTGAGTTATTTGATTCACTATTGATGTTGTAAGTGCTGCACTTGAGCAACTCCATGAGTAAAAAACAATACTCGGACAAGAAATGCAAGCTGGGCCTGCATGCAGGAGTGCTTGCGGGGGTAAGACTGTAAGACTGCCTACACCCTATATCTAAATATCCAAAATTCTGCAAAACCGAGATCCACATTGAGAAGAGTAATTGTTTTTGTTGATAGACAAGAAATGCAACTTGCAGAAAAGGACCAAAATGATAAGATGTTCAAAGACTAATGAGTTGGTTTAGCCAAGGCTAGACTGGGATGTAACTGAGCCATCTAATACTTGAGTCAGGAATCTGGTAACATGAGAGATACCTACTCTTGAGCTATGGACAACTATATAACAGCTTACTCTCTTCAAAAGCTGAATGCACACTTGGAAGTTGGAAAAGAACCCATCTATCTAAAACAAGCGATAATCTGAATGAAGACGAATTTCAAACATAGATCTTGCATATTATCCCCTACGACTTTACGAGTTAAACCAACTATAATCTTCATAGTTGAAATCTGTAAAACAATCTATAATTACTATTGCTCGATGTCTCTCATACAAGATGCACCTACACCATAGAGTTGCAACCAAAGGATTAGATAAAAATATGCAAAAGAACCTCTATGAAAGATCTTAATTTGATGTGTAAGGCATACATGAGCTTACCAACAACTTCACTAAATTTGAAATCATTATTATAACCCAATTTGACCTACTAATTAATGTAAAAAAGTGCCCGATTGACCGTGGCCCTACCTCTCAAGATTTCGTTTAAGTAATCATGATCTTTAATGACAATCAAATTACTTATGTGTGCTGAAAAAGATTTTAATCGTATCTCTGAAGGTTTGCTTTTTGATAAATGTTTTTGTGCACATATATTTTAGAAAGAATCAAATCTTGATTAGTTTTTTTTTTTTTTTTGGGTTTTAGATCCTCTATTTCATTGGAGTCGAGCTGATATTGGTCTAATAAGGGGCAGAGCTCTCTCATCTTAAACTTTCTCCATTCACATGACTCGAACCCGGACCCTTACTTAAGGAAAACAAGAGTCAAACCATTTGGTAAATCTTGGTCAGATTCCCAATTCCATTTCCACAGCTCTCTACCTACTGTAAATGATAATGTTAAAAAGAGAAGCACCATATGATGGTCTTTTCTTTCATTTTTCATGGCCAACATAATCATGAAAAATTAATTGAAAGGATATTCACTTTTGTTTTTTCAATTTTCTTCTGTGTAGGTTGAAGAAAATGGCTTTCCACTTGGGTTTAATTTAGTTAATTGAAACTTTATATTAAGGGGGTCAATTAGACACTCTAAAAAGCTTCATTAAGGCCAGTAATAGGTGGAACCAAAACTAATGTTGATGTATCCAAGTGGAAATATGGGCAAAAAGAAGCTTATGGTAACACTTACTTCTTCTATCATTATATTTTATTTTAATTGAAATATTCACTATTAAAAGGGTGCCATGTTACATATCTAACATGCAATAGTGAAAATGATGTACAAAATTACACATCATGTTTAAAGGACTCTTTAATAAGAAAATAATGGCAAAATGTACACATTGTATTTTAATTTAACATAGTCAAGGTAATATATATCATATATCTAAGAGTATGTACTTTCACTTGTTATGTATATATATATATTTTTTTGCGTGTATTTGTTACACAGACAATTTTTAATATGTAGCACTGACGTAGCTTATAGGAGTTTGTACTTCTAGGTGTATGATATGTGCTTTGCGCGACCAATAGGGGAGTGGCAGCATACTTGGAAGCTTACATGTATGAACTAAGCTATAATTTCCATCAATTCCTGTATTTTATTTTTTAGAAGTGTGTATTTCCACAACGGTCACAAGTAGGGGTAGCAATTTTATCTGTACCTCACAGATATTTATTTCACTCAACTCGGAAGTGGATGAAGACTCGAAATGTATGATAATTAATAATGGTTTGACATGTTGGATTGATTTGAGTGATGCTTCATCCAATCCATCATCCGTTGTCATTCACTTGTTTATTGCACATTTACAATTAGTTCGCTTTTTATTTTTGTCCTTTAAAATTTACTCGTTTCTTGGTGACTATGTTGTTGATTCTATAATATTTGTTGAATTTAATATTATAAATAGGATACTTGTTCATTTTTTATACCAAAAATATCTTTTTCAAACATTTCAAAGGGCGAAGCTTTACTTTTTTTTTCTTATAAATTTATTAACATATTACATATAAACTTTAATTATCCATTAATGACTCAACCCACCCGATACTTGCGAACGGAAGAATTGGATTGGATTTTCATGGATGATTAATAGATTGGTTGAACGAATGAAAGTGGGTGATAAATGCAGATGATGATTGATCCATTGCCTCCCCATCCCACAAGTCATATCAGCACATGCATATTAAAAGTTGACTATATGAAAAATATGCGTGCATAAAAGGGTGTTGCCTAGTTCACTCCCAAGAGTATGATACAGATATGATTATCAATTTTCATAAAAATAGACAACTGAAACAATTTAAGGCCCTATTCATTTTAGCGTTTAAAAAAATGTTTGATAACTGCTAATCACTACCAAACACCGATAACTGCTAAATATAATTCTAATCACTAGTAAATATTGGTAACTGTTGGCAAAGGCTTGCTAATCGCTAACAAAGGCTTGCTAATTGCTATTTGTCATATCTAACAACTAGTCATAACCGCTACTAACCATGCATAAACTTGGTCATTGTTAACTTGATCATTGTTAACCGCTATCTTTAACTGATGGTGAACTACTGCTAACTGTTAATTTTAAACGTTGAAACTTATATTTTCTATTTATCTACTTTTATGATTGAAACATGAGAATACAAAAGAAAAGTTGCAAAAAAGGGGCAAGAAAGGGCAAAAGGGTAGTGCATATGATTCAAGGGGCTAGGCAGTGGGCACTCGTAGCTCTACTCTTTTTTTTTTTCCGTAGCTCTACTTTTGGACAGTCAGTGAGACAATAACCCACCCATCTTTTTGTACCTGAGGTACTGATCACCATCAATCATCTACTTTTTCTTGATTGTTGATGATGGGTGAATATCATGTACATGTTACATCTATGTAGAAAGCTGCTTTTATTTTGATTAGAATCTTTGAAATTTGATCAACATGAAATGATGAATACTTAGTGAATTGAGCTGTGAAATATTTAGTGATAATTGAGTGGCATCTTTGATGTTTGTTTTTACATTTCTTTTGGCTAAGGATGTTCTACTAATGAATGGTCTATGAACTGTCGTATTGCTCTGCGCATCTTCCTTCACTACGATTCAAGTGAATTATTTTGTCATAAATTGATAGAGAGGAGTCTCGAGCTAAGATCTCTGTAAGATCATCTCATAGATAAGTGTCTTTGGTGTGTTATAAATGCGAGTATATGTATAGCAAGAAATACTGCAACAAAAAATACTGCAAATCTTTAATTTATAGTGATCCTTAATAAAAGTTACCTAAATAAATTATATGAATTTGCATCATTCTAAGCTGAGAGGGGATCGACAATTAAAATGGTGAAATTTCAAATCTAAAGTGATGCAGGGCTAACCTTGCTTCTTCGTTTTGTAAGAACTAAGATTGGACTAATTTGAATTCAAACACACCGAGTTTGAAATCTGAACAAGTATTTTACCCAAAAGGAGCTAAACTAACCTTATTTCTTCATTTTAGAATTTGACTAAGCTTCCTACAATATTTTTCTTAATTATCTTCCTTATTCTATATATTAAGTCGACCATCTATGAGGATGACTCTAGTGTATTTGAGCAATGTCTTATATTTATTTAATAATAATCATCTTAGCGGTCTTACTTCTCCTTTTGATTTATCTATTATGAATTTATCATGAACCGATTAACTTATCTAAACTTATTTCTAAAAAAATAAATCGAAGAGAACAAAGATTTTAATAAGCTCCTCCAAAAGGGGAACACAAATGGGAATTGATCTCATCTACTAGCTCGAAGGCAGTGATTTCAACCCACTTTAATACAATTTTACTATTTTAACCACGTTTAATCTATCATATAAAAAAATTTAACTCATATTAATTTATTTCAACTTATTTCAATCCATCTTAATCTACGTCAACCTACTTTATATTTTTATCTGTTCTAATTTACCTATGAAAAGAACGGCCGTAAATGCTCAGAAATGAGAAATTGAAGTTAGTGCAAATCTTAACCCTAATTACTGTACTATAATTGCCAATGCATCGTTAGTGTGGATCAATTTGTATAGGAAATAGGAATCATAGCAGTTGGAAAACGTTAAGTGTCAGCAGTTCCTTCAAGCTCTCTCCCTCTCTCTGTCTCTCTCTCTCTCTCTGAGCATCTTGCAACGCTCATTTTCGTACGCCACACAGTCACTCAGAGTTCAGACACATCACAGGAAGAGAGAGAGAGAGGGAGGAGAGAGAAGGAGATTCTTTATTTCTGTCAAAGGACAACAGTCAGGTCTCAAGTGTCAACTCGTGAAGAATTTCTAGACCCTCTAGGAGAAGAGAAAAAATTTAATGTCCAAATAAAAGCAAGTAAGGGCGGTGGGTGAATTAAGATGATTAAAAGTGTAAAGTGAATTGAAATTAATTAAAAAAAATTAAGATAAATTAAAGTTAATAATTTTTTTAAGGTGGATTAAAGTAAATTAAAATAGATTAAAGTGGATTAAAGTAAATTAAAATAGATTAAAGTGGGTTGAAATTGATAAATCTTTCTGTAGTGGGTTGAAGTGGGTTAAAATAATGAGAATGTAATTAGGTGTGATAATTTATGAAGTTCTTGTAATTTTTAGTGCATTTTTTCGCAAAATGATAATTTCACAAATTTGTAACTATTTTCGTGAAAGTTGGAGGCCGGTAGAACTTGTCTATTATTTTTAACGATTTGGGTTACAAAAGTTATTGATGACAATTTTTTATATACACGTCTTTTTTTTTTCTTGGGTAAATTTAAAAATACCAACCTCAATTTACTTCAACCTACTTCAATATATTTAAACTCACTTCAACCTACTTCTACTATCAACTAAAGTTCAATTTATGACATTAAAAAATTTAATTTATTTCAACCCACCTCAACCTACTTTAACCCACCTTACCCTTTTAGCTACCCCAATTTACCTACAAAAATAACAGACCCGTATTCGAAAAATTCAGATGTAACATAAGAAAATAGTATGATCGTAATTGTTACAAAATATATCAATAATATAAATTTGTTGTTAATTTTAAAATATAGGAGGTGGCACTGATACGTTCTTAAATGTTTTGCGTCATTTAATTTGTGCGATGTATTTCTGTAATCATTTTCATATCTCAATGTCTTCATCTGTGTCTCACGTTTACAAATTGCAATTAGAAATTAAATGATTTCTGAATGTATGGATTTTGAACATGATAAGAAATTATCAAATTTCATACTTGCAAACGGAATGGTTTTTTTTCTAATTTTTGTAGGTCCTGTTCTTTTCGTGGGTCAATTCTAAAACACCAACCTCAACTCACTTCAATTTACTTTTATTATTTTAACCAAGTTCAATTTATCACATAAAAAAAACTCAGTCAACTTCAATGTACCTCAACCCACCTCAACCCACCTCAACCTACTTTAACCTATCTTAACCTACTTTACTCTTTTATCCACCCCTGTTTACTTATAAATTTTCACCATTTTCAAATGATACTACTTTGCAAGAATAATTAAAGTTCACATAAAACTTTACAGATTATTAAAATTATGATGGGGTGGGTTGAAGTTGGTTGAAATGGGTTGAATTAAGTTGAGACAGGTTGAAGTAGATTGAAGTGGGTTGAGATTGGTATTTTTTTTTTTCAGATGGGTTAAAATTTGTTAAAGTGGGTTGAAGTGAATTGCGGTTGATAAATTCAAAAGGACCTACGGAAAAAAATAGGATATAATAATGGAAAAGAGTAGATGTCACATTAATGATGGAAAATATCAAATATGCCTTTCGTTTTTCAAAGAATTTATATTTTTAAACCTAATTTTATCGATTTGTAAGACAATAGAAATGCATATCATTTTTTGTAGTGCTACTCTAATGAAAATATAGGTATGAATTTCAAATATCAGAGATATGTAGATAGACAAATTATTTTTCCACCTCTTTGATAATTAAGTACAATTTGAATTTACAGCTTTTCAACGAAAAGGCAGATTTTAATCTATAGTTTTATATTAGTTTGATTATACTTGTAATTGATTTATTAAATAAACTTTTTGAAGACTAATTTTGTAGACTATTTGTTTATATTTTACTGACATCAATATATTTTTTACATTAAAAAAGAAACCAATCTAATGATCGAATATTCAAAGCTTCAATTATGATAAAAACTATATTAATAGCCATTATGAAAATGTGGGAAGAGAAGGCCTCAACGAGATAAGATTAAGGCCTTAAATCATAGAGAGAAGGTTTCGTAATTGTCATTAAGTTGCAGTAGGTCTTTTTTCATGTATCCAGTTTATATACAGGTAATACATACATTTAGAAAGAGATCTTTATTGCCTACCTCTGTTTTTTAAGGTATGGTACATTCATTAGCTATATTGTATTTATGTTTATATGGTTACTGTCACCTGATTTATTAGTTTATTAGATACTGTTTTTTCTTAGTCTTTCCCCATAGAAATGTTTTCGCAGAAGCCTTCTTCTATAAAATATTTCTCACAAAGTCTTATTTTGTTGGTCTCTTAAAATCAGCATCTCTACAGGTAGGGATGTCGAGAGAGGTAAAGTTGCTTACATCTGAATTTTTTCAAACCTCGCAAAAACAGAACCAATACTGGAAGGTATTGTTGTTGTTGTTGTATGAAAATTTACATGAGGATCAGCAGTCTTAAAATACAAAAACCTTTAGGGTTGAAATGCACATTTTTCAATTTTGTGGGCAAAAAACAAAAAATGAAGACGACCCAACTCTTTTTAATTATTTATTTATTTATTTTTCAAACCTTTCATTTTCTGGGTGGAGGCTAGCTAGTTTCCTAAGCACTCTTCTTTTTATAAGGGGCACTCAACACGGAATTTCCAAGTTTTTCTGTCAAAAACAAACTCTCTTACTTCACCTTTCAAGGGATTTTTTTTTCTTTTTAAAAAACAGAATTAACACATCCGTGTGTTAGTTCTGCATTGCCAAACTAATCCCAATTTAAACCTAAAAAACTGTCAAGTGGATAAACTTGCAAAATTTGTGGGGTTTCCCCACCAACCCCATTTTTGAGAGAGAGAAAGTGTGTATGTGATGATGATTATGGTGAGCATCTTTTATTGGGATTAGCAAAGCAAAATTCTGCAACTCAAACCCAACAGCAGTAGCAGTAACAGTTGCAGAAACAGAGAGAAGTGTTTCAGAGTCACTACTAGTTAACTCTCTGAAATTCTCTCATCTCCTACCCTGGATTTGATGTTCTTTCACATGGGTTTTGCATTTCATCTCTTATTCGCTGGTCCCTATTGATTTTTTGGAGCTTGTTTGATTGATTGATTGATTCAGGAAGAAGGGGAAAAAATACCCAAAAGGAAAAGGAAAATATTGATCTGGGTTAAGAGTTTTGTGGGTAGTTGAGGGATCCAAGTTCTGATCTTCACCTCAAATTTTTGTGTATTTCCAAAGATTAGAAAAAGGTCAATTTTGGGGGTCTTGAATTCTTGCAGTTTTCCAAAGATTGGCTCTTGGAACAAGGTATTCAAGCTAAATTTTCCGTATTCTCCTTGAATTTCTGAATTTTTGACTGTTTTTCTTTGCCAAAAATGCAAAATTTTTCTTTCTCATACAGTTCTTAATCTGGGTTTTTTAGGGGTAATGCTGAGGAAGAGATCAAGACCAGTGACAAGCAAGCAATCTATGGTGGGTGAACATAGTAACAATCTATGGCTTCCCCCAGAAAAAAGCCCAAAACCCAATTCATTTTTCTTCAATTCTCCCAGATTTTTGAAGAGTTTCTTCACATTTTCTTCTGAAACTGAGTCCATCATGATCCCAACTTCAATTCTTGACACAAAACCCTTTTCTGCACTTGCAAACACTTTCTGGGCAGACAAGAAAATCCCAACCCCAAAAAACTTTTCAGAAAACAAACACTTCTGGGATCAGCCAAACAACTCAAAGGGCATTGGCATTGCTTTGGTCGACATCGAAGATAATTCAGAAATCAACATTTCTGCATCTACAAAGCAACAGAAGAGGAAATTGGTTGTCTTTGGTTCACAGCTGAGAATCCAAGTGCCCCAATCCTCTGGTCTCCCCTGTTTTCCCCCTGTTTCACCAGGGGAGTTTGGGATTAAGACTCCAAGGTCCAATTTGAAGTCATCTGAGGAAAACCCAGATGTAAAAGACACAGAAAATGTGTCATTGATTGACATTGAGCAATCTGAGGATTATACTTGTGTGATTTCTCATGGCCCAAACCCAAAAACCACTCATATATTTGGCAATTGCATTGTGGAAAGTTGCTGTGGGATTGATGGGTCGTCTTCTTTGTCATCAAAGAGAAATGGGTATTTGTCTCCCTCTCGGAATTCGATCACCTCACCGGGGAATTTCCTCAGCTTCTGTCACCATTGCAAGAAGCAGCTTGGGCTAGGGAAGGACATATACATGTACAGGTATTGTTCAAAATTGAACTCTATCCATCTGGTCCGGTAAATCTTACGTGATACAATCTCACAGTGATTTATTGTGAAACGAGTTACGTACTTTCATAAATTGCCGCCTTAAATTGAAAAGAATAAAAATTGCCCTATCCGACTATGAATCCCGTAAGACCATCTCATATAAGAATTTGTGCACGTAAGAATTTATGCATCTGATTTGGTATGATTTGTGACAATATTTTCGAATCAGTTTGCACCACATTTTTGCAAGCTAATTGGGGTTAATTTCCATGATTATATGCAGGGGGGAAAAGGCATTTTGCAGTCAAGAGTGTCGCTCCCAAGAAATGCTTTTTGATAGATTAGAGAGCTAGAAACTTTGTTCTCTGATTATGTGATTGGATAATAACTTAGAAAACTTACAGCATCATCCAATCAGAATCAACCCCGGATTCCCAATTTTCCCCTAGTCTGCTGCAATGGCCCAATTGTAACCCTTGTTCTGTTTTCTTCTTTTTTGGTGTTTGCTAAGCAGAGAGAGAGAGAGAGAGAGAGAGAGAGAGAGAGAGAGAGCTAATGACAGGTGTGGAGAAAAGAGGGGTGTTGATATTCTGATGTAAGAGATCAGGTGACGACTTAAGTTTTGATTCTAATGCTTCTTTGCTCACAGTTTCTACTGGGTTTTGGTGCCAAATGCAGATGTCTCAGTCTTAATTTTATCTTCTTCTTTTTTTAATTTTGAGAATTTAATGTGTTAATGCCCAATCATGGATACCCAATCATGCATCCAATACATTATAGCCATGGGACCCCAAGCACTCCTTGTGTTCGTTGTTTCCCTTAAAAGTTATGTCTTATCTTGTTTGTCTATCTTTGCTCAGGATAGAAAACGGTGGCGGATAGAATTAAGGCCCTGGATTATAGAGAGATAGTTGTGTAGCAGTTATTTGGTTGCCGTGGAGTAGATTATGTTGTTTTGTGTGACTGGTTTTCTTTTCCTATTTTCCGTAGGTCATGTTTGTATGCATGAGTACATTTCATTTCGGACGAGATAATATTAGCTTACATATGTTTGTAAAGGTATAGTACTCTCCTCCGTTATATTGTACTTATGTTTTGCATAGTTACTGTGACTTGCTTTGTTAGTATTTCGTAGTTCATTCCGTGCTGTTTTTCTTTAATTCTTTTCTATAAATTGTTCTCACAAACATTTTTATGATATATGTAGAAGTAAGGTTACTACATCTCAGTCTCCCTAAATCCTTCGAAAATAGGACCCACATTGAAAGGTGGTGGTGGTGGTGTTATTATTTTGTTTGTCCATCTTTGTTGATCAATAATTTCTCAGCCTAGAACCATGAAAGTGCAATCTAAGGGCAATAAACCTATCTTTTAACAAAAAGATGTAGGTTTTAATTTCACTAAAGATAGAGGGAATGTTTCTTTTCCTTATTCTCCTGTTTCTTACCTCATGCATTTCCTTACAACTTGTGTTTTGATTGGATATAGCTCCTAGAGACCTAGGTGACCTAGCTAACTGATCTTCTATTTTAAAGAGAAAAAAACAAAAATATTTCCTAGAGACTCCTACCAAAAGTTGATATGGTATTAGGCACCTCAATTGAGAAATGGTATAAAATTTATCAAATATCGGAGTTCGATTTAATTTATATCAACATTTACATTTTTCTTTACAATAATAAAAAAAAGAAGAAAAAATAAATATCAACACCGAAAATTCAATAATTATCTTTAGTTTACATGGATTTTTGGTTGGACAATACCTTCGAAAACCTATTAACAAAATAGCCAAACTTGGTTTCAGTGTATGTTGTAGAATGAATACTTCACATGAATTGCTGTTGGGGGTATTTTTGTAATATCTTATTAAAATGTTTCTTGCACATTATATTAGCACCCAATGACAGCAAGTTAGTTGTGACAGTTGAACCGTTGCGCCAAGACTTGAAAGGAAGGTATTCCGTTTCTTACCCACAAATTTTGGGGGGCAAATTATTGCCATAGCTTGCTTGCATAATCCAGGTTTTAATTCGAACCCACAAAATAATCCTATTAGTAAATATAGTCATGATTGGGGAACAAAGACAGATATCAACTCTGCTTTGAGACAAATCTGAGAGGTATTACAGCAGTTCATCTTCCAAACAGCAAAGAACTCAAGAAACCTGAACTCGAGGACTGGAAGCATTGAGAAGTAGTTGCTGAAGAACAAATGAAAGCTTCAACCATGATAATGGGAACCACAGACAGTAATGCCAACAATATGATACAAAAATAGACCGCCACAGCAGTACTGATGTCTAAACTGACACTGAAAACAGGAAAGAAACATATGAAAACAAGCATCTGCGATTATCTAGGAGTGAAGAACGAGAAACAAACTAACAGAGTTCACAACTTCAGATTAGAACTACTAGTTTACTAGGTTCAGAGTACACAAGATAAACAACGGATACAGCTAGGGCCAATGGATGGTTCCGCTAGCAGGTCTAGTATGCCAACATAGCAGGGACTGTCATTCATGAGCTGACTTAAAATTCACTCCAGCCTCCACTGGCTCCGTCTCTCATTCAACTGCTCAAATAAATCAGGAAATAAGCTGATCAACCCCACATGCCATGGACATGTTTTGTATACGATAAGATAAGGTAAAAGAATACATCATATATCTTACCTCGAGAAAAGATGTAGATTGCCAGATTCCAGGTGAAGAGAGAAGGAAGCACTGCCACTAGTGGAGGGAGAAACTAAGGGGAGGAAGCGGTCAAAGGCCAAAAAAGAAAACTTCAAGAAGCAGAAGAGAGTACTTGAGGATATTGAGGATATTTTTGTAAGTGTCAAACCATCTTTCCTCTTCAAAAATCAGAAAAGAAGGCAAGCACTGGTTATTTTAGCTGCAGTTAAACAGAGTCAGAACCTAACCACAAAAACGGAAAAGTAGGACGAAGTATCAACAAAGGGGCAAGAAGAAGGCATTTTGAGGGAACTGAGGGAAACAGAAAACATATTAAGAGGAGTAATTACTGAGAGTTAGAATGAACAAACGATTAGCAGACCAGGGAAGTAGTAAATCTATGGCTGGACAAGGATAGCAAGTATAGGAAGAAGGAAGAGAGTCAAGGTTTGGAAAGGCCGATATATTCAAGATTCTACAGTATTTACAGGAATGTTAGATTTGAAGACTCCTCTTGAGAGCAAGGGTCAGAAACTGAGGTATTTCAGGTGAGGAAGTTTATAAGAACCAGTCTGCCACAATCTGAGCATCACTACACTAACTTGCCACTGCTCAATGACTCCCTGAATCTTTAAAACCCTTCAAGTGAACTTCCCATATGATCCGCTCATAGCCAAGCTACATACAACTTCCCTTCTAACCCAGCAGACCATCAAGTAGCTGCTTCATCTATAAGTGCCATGTCCTGTGAGTACATGGAACAAACTATCATATGCTTAATGAAGCAAGCATACAATCTCTTCTGCATATCAGATGTTCAAGGACATGCCCCCTTAAACATACTTCTTGTTTTGATTGAACAACAGAACCAAGCGAACCATGGAACCCAGATCCTCTCTTGACTACCAGCTGCAACTGCTGTCTTGTGCACCCACTACCATGCCTACTAAACTTGAAACAAACTTCCTAGAAGCATTTTATTCCCTTCGAATATACAAACTACCATTCTACCAGTACTTTACCCTACACATTAGCCTCCACTCAATCATCAGTATTATCAAGATTGAGGATTCGACAGAGTGTCTTAGTAGCAGACTCATCATTCCAGAAGAAATCATCTGACCACCCAAGAGTTCCCCCAGTTGGGGAAGCAGGGGCTGACTTAGCCATCGGCTCCAAGTTCAAATCAGACTCACACACAGCCAACTCAAGCGACACAGTCCGCTTTGGTTTCAGAGAAAACTTGGGTATAGGCAGAGAACTCGGAGGAGGCGAGTTTGAATAAGCAGGACCAGCCCAAAGCTCAGAGAAACATACATTATCCCTTGATTGCCTCTGCTTCTTACCACCATCCTTCAAGCTAATGGAGATTGGACTAGTAATCACAAGCTTTTTCGATGGCTTGGCATCCTGACCCTTCGATTTCCCACTGCTATTAGCAATAATAGCAGAGGGGGTTCGAGGTGTCGGAGATAACAAAGCCCGATTCAAAACTGGACTTCCACAAGTCTTAACAGGGCTAGGACGCAAACCAGACCCAGTTCCAAAAGCTCGACAATTGATTTCCCTAAATCCTCCAGATATACTATTCGCCTTTCCCTTACTACTGCAGCATTGGGTCCGCTGTTGTGCTACAATGAAAAGGGCCTGTAGTTCAAACATCATGTATTCAGTCACTGTATTCACAAGATCACTAATCCACTATTTCCCCAAACTGACAGTAGGGATCTCTTGGTTTCTCTCAACAACTTCTAATCACTACACTAAGATCTCTAATTCTTCTCCATAACCAGAACACCCACAACAAACCAACGATAACATCAACACAACTAACAAATTTACCAAGATTTTTACGCTCTATTTGGCTCAGAACCAGAAACCAGCAATCAAAATCAGCGCAACTGCCCAGAAAAAAACCCGAGAATCAAAATCAGACCCATATCATAAAAAACGAACAGAAATGAAATCCAAGATACTCAAATACTTACCAGAGTATTATCGGAAAGATGATCACTGATTGGTACGACAGAGAAGAGAGATGGGTAACCAAAATCTGACCCAGATCTAAGGATGAAGATGGAGACTGAAGAGAGAAGAGTGTCTGAAGAGCTATGGTTTTGAACACTTTGGTGGGGTGGTTCGGGTGGGTGATTGTTGTGTTTAATCACAACAAGTGAAATGAAACGGAGGAGGGGAGAGAATTGGGTATCTCGAATAAGCAGAGAGTAGGAAGGAGTGAGGGAGAAGCTGGGATGGAGGAGATCATAGCGCTCAGGTCAAATTCGGATAAGATAAATCAGATATTATCAAACTTTGAATAAGAAATTGTGTTTAATATCTGCATTTTTGAGTCAAATAAGGTTAAATTTGAGTCAAAATCAGGTTCAGATAATAAAAATATAAAAAAAAATATATTTAAATTTAAAATTCAAACAAAAAATTTATGACCGTAACTGATTTTTTCAGTTCGAACAAATTCTAATATTCAAATCGGATAACTGTTTTGCCAACTCTAGAAGAGAGTCTGGATAAGAATGGCCGGCAAGAAAATGACAATAGTGGTGTCCAGTCCTCCATAATTGAAAGCTATTTCGGATTCTTTTCCATTTTCTGAAAACGATTGATTGATCTGTCCATATTTTTTTTTTTTACTCACAAATAATTGATATTTTGACATTAAAATTAAGTTGGTGAGTATGTTAGATATTGTTAAATTTTCATATAATTTAAATCTAAAATAGGCCAGTAATGTAGATAAGTTTAATGAAATTTCAATTTAAAATCAATTGGTAATAATTAAAATAATTCACTAACTTATATATATATATATATATATATATATATATATATATATATATATTCAAGATTTCTATATCCGTCAATATAGAATAATTCTATTATCATATATTTTAATATGCATCATATTTAATGCTCGTTATCGCTTAGTCCTTCAAATTTCTTGAATCTGCAACTCTCGTTATAATTTTGGGACATACAATAAAGAATATGTTTAATTTAGCCCGAGATTAATCGAAACAAGGTGGCTTTGGGGATTTACGACAAAGGGAAAACGAGGGGGGATTTATTTCTTTTATTGATAGATTTTTTCTTTTTTGTTTAAATGAGTCACGAAAGTAGTAAAATACAATAAAGAAAGGAAGAATTAAATATGAGACTTAATCTCCCTGGTATGAGGGTATGTCTTTAAAACTATTTTGTCATATATTTTTGAGATCATCATATAATTTACAGTTTGCACCTTCTCAAAATTAACGGTCTTGATAAGTCGGACAAAGGTATTTGTCACAGGAATAATAATGATGAATAAAACGACATTTCTATTTCTTTTTCTTTTTTTTGAAGGGTTCGTTTTGGCTGATTTTAATAGTAGAGTACTGATTCTTTTGCATTTGTCTTTTTGTTCCAATTCAATCCCTTATCTTTTGCATTTGTCTTTTATGAAGTAATGTAGACAAATTTTGGAAATTGAAATACCATTAAAAAACTTGCAATTAAAAAGGCACAGAAATATCATACGTTGCAAGTGTCAACCTTTACTTTCCGATTGAATATAATATTATGAAAATGTGGCACTGTGTAGTATAAAGTATTATTTCTTTTTCTTTTTTTTTTTAATGTTGGCAAGTTAATACATATATTATTATAGTACCAAAGGTGATGATACAGGGAATATGTTACCTAATTTATATCCATATCTGTAATTATTGTCCTAGAGAACGTAGAGTAGTTGCAACAAACTCTATTACAATCTCTGTTATCTTTACATCGACAATAATTCATTTTTTTATTATTAATTTGTATCTTCCAATCTTGGCACTTCGATTTTTCTCTTGCTGCACAGAGTGACTCTTGGAGAGAGTGATTTGATCAAGTTGAGTATTTCCATTGCGTCTCCAATGCTTGATTCATTTTTCATAATTGCAATATTTCCTGTACCCAGCAACTGAGTTAACGTTAAATAACTTAAGCTCATGCCTGTTCCGACAATAGTTGACTAAAGTGGTTGAACTAAAGTGGTTGCATAATGCTCGTTCTTTGTTTCTTTGTCAGGCCCAAAACTTCCTTGCGGATTGTATGTTTATCAAAGAACTCAACAACAAATTTAGATTCGTTATAACTTGAAAGTTTAATTTCATTATGTAAAGTCATGCCAAAAAAGCTAAGAGCTAGATTATTCATTCCTTTATTCACTTGTCTAATAGAAAATTAGTTAGAAGCATAGTTTGAATGTCTCATATGTACGACTATAAAAAGACGAATATGAATACTAGGAAGTCCAAATTCACAACACACCGTTGATGCTCCTTTATATCCCCCTTGACGCTTCTAAATGTGATCTTTCCCTTCATTTCACAAGTGTGTAGGAACTTGGATGTAGTTATGTATACAGATCTTGGTCGTTTCCTCTATAAGGATAATTTATGAAGAATCTTTGAAATAATGAATTCCTAATTTGTACTACTTACCTTTCTTACGACCCCCCAAAACAAAAAAAAGTATGTTTGCAAAACTTGTCCTTTGATTTCATCTATGACTTAAGACTTGTTCTTTTTATTGGTAAATCGCAATTTACCAACTTCAACTTTTTTTACGAATTTTAGTAAAAAAATATCAACTTCAACCTACTTTAACCAACTTTAACCAATTTCAACCTACCATTTCAATCAACTTCTATCCATTATATAAAAAATAAACCAATTTCAACAAAAAAAAAATCAACTTCAACTAACTTCGGCCATTTCTCAATCCTTATTTCTCAATAAAAAGAACAAGCCCTTAATGGGCTTTTTCATTGCTAAGTGGAGCCCAAAATGTCCGCAGCCCATGTATTCTCCTCTGCATGGGTCTTGCAAACTCGGCCGGCTTGACCCACGATTTGGACCTTCACGTGTGCCTTGAGAGGAGTCGTTTTCTTCGGTATATAGAAGTCGTTTCATTTCATCAGATTACACCCCAAAACCCCAATTTGCAGCAATTTTCGACATTTTCCCACCATTTTCAATCCACCCTTCATGACAACTGTTCAATTGTGATTCCCATTTACAACCCCAATTTTGAGATTTCAATTTTCAATCGACCCTTTTCTTTATCGATCTAGGGTTTCCCAAATGAAGGTCCATCCAGTGGCCCCAAAGAAGAGGAGCATCACTCTCCCATACGACGTCGCATCATCGCCGCCATTGAAGAAGAAGAAGCTTCCCCGTCTGCCCCACGTCTTCTCGAAGGTTCTACAACTCCCATTCCACTCCCACGCCCACGTCTCTGTGGACGAAACGGCTGAGTTCTTCCCGTTCACCGTCTCGGACACCGACGTGGGCCCCGACGCCCGGGCCGACCCGGTTCAGATCTACCCGGGTGCGATCAAGATTGTGGTCCGGTTCGGCTCGGGTCGGAATGTGTCGATGACTGAGCTTGAGCTCGACATGTGGCGTTTCAGGCTCCCCGAATTGGCCACGGCTAGGTACGAGGAGGGTGATCTTGTGATTGTTGTTCCCAAGGGAGAAGAAGAGGAGGAGGAGAGAGAAAATGGGAGGGAGGTTTGGGAGGGCACTGCTGAAGGCAACCTAGTGCTTGTACAGTAATGCTAGTTATGCTAATTATCGAACAAGCAAGATGTTTGAGTAGAGACTTATAGTGAATGGTGTCTGCACATGATCTGTGCGTGGTGTAGTGTTTATCAGATTTTATGGTCTCATCAGTATTATTGTAAGTTGTTTTGTTGTCTTCTGTTGCAGTGGCCAAAATTTGGATTCGTGTTAAATTTGAATCAGACAATGTTTGAAATTTTAAGACGATATTATAACTGTATTCGGTTTCAAATCAAACAATGTTTGATATTACGATGAAATATTGGTAATCATAACCGGTTTCTGTCGAATTGGACAATAGGACAAGTTTAAGTTCAGGTCAAAATCAGATTCGT
>JACYFF010010365.1:2697698-2766345 GCA_017589665.1 Selenicereus undatus | reverse complement strand
TCAATTAAATTAAGAAATTTCATAGTCAAAAAATTGTGTACCTTATTAGATTATCAATAATGTTCCATGTTCATACAACTTTTTAGGTAATTATTTCTCTATTTTCTATTTTTGTTACCATTTAGTGAAAGGTAATTATAGCTCACCTGAATTCTTTTTTTTTTTTAAAAAAAAAAACACATCTATGATTAGCATTTAGCCAACATTAATTAAATTGATAGGGATTTTGCTGGTATGGAGACAACTAAACATGTTGGGATCTGAGTGAAGTGATCGAAGTGGCCGGTTGAACCACAAGTTCCAAAGACATTATAACAAAGATGCTCTCTGTCTCAAAATTATTTCAGTTGTACTCTTGTGTAGCTCTAGTACAGGGGATGCTCATGCTCTCCAAATGAATTGTTTGTTCCTTATTAAAACAATCTTTTTCTTTTATTATTAATTGTGAAATTATGTAATGTTTTAATTTCTAGACATGGTTAATTGATGATCAACTTATCATGTAATGCTAATTCCAGATATTATTGTCTGATGGAATCATGCATCACTAATGTATATACACTTTCAGTTCAGCTAGCTAACTAGTTTTTTCTGTTTTATTTAGGGTGGTTTCGGTACGTACACCATTTTAATAAGTCAATAATGAGTGAATATTATTGCTAAGTCCAACTAATGGGATTCCTACACGGAGTAGGGCTAGGGGGTACAATCAATGGCATGTTTATTGGTGCAAAGCCAAAGTCTGTTCAAGTAGGTAGAATTTGAATCCAATACGACGTCTAAAAACTAGATTTTTGCTCTTGTAGATATAATACCAATTAAAATACCTTAAGAGAAATAATATCGATGGAAAAAATTTAAAAATAAAAAAGACAGTATAATGCATGAGTTTGCATATTAGAATGGTTCTTCTAATGGCAAATGTAGTTCCACTGATCCCTTTGGGTTTTTTTTTTTTTTTTGGAGTGGTAAAAGTAAGTAACTTCACTATTAACAACAGAAGAATTTACATAAGCTCTTCGGGCATTCCCAAAGATTACATCTCCCTGTAACTGTTCAACCCAAATCTCTAAAAATTTTGTTCTTATATATGTACAAGGTGGGACCTAAGTGTCCATATGATTTGCATCATCTTTTGCTCTACCTTTCGTGCAGATTTCTTGAAGATACTTGTGTTCCTTACCTGCAAGATAGTTGTTGCAACAACTTGATTAGTCAAAATTGTAAGTGTATGATATAGCTGTAGCTAACTAGCTAACAACCGATAAGTACATATCATATACACTGGGAGTTGTAGTTCCAAGTACCAAAATCAATAGAGGGTAAGTTAAGCAGAACAAACAGTAACAGAAAGTAGCAGTAAACTACTAAAACAAACAAAAATGACTTTGATTATGATTAAACCTTGGATAAACCAACTGATAGAGTCAAACCCTCACCTTCTCAAATTATACGAGCATTGAAAAATGATTAATTGCACTATCAAAGCTCACGCAAACTATCTTTCATGGCTCAAAGGCTAAAGTAATTGTTTTAATGACCTATTTTCACGGGGTTAGTACAATTAAACTACAATAGTAGCGACCCTAGACCTACCTGGAATTTGGACTATTTTCATATTCAAATGTTAGCTAGCCTTTCTGCCGACAATAGATAATTGATCTCACCTTTTAGGATAGCTCAATTGTCTCAAAGTAAGAATAAAAGTTCGCTAAAACATTTCATTGAACAGTAGGCTGGTGTGAGAGAAAACACTAATTCAAGTATAAACAAGGTAGGCAACACTTAAAACAAAATCAACTAGCCATCTTAAGGCTAATCATTACCAAAGATCACAAATTTGAGATCAAACTAAATATGAAAACACAAGCAAACCCAATAGCAATTAAACTAGCAAGCAAAATAAACAGGCTGAAATTAAAGAGAGAGAATAGAAAAATTTAGTCTTAATCTTCAAATCAACAATCTTGTATGCAATATGCAAAATTTTAGTCTAAATTATTCTGCCTCTAATGGAGGTTTACATGCTAACATTAACCCTAATCGATCCCCAAAAGACCCAGGAAAAGCCTCCCAAAAAGACCCAATTAAGTAAGGGCTCTCCCAAAAGCAATTACAATTCATACATAAATAATTTACGAAGATCAATTAGCAGAGTTGCAAATCCATGCACTTTTGCATGGGAAGTCATGCAAACTATCAACTTTTTAATCGTCTTCAGAGATTTTGCATGATCGTGCAAATACGCAAAGTAGGCCATGCAATTCATAAAACTTTGTTCTTGCCTTTTTCAAAGCTTTCATCCACTCCTCGAACCTTTTCCTTAATTCAATCATGCTTCCTTGGTCATATTTCAAATCTTTAATCTTAAATTCTATCAAATTTTGGCAAAAACATGATATTTCCACCAACTCTAATATCATTATTACTTCTACGAAATAAACAAAACCAAATAAGATATCCTATAAATTAAAATTTATTAAGGACAGAAGTCAAATAAATAACGGTGCATATCATTATGTTTTTGGACCGAACACATCTCAGATCACAACTGTTTTAGCTCTTGAAATGGTACCACCAACAAGCCATCGATCCCAGTCCAGCCTTCGGTCATGCTGAGCCCCAGTCACTGTGCTGATAGTAGTGGGGGCATTGAAAAACAGATGACCAAGACTTGCGTTTGATTCACAGAAGACGCACATTCCACTGATCCAATCTGATATCATTAAGTGTCTTAGATTTTGCAAGTTAACCCTTTAAATTTTCCATCATAGTAACTGATTTTCATCACATATATAACATAGCCATAATGAGGAAGAGAGTACGAATTGAAACATCTTGGAACAAGCAGTATACCACTTTAGCATGGTGCCGGAAGATACAAGTAGTCTACTATGGTGGGTTATAGGACTTGCACATTTTTCATATTTGATGCGGTTGTTGAGAGGAATCTTTTAAGGGTTTAGATATACCTTGCCAGTGTTCTTGTAGAATGAGGGGTGATAAAATTATGTTGGTCAAAATATTGTCGAAGACGTCTAGAATGTCGCTTGATAGTTAGAATACTGGTCAAAATGTTATTTAGTTACCAGTCTTTCTGTTTCTTCTTGTATTGAAATTTCGAGCCTTTTGGCTACTAAATAATTGGGGGGGAAAAAAACCGTAGCTATAATGAGAGATAGCAATCATCATTTACGTCTTGCATTTATTTCCAACCAGCAACGTACAAAGTTAGACAAGATGTTTATGTCTACACAGGGCAACATACATTACACTCCTGTGTCAGTTTCTATTCACATGTATTGTTATATAGATAAGTTTAGATATGTTCGCTTATGTAATTTATGAGAATGTATACTTCTAAGAGCACGCTATAAGAATTGACTACACAATGGTGTGTGATTGACGTGAAAGTGTTGAGAGTAGCTTTCCAAAAACTACAGCTTTAAGAAATTAAACGAATGATTATTTGGTGATAGAATGAGTTCAGTACTAGTTGTTTTCAGCATGAAAGCAACTTAGCTTTCATGCAGTTGCGACTAGATATACGTACGAGAGCCCACCTCAATTGTATAACGTAACTTATTCATAGTACGGAACATATGCACATATATATATTTTGGTATGTAAAAGAAGTTATGTGCATGTGATATTATTTGACATCTACCAAACATTGCAGATATTATTAGTTGTAGCACTCTTTTGTTTGCCCAATTTTGTGTCATATTAGCTGTTATGATCTTGGGATTGCTTGTTCTCTTTTGTTCCAACCCAACCACAAAAAAAAGAAAAAAAAAAGAGAGAGAGAGAGTACAATTATGAAGCACTGAAGTTTGAGAAAAGTTCTTTAAGTTCACTAGATCAGATTTACTAGCTAACTTCTTATGTTAAGTTGCAGATTTAAATACAGTTGAAGTCGATAAGCGTAGATTTTTTTGAATTCACAACTAATTATGAGTAACTAACAAGTGATTTGAGCATGGATTAATCCACCTGGCATAAGACCGTAAGATTCAACACCAAATTAGAAGCCGAATTTGGAGCTTGACTCGTCTTTAAATGGTAATGAGACTATTTTCATTCGAGTTAAGGAAAGCCCCTTAGTTGCCTACTACTTAGTACAGAAGGGGGCATAAGTGACAATTTACAAAGACATTTGATTTTAGATTGATCTCTATATGATTTAAGTTTAAAATTTGTCTTAAGTTGCCTAGCTTTTGTAATTGTTTGAAAAGAGGGCAAATATTCTTGATATGAATGTACAACATTCATATTATGTTAGGCTGCCTAAAATTCACCCATTGGGGTGCGGCCCCTTCTCGAACCCTATGTGAAAGCGGGATGTTTGTGCATCGAGCTGCCCTTTAATGTAAAACATCATATTTACATTTAAATGTCATGCAAATTACTAATGTGAAATTTCATTTGAGTAATACTCCATCACTGAAACACAAGTAAGGGTGCAATCAAGCCTAGTTGCATTTAAACCTTACTTGCTTCTCTGGATAATAGTCCAAATTGAGCTGAACCTGAGTCATGGTGAAATCAAATTTGAGCCAAGCTTTGACCAAATAGGGCTCTTGATTCAAGCCCGGACATTATAGTTTTTCTTTTGTAATTCAATCTTTAGGTGACTTGGTTTGAAATTTACAAAGAACTTATAAAGAAGTTCAATCAAACTGAAGTTCAATAGACCCAACCTAACGAGCTGAATCATCAAACTCCATTTAAATATGATATGATCTTGCGCAAGATTTAAGATTTCTAATATGGGCAATAGAATTGTCGTTACACACGAAAAATTTGATGCAAAACTTTGTAGTAAAGAAATACACCTAATTAACCATGCACACTATTAAAGGGAAATGGTGACTTGAAGCTCATATATATCTTTAACGGTTAGGTTAGGCAGACTACATGAAAATAGGCCAATATTGATAAATTGGCATAAATCAATGGATATGCATAGATGGAGCAGTTTCCTGTTTGGATGAAAAACAAGATTTCTGGTGGAATTGGAAGTTGGAACATACAATCTGCACCAACCATGCATTTATATATGAATACTATAAAGCTTTTTCAACTACCTACAAAGGGAAGTTTTAATGCATTTAAATTAATATAATGCACAAATATTATGTACAAAAGAATTTATATAAACTTGCCTCATGCAAAAGTTTAAGTTTCATTTGAAAAACCAAAAGGCAATTGTACAAGAAATAAATATTCAATAATAAATATTTTTCTTTTGTTCTATTGTTCAAAACGGTCAAAATTAGATGTTTGTACCTATTTACTACTAGCTTATGACCTTAAGGTAAAAACTTCAAAAGCTCGATCACTAGATAATTAAGAATCTTTCTAAGGTGACCTTGTCTTATATGTAGCTAGGCATAAATCTTTCTAATCTTGCATAATCAAAACTCATACTAATTAAGAATCGCCAATCCCCTCTTGTGTAGGGAACATAATTAATGAATATCAACAGATAAGCAAATACACATGTTAAATCAGGTTTGAAGGAGGCCTATCCATAAAGATATCAGACTCCTGAGGGGACATATTGATCCTCGCAAACTTCCTTGAGTATAGGTTAACACCACAAAATTGAGCATTGATGCAATGAAAGTCATAGAGCATTGGATATGCTTTACCTAATGTTGGCTCCCACTTATGTTCCCTTTTCTTCTTGTTTATGATAATCCCTAACTAATAGAGCATTGGATATGCTTTACCAAATGTTGACTCTCACATTTGTTCCCTTTTCTTCTTGTTTATGATAATCCTTTTAGTTCCTTTATGTCTATTTTGTTCGAAAACGATACTAATACGCTGTAGTATAATTTTAGATTAAACTAATAGTTAAAAACCTAAGAATATGTGTATACTCTAGCACTTACTCCTGACGCAAATGTCATTTGGGCTTGAAGCGTGGTTGTTGCTAAGGCTCCCCATTCCTTACACAATTAATCAATATGTTGGCTGTTGAGATTCGAACTTGAGATATTTCGGTTGAAAGACTTTGATACCATATTTAAGAACCATTTCAACCAAAAATTTAAACTAATAGTTAAATGCCTAAGAATAAATTTATACTTCTAATAATAAAATCTAAATTCTAATAAATTTATTTTTTAATTATTAGTAGACCTATTGATCTCTTGCAAGTTGCAACCCCCCCCCCCCCTTCTCTCTCTCTCTCTCTCACTCATATAGGACAACACCCATAAATACAACTCACATCCAACACTTTCTACAACTCACAAACACTACATAGGAGGAGAGAGAGAGACTTAGAGAGAGAAACAAATAGATCAAAATGCCAAAGCCAAACACACTAGGCAAAAACCTACACCTTTGCTTCTCATCTCCAATCAAATGCTCCCAACCCCAGCACCTCCCCCTCCACCACACCTCCACCACTTCTCCCCCTCAACTTCTCCAAAATTACCACCACCACCCCTCTCCCACCACCACACTCTACTCCCTCTACGAAGACTCCTCCACCTCCACCACCACCGCCACTGCCCCGGCCTCCCCGTCCACCCGCCCATCAGACGACACCAACAAGGAGGCAGCCGCAGTCCGCCCCACCATCCCTGACCTCGCCGCCATCTATGCCTCGCGGCGGTTCTTCATATCCTCCCCCGGGACGTCCAATTCCATAGTGGACTCCTCTTCGTCCTCGTCCTCATCCTCATCCTCGGCGCAGGAGGCGACAGAGGAGGTGGCGGGGGGCGTTCCGGTGCAGACATACTCACCAAACCCCTACATGGACTTCAGGAGATCAATGGAGGAGATGGTGGAGGCGCATGATCGGTTAGTAGGCCAGGAAGCATGGGATTATTTGCAGGAGCTGTTGTTGAGTTACTTGTCTTTGAATCCAAAATCCACTTATAAGTACATTGTGGGGGCCTTCGCTGATGTCGTTACTTCTCTTCTCATCTCCCCTAATCATATTCGTAATCATTCTTCCTAACCAGGTCGATCCAATAATTAATCAATAATGCTTATATATATATATATGATCATGAGGAATATAATTAATTGCAAATGCATGATAATTATATAAATGATTAATATTCAGATGTAAACTAAGGCTTTGAGTAACTGTACTATGTAATGTAATAGTGTAAATTTTTGTAGTTTACCCCTCCCTCTTTTGCCCCCTTTCCATTATATATTTCATAGTTTATATAATATTTAAAATTAGTTTAACGTCGATCTAGTTCTGAGATTTCTGGTTGTACACAATATAATTGTTTATACTCTTTTTTTAAAAATATTTTTTCTTTGGAGGGGTGAGGGGTTGATTGATTCATTTATATGTACATAATGTAGGGAGAGCCACGTACATTTTAATCTGCCTATGAAAATCAGACACTTTATCACCATACTTTTGTGATAGGACTCTGAAAAGGGTAGGAGGTATCGATCTTTATCATTAATGTGTGTTTCGTTTTGCTTTTTAAAATTATTTATGCTTTGTTTTTTTTTTTTCCAGTCTTTAGAGCTCTGTTTTTACTAAAGTCGAACTACTGTTAGCTTATAAAATAATAAAGTTTTTTTATCAAAGATTTTTACATTCACAAAATTCAAATTCAATACCTTACTCAAAGAAAACATGTGTCAAAATACTTGAATCAATCTGCGTTGATAATCATTTTATCTATGCTAACATTGCCATAGGCAAATTGAAGTGGATTGTGTCGTTGACAGGCTTTCCAAAGAAATAATAAAAAGAGAAAGGAAAGAAAACATTTAAGACTTGCAGTTTTATCCCTTGATTATTTTATAAGAGCGATTTTTTATGGTTATTCAATTAGGTGAAGCTGCATGAGATCAGTATGAATTTTGGGTTTAATTTCACTATATCGAATGATGATTAATTTGTCTCAATAAAGAAAAAAAAACCCCCCTCAAAATCCACAACATTCGCCTACAATTGTTAAATCCACAAAATTTGCATTCAAGTTTATATATACTAGTATAAACCCGTGCTATACACGGGGTATGATGAAACAGATATTTAAAAAATATGTATTATTGAAAAAATTAAAAAATTTATCGATAAGTAGTTAGTGGAAAAAATAAAAAGTTGTGAGTTTCATAAATAACAACTGAGATAAATAAAGTCAAACAAAAAATTAATTGAATCATGTAGGATAATTTAAAGATATAGAATTAGTAGTTTATATTTAGGAATGTGAGCTCTATCCAAACCTGAAAAGTCCGAAACGAACCCTCTTTATTTATGGTGGGTTCGGGTACAAAAAATGGATGAAAAATAGGTATGGGGCGAGTGTGCCAAAAACGGGTATAGGTATGGGTACGGATCGGGTACAGGAATACCATACCCAACCCCGCCCCATATCCAAACCTGATTTTTTTCAAAAAAAAATTCTGGGGCTGAAGTAAGTAGGCTGTAGTGAAAAAAAAGCCCAAATTTGTACCTAACTATATATTGTGTTTTCAGATTCAACTAACAGCTGCTCTACTTTTATGCACCTACAAATTTAATATTTTGTAGGGATACAATGCATTTCAATTATGAGTATTATTTTTTAAATTTAATAAACTCAACGTGTATTATTTTAATTTTGAATATGTATATATATATATATATATATATATATGTATATCTCTATCATTGTCAGCTGATTTAATGCGAATAATGGGGATCTGAAACGTATACTTGCAGTGCATATATAGCTTCATTCATCCTTTAATTTTCAGACAGATGCTACCCATGATCGTCACTGCATCTAGCTGGCATCTCAGTCAGAACACAGAACAAGATCAACTGTTCTCTGCTTCTCAATTGGCACGATTTTAATTTCAGCCTTTAATATACTGTAGATTTGGCAAGTGGCCGGTATTGCTGAATTTTTCAACTGGCATGCACAGTTTTTGGATACACTGTAGAACCAGTCGGCTCAATTAGTGAAGTTTTAACTGGTGTACATATTTTCTTATCGGCCTCCTTGTAAATAACGATACTTTCAAATAGAAAATTACTTCTATTTGGATCTATTCATACATCATGTAAGTAGAACTTACACTGAAAAGATCAATTTATAAATATTCAAATGGTTATAATTTGAGTGTGTGTGTGTATATATATATATATATATTTATGGAGATATCTTAATGCGTTGTATTAATTATTATTTTTTTTGTGGGGGGGGGAGGAAATGGAGTACTAACTATCAATTATTAGTTAATTATGTTAACTACTTATATTAGTTTTTGCGTTAGCTATTTCTAGAAAACATTATTGGATAAAATTAGTAGCTATTTTAAAAGAAAGAGATAAAAAGTCAATTTTTGATATGCTAACGACAAAAATTATACATTCATTACTTTTTGCAAATTACTTTTTGGGATAAATACTATTACAAAAAGCCAATTAACCAAATATTAAAAATGACAATTAGTAGCCTGTGTGGAGGTCATGTCTACTGCAAGGAGAGCTAATACTAGGCAGACATTAATTAGGATTCCTGATTTTGTTGGTTTATTCATGGCTACATTTTTTTTCTTTTTTAAAAAAAAAAATTCAAACAATGAGATTAGACTTAGGGATAAGTTATATAAATTGCATATTGACTCTATGAAGCCCCCAAATGGTTGATTTTGAAGAAAAATTATGCTTAGCTAATCTAATTTAGACAAGTGTGTGTGTGAGTGTGTAAAAGTAGTGGGAAGAATATAGTGCATTATTTTATTCTATATTTTTGAATTTTTTTTTAAGTGAAATGATGCATAAAACATATTCATTGATGTGGGATAGTGCATGTGGGTTCATGTGACAAATTTGATTGATCACTTTCATTTTTGATCTTGCATCCTTCATTTACAAGAGTCGAATTACTGTTGATCAAATAAGGTGTAAAGGTAGAGTTCTCCCATCACCAAATTTTCTTTATGCACAAGACCCGAACCCAAGACCTTATTTAAGAGAAACAAGTGTCAAACCACTTGAACCAACCTGTATTGTGTTACTGTCTTATTGGCAATAGTTTGTTACTAGATTGAAAGGCCCGTCTTTAACCATATTTTTTCCTGTTGGGTTGAGTGCTAGGAGTGTGATATTTCTATTACATTGAAGTAAGAAAAAAATATATACAATTAAGAATATCACATATCTGTCATAGTGAATTTAATATTGGTCAATATTCAGGAGTGACGACTTTTCAAATGTGAAATGCAACATATTTTAGCGTGTTAGTTTTTCAGCCATTAAGTTATGAACAAGTACTACACTTTAATAATATCTGTAAAATTTATGTTTTATCCACACCTTGCTAATTAAAAAAGCTTCTGCTTATTTTACTTGCTTAAGGAAAATAATTAAAGAAATTTGAACTCAGAAATTATGCCAATGGGCTGCAGATCTCTGCCATCACCCAGCCCACCAGGCTTGATTCTTGACAAAAACTATGGAGAGGATTGTAAGAGTGGCCCAATTCATCATGGTTGGCCTGCCAGGGTTAAACCCTAACCCTTATGAGCCCAAGAAGCTCATCGGCGAATACAGGCAAATTCATGTTGCGAAGAGGGTATCACTCAAAGACAGGCCATGGAATCTCAGCATGCCTTCATCAAAGAGACAAGGATGGATGAAGTTCTAAAAGTTCGTTTTAATGGTAAATGATGATAATCACAAATAATCCTTGAGCAAACAAAAATTTCATAGAACTTGAAGCTAACTTTCAAGAGTACACTCTCGGATAGAAGTCTCATAATCTTTCACTAACACTAAAGATCAGTAAACAAAACAGCTGAGAGGGAAAAACTGAGGCCATTTGTAAAGCAAAATGCACCATAAAATCGCTCCTCTCTCACTTCTTCTTAGCAGCATCACCAGCCTTGGTCTGCGAGAAGCGCACGAGACAAAGATAAGCAATGCATAGAGTTGATATTTGGGGGAGACCAAACTATGCCGGCAATATGAAAGGTTTAGAGGAAGGAATAGTTTCGATAACTCTAACTTACCTTCTTCACACCGCGAATCTTCTTAGCTCTGTTCTTCCTTTCCTTCATCTGTTTCCTAGACTTCTCTACCTTGGTACCCAATCCATTCTGCACCACAAAATGTAAAATTGGGTGAGCAAACCCAATCAAAAAAGACATCAGCGTATAACTCACCCCCATGGACAAATGAATTATATAGAGGGTTTTAGTATATGATTACCCTGATGAGCCTGTACTTGGGCTCGTACTTCTTTGCACTCTCTACAGAGTCGTAAATCAAACCAAATCCAGTGGATTTGCCTCCTCCAAAATGGGTACGAAACTTGAAGACAAAGATGGAATTTTCGTCTTTTACATCATACATCCTTGCTAACTTCTCCTTCAACTCCGCCTTCGTAGAAAAAAATGAAACAAGGTAACAACACTGTACAGCAAGTAGCAACGAAGTAACAACAACATAGAAATGTGCCGCCCAGCGCCCACATCTTTGCCTAATGTGAAGTCCCAACCTAAGGAATGTGTGAAGGGTACACAATTTTAGCTATACATACAGTTCCTGGGAGGCAATTTCCACAAGACTCATGATCGGTCATCCACAAGACCACAGGCACACAGACAATTGACACAGGCAAACCCAACATAATGCTTTTGCCCAAGCAAGTGACTTGGGGAGGTCCCTCAAGCTCTTAAGCTATATGAACACAAATAAAACTCAAACAACAAACGGTCTCATTATAGAATTAGTATAAGATGTATTCAAATGAGAAAGATCACTGAAATGCTACCACTTAAACTGAAAATCATGAATGAACTCCAACAAGAGCAATATGCAGATTGAAATCCTAGAGCACAATTCCCAGTTGAAATATACTCCCACTTTGTGGATCAAAAATCACTGCGGATACACTCCACATTTTTATCAACATTCAGAGAGAGAGAGAAAAATCACTGCGGATCAAACCCTAGAGAGTCAACATCCAGGAAGAAAAAGACTCCATTTTTATCAACATTCAGATAGAGACAAAAGAAAAGGAAAAAGAGAGGAACCTTGGAGACGTTGGGGCGACCCGGATGAAGAACATCAATGACCTGCAACATCAAACACAAACCCAGATGGTTAAAACTCAATACAAATCAGCTCAACTTCCGATTTATCAACACTCAACCCATCAATTAATCATCAAAAGAAAACAGAAAGAGAGAAAATTGAAAAGGGCATACAAATTGCTTCCTGGAAAGAAGACGATTAGTCATAAACTTGCGAGTCCGGATAGTCACAGCCTTGTCCGCCATTGTTATCTCCTCTACACCAACCAACAAACAATGGCTGATACCCTGAAAAACCCAATACCCAGATCAAAGAACAGAGAGCAGAGAATGAAGAAAAGACAGAATACCAGGCTTCTTCTTCTTCTTCTTCTTCTTCTTCTTCTTCTTCTGCTTCGTGTTGCGGCTAAAACAGAGGAACAGCACCCTGCTGATACTCGCTAGGGTATCTAAATCCTTAATTCTTTGTTGCCAGGCTTCATAGTGGGCCTGTATTTTACAGGCCTCCTCTGTGACCCAATCTATGTATTAATAATAATTGTGGGCCTGTATTTTACAGGCCTCCTCTGTGACCCAATCTATGTATTAATAATAATTTAGCCCAACTTTGGTCATTTTAATTTAGACCAATTTTACCCTCTACTTTTAAAAAATATATTGTGTCAAATTGAATTTTATACTCTTTTATTTATTTGTTGGCTCTATCTCAAAAAATTAGCGAGTTGTTTTGATGAAAAAGAAATCTAGTGAAATTTGTTAGATGTTATGTCATGAGCCCTAGTGAAACGACGACAAGCGTCATATTATTTTTGAAATATATTATTTTACAAATTTAATTGAAAATTGATGTTGTCGGTAATTGAAAAAGTAAATGTTAAGTTTGTCATCATGGTAACATCGAAATCTAATTTCAATATGACATAGTTCATAATTGAAAAGGAATTCTTGTTATTTTGATCACAATTTGAAAAATTAAGTTATCTTCTGGAAAAAAAAAAGGATGTCATTTCATAAGGGAAAAAAAAATTAAATTATTATATTCGAGCATTTGCAGTGTGTGATTCCCCCACTTTTGCAGCAAGATACATGATAGATTATGCAAATCTTTGCATTGATTATTTTGGTTGTCTTTATAGTCATTGTCTTTGTTTCTCCTACATATTACATAATACATAAAATTTAGTTTAAGATGAGTCTAAATACAAATATTTGATATCAGTCGCTGAGACTTTATTAGCTAAATTAACTACGCCCGCATTCCGACATTAAGCTTTCATTAGAGGCAAGTATCCATGTATCATGTACATTCCATTCACTCAAGTAACCATATAAATATTACAAGACAAGCAATGAAAAAAAAAGAGAAAAAGATAAAACTAAAACCTCTTTCTAGTGAAAGAAGGGAACACAAATTTCCCATTCTTTCCCTCCTTTTTTTTCCTTTTTTTGGGGGGGGGGGGGGGAGGGGAGGGGGCTCCACATTCAGCAAGCAGAGGAAATCTGGATGACAAAAGCATTAAGAAGAAAAAGGAAAAAAAAAGGAAAAAGGAAGAGAATATGTACACATGAAGGGAGGCTATACTACCATCCTCTTTTGGTGCAGGAATTATTATTTACCAAACTTAATTGCAGAAGTATCTCAACATTTACAATCTCCCAGCAACAAATGTCTGGTTATGCAGTGGATTTGCAGAATGTGACTCCACCAGTATAGACCACAACATCTGCACATCCTCACATTGGCAAGATTTGACATCTTCATACAGCAAATAGATGCCTCTGCTCCCTGCAAATCCATGACAAAACACTTTAGTTACTACAACAAATTCATTCATAATGATGAATAACCGACCCCTGCATGCTTGCAGGGGGCCAGCAAAGCTGCCTATATCTGGGTCATCCTAGATCAACCTTACTTGTTCAGGGTCGATACTGGATGGTAATGATGATCAATGACAATTATCTAGAGTCTAAATTAGAAGGATGAAGAGAAATTACGGTTGCGATTAGCAGAGTGGAAGCGATCCCAGAGCTTCTTGAAGGGGTAGAGGATGGATCGAAACCAACGCATTTGGGAGATCTTCAGAATGGAGATAGAAATGGAGGTGGGAATGGGAATGGGGTCATGTTAGGTGAAGTTTGGAAGGAAGTATTGCCTATTTAAGGTCCCCCATCATCAACTGAAGTTGCCTTTTGCTTGAAACAGTGGTAACATTAAATTCATACTCACAGCCAAAAGAATTAAAATTCTTGGGTTATATGATTAATTAATAATTAATAGTAAGTAATACATAAATTAAGTATAGTATTACTAATGCTAATGCTAATGGTAGTGATGTTGAGGTAGCTTTTACCCTAGATTTAGTCCATTGACTAGCTAGCTAAAAAAGGGCATGTTTCACTCTTTGGTACTCAGTCTCTTTCACTCAAAGACCCACCCTCTTCTTAGGGCCTAAAACCCTTCTTTGTGGAATGGAAGTTGTTTGGATCACACTTCAACTATAGTGTGTGATTGTGTATGTGTGTAGTAAGTTTTAATTTACCCTTTGCTTTTTTCATGCACCCTTTATTCCTTTTGCATCAAGCTCCACAAGTTCCCTAGCTAGCTTTTTTCTTCTTTTTTTTTTCGTGCATAGAGTTCATTTCTCTACTGGTTTACCTTGGTCTTCTGATAATTGATCTGTATTTATCAAGAATAAAAAAACCTATATTTTGATCTTCTCAAATCTGACAAAGATAACATACGTTAAGTTCTGCAGAATTCTAGTATAATTAATTTGGTGCGTGATTTATGATCGCTAACTTGTATCTTGCCATTTTAAACTTCTCCAAAGTAGCTTGTTCATTAATAAAATAAAAGAAATACACTTTTTTTTTATCTTGATAGAAAAAGAAAGACAACTACTACAAATGTCTTTATTTAAAACTATTTTGTTAAAAGAAAAATTAATTTATTGACATCAGAGCTTATTGAATTAAGCAGCTATTAAATTAATTTAAAACATTGTCACAAATGGTGCAAATGCAAGAATTAGTGAATGCATATGATACCCCAACTACTTGTCTTTTATTTGAACAAAATTAAGTTAGGTTATACACCGTTTTCTGTAGAAAATCTAGTCATTAAGAACTAATAGCAAGTAAACCAGAAAAAGATGCTAGCTTGAAGATGAATGAACCTGGTGGCATGGCTTGAAGATCAAGCCTAGAAGCTGACTAGTGGAAGTTTTTTTTTTAAAAAAAATAATAATAAAATTGCTTAGCTTGTATGGCTACTACTATATCCACAATCATACACTATGTTTCCCTTCATGACTCATGAGTTCTTCTTGATGCCCTCTTTCTAAGAAAGGGGGAAAGTGCTTAGACTATGCTAGAATAACCAAAAGTTTCTTCTAACAAAGTTGGAATTGAGCATAACTTGCACTCATGGAACATCCCAAAATTTTGTTGCAATGGTTATTTTTTCAAAATCCAAGATAATATTTTGTGCATAAGATTTTCTTCAGCGGGTATACGGAGGTGGTCTATTTAAGGGGAATTTAAATAAGCTCTTTGATAATAACTCTGGAATGCTTTATGATTGGTAATATATTTTTTTTTATTTAAAGGAATGGGTTAACTTGCCCATCCGACCGACCTTGTATAGGGCTAATAGAATAGGATAAATGGTTTGTATACCATTTATTAATTGGTTAATATCTAACTATCCGGATATTCTGCTAAACAAGTTAACTAAGGCCTAATTTTGTCTAAATTCATTTTGAATTGAACTCATCTGAACTTATTTTGAACTTATTTGCTAAATTATTCTGAACTTATTCTGAATTTCTTAAGAACAAATTTATGAACTTATTTGCTGAACTGATTCCGAACTAAACTTATTCTTTAAAAAATAAGTCGAAGAGAATAGGGCCTAAGTTATATAATTTGAGATAATCACATGCATCCGTTGAGTAAAACACTTTGCTTTTGGTAATCCTCTTGCATAGTAATAATTGTAAGGTAACAAATCACACTAAGGCCATACTTTGGGGACCCTCCTCGCTCCTACTTGTCCTTTTGCAAGTCTTGTTTACATGCATAGGTAGTACATCCACCTTTTTTTGGGCCAAAAGTTATTATCATTTACGTAGCGTATTTTACTCATAATTGACTTCTCAATTAAAATAAACATTTGTTTTGAGTTCACTTCTGGTTATTGTAATTGGACTTCTATTTTAACCAGTAATTGGCTATTTTAGTTTTCTATACTATTCATATATATATGACAAACCCATGTGCGTAATTGTTGTAAAATTTATACATTCATTCATATTTATTCCCCTAGAAAAATATGTTCATTCATGTTAGATACACAACTGTAACTCAAAAGTAATTGATATATTTATTCATAATTGCGGAATCAGCCTCTGACAAAGTCAGATTAGACTGTCTATAATTCACCTATTGGGATGCGATCCTTCTCCGGATTCTGCGTGAACGCGGGATGCTTGTGCATAGAGCTGCCCTTTATTCATAATTGTTTATATATAATTAAATAAGTGTTTTAGTATAATGGATGCCTAATCTCGACATAAGATCTTAAAAAGATAGGACGATGGCAAGAATAAAAATTAAGGAAGGAAAAAAAGGAAGAAAAACACTCAGTAATAATAGGACATAGAAAGATGTTAAATCGCCAAGTTACATAATTCCAAATACACAACTTTTTCTTTTTTTTAATTTTTAAATAGCCAAAACTAATCCTCCCCCAAGAAGAATAATCTTCCACTATATTTTTTCAGACCTATGCTCTCGAGGTTGCCATATGATTGTTATATAGGAAAGAAATTACAATAATATTTTTTTTTTTGGTTCAGCAAAAAAAAAAAGAAGAAAGGTTACACTCTTTGCAAAATTAAGCCAGAAAATAGGGATGAAAAAGCCCATAGTTTTGCTTATTTGGGCCGCTCAAAAAAGCCCATAGCTTTCAGGTGCAATTATAAAAGCGTTTACATCGGCCCAGCCCGATCTAAGATAAGGTGAGGCGGTGCATATTCAATTTTATTCATCGTTCACCCAAAATCTTTCCCTTCGTCTCCAATCAATCCTCAAAAACCACCACTGTAGTCACGTAGAAGATGGGTCGACCCTCATCCATAGTTGAACTCCCCCGCCGTCGCATGTCACCGGAATCCGAAGGTTCGGGCGACCGCCACCGCCGGAGTCCGTCGTACGGCCGATATTCTCCTGAAGATCGTTGGCGTCGATCTGATTCCCCGGTCTACGCCAACGGGGGAGGAAGAGGAAGAGGACGAAGCCCTAACCCTAGCCGAAGGCGTAGCCGCAGCAGAAGTCGAAGTCGGAGCCGAGATCGGAGCCCTAATCACTGGAAATCAAGGGGCGAGAATTACCGGCGAGAGAGAAATGGTAGGGTTCCTGATGATGAATCCGACGAAGAGTTGCGAGGATTGAATTACGAGGAGTATCGGAGGTTAAAGAGGCAGAAGCTGAGGAAGACGTTGAGGAATTGCATCTGGAATGTCACGCCTAGCCCTCCGCCCGGTCAAGACGCCGTATTTTACGAGGATGAGGAAGAAGAGAGAGAGCGATCTCCGCCGAGGAGAGAGAAATCCGGTGGCGATTTATCGGAGGCCGAATCGGATTCAGATTCACGTTCGAGGTCGGATTCAGAATCGGATTCGGTTTCGGATAAGCAAGCAGCGGTGATATCGAGGCCTAGGAAACTACGAGAGAAATCTAGGGTTAGGAGTGAGAGTTCGGAAACGGATTCTGAGACGGATTCAGAATCGGATGATTCGGATAGAAGACAGATGAGGAGGAAGGAGAGGAGGAAGGGGAAGGGTTCGAGTTCTAGGCGTAGAAGTAGGAAATCCTCTGATGATGATGAATCAGATGAAGATGAGAGTGGTGATTGTTCCAATGATGAATCTGATGACGAAAGAGATAGGAGGAAGCGGAAGAAGAAATCAGGAAGTAGCAGAAGAAAGAGGAGAAGTAGTAGAAGAAGGAAGAGGAGAGATAGGGATTCAGATGATGATGCGAGTGAGAGTGAGGACAGCGATGATGATGATCGTAGAGCTAAATCGAAGAAGAGCAGAAAGAAGGGTTCTTTGTCGTCTGGTTCGAAGAGGAGTAAGAGAAAGAGAGACGAAGAATTGAGTAGTGCAAGCGATGAGAGCAGAAGTAGTGGTGCCGAGTCTGAGGAAGATGAGAGAAGTAACGCCAATAACAAGGTTGAAGAGGCCAAGAAAAATGAGATTAGTCCGGAAGTGTTGAAGTTCAAGGAGATGTTTGAGTCGCAGAAAAAGGCGGCAGCTTTGATCAATGAGCCCCCTGTTGGGCCAATGCCATTGCCAAAAGCTGAAGGGCATATTAGTTATGGTGGTGCACTTAGGCCTGGTGAAGGTGATGCTATTGCACAGTATGTTCAGCAAGGGAAGCGTATCCCACGTCGTGGAGAAGTGGGTCTTTCAGCTGAGGAAATTTCGAAATTTGAGTCACTTGGGTATGTGATGAGTGGTAGTAGGCATCAAAGGATGAATGCCATTCGTATTAGGAAAGAAAATCAGGTTTATAGTGCTGAGGATAAGAGGGCTTTGGCTATGTTTAACTACGAAGAGAAAGCAAAACGTGAGGCCAAGGTTATGTCCGATTTGCAGAGGCTTGTGCAGCGTACCATTGGGCAAGATGTCGGTCCCAACCATGACCCCTTTGGTGCCAAGGAGGGAGGTGATGCTTAAATGTAATGTAATGCTTGTAACTGTGGGATTAGCCCTTCTGCTTTCCTTTATCTAGTTTCAGTAACTCGTAACAGTGGAAGTCTTTGCTCGACCTTCTGTGCTCAAGCAAGCTAAAGTTTTCATTTGTATTCGACAGGTTTAAGCAATAATGTTGCTTACTCTTAAAAGTTCTGTTGAAGGTATGTGGATGTTAAATCTTTTTGTAATGGTTGGAAATATCTATACATGGTTTGTTTGCTTGACATTTGAGGCTCCATCTCTTGGGGATTTTGGTTTGGGCTTCAGAGCGCCTTTATGTGAGTTCTCATTTCATCTCTGGCCTGTGGTTTCATTTGTTCTGCTGTTAGAGCATGTGTACTTCTTGACAGCATTTTATCATGCAGTTAGAAAGCGAAACTGTCCTGTGGTTTCCTCCTCTTGTGTTATCTGTATCCATGGGATGTCTTATGTGAACAGCCTTTGGAATTCTCTGTTTTTGTGGCTTCTTCTGTTCAGCATTTCTGCTGCAGCTTTTGGAGATCATGTTACTTCTTTGCTGAGCCAGCTTGGAGCAAATGGGTTTTGACACCAATATTTCCACCTCCTCGCGATGAATCGGTGGTGGATGTCATTGTGAATCCTGAATGCTTTGATAATTGTGGTGATATCCCATCTTATTGCCACAATGCATCTTCGTTGCATCAGTTTTGGCGTGAATTGGAGTCTACTCTCTGTGCTGTACATTCCATGTTCAACATGGACCATAGTCAGCAGTTGGTGTCTGCGTGACCAAAAGACAAGGGCTTTCCAGCTTTACACATTGATTTGTACACACATCATGAATTTCTCTCTAAAAGCGGGACTGACATTAAGTGTTTATAATGTGCCATCGTTAATAATTGATCCGAGGAACCCACGGCTACGCATATAATCCCCGGATATTTAGGCAACGATGTTCTCAGCTTCAGCCACTTCTGATGCTTAGGTGCGATTGGAACGTAATGTAAACCCTGGGATGCGGAGTGTATATGGGCTGAGTTGAGCTCTAGCTTGGTCCGGCTTGGCTTGGTTTGGTTTGTTAAGTCATTGAGTCGAGTTCAAACACAAGCGAGCCTGGTTCCTTCAAGCTCAGGCTTTGAATTACTGTTTTTCTTATATTCCTTCACGTGATTGATTTGGTATTTGCTTTAATTCTAAAGAATTGTAGCCCCCAACGTAAAGCAATAAGGACTAATAATGTGCTTTAAAAAAAGAACTCGAGCTACTTGGAACTGTTTCAAATTGAACTAGAGCCGAGATTTGACTGAGAGCTAAGTTTAAGGACTTGCCGAGCTGTTTTGGCCTGTGTAGACCCCTGGCCCTGGTTAGAATAGGAAAGTTGGATAATTTGGCAATAGTGGAAGGCGTAGATTTTGATCAATTGTGATGTCTTAGTAACTCAAGGGATAGTTTAATTTGAGTTTAGCTAAGGTCATGTTTGAATAAATGAAATCATAGTTTTGATTCACCTAATTTTTAGTGTGAATCGTCTTTATTAAAAAAAAATAATTTTGATAAACTTACTTTTATTTAGACTGTCTTTGGAAGAAGGATGTGGAACAACTTCAATTTGAAATATGAGAAAGCTAGGTTACTTCATTTTAGACCCCGTAAAAGCGGGACTCACACTAAGAGGCGTTGCTGTTGTTTGGTTGCTTCATTTTAGGTGCCTACTCAATTTTTGAGTATAGATAAATTGGTTTGAGTTTTAGGCTCGTGCCAGTTTAGGCCTAGTAGGTCTCACTAGGTCTAGTAACAAAAGACAGTTTTTTTCTTTTTTTGGTGTTTTAAATTACAAAGATCAATATAGGCGGAATTTCAATCCAGAACTTTGATAATAATTTCTATAAACTTTACAAATTAAGCTAACCGGCACCTAGAGCTTGGACTTGAGCTGGTTCAACCCAGGCCCAACTGTACCCTCCTGCGTCAAACCCGACCCAGGGCAGTAGTAAATAAATTGAGGGCGGACTGACTTGCCTGTTTTGTTTTGTGGTGTCAGACGAGTTTCAAGTCAAAGAAATTTTACTGATGTAGTGTAATTATAACAGTTAATACGTTCAATTTACAATCCATCTCGCCCAGTCTATTAAAATGGATTGCGGTGTTCAACGAGTTTTGGCTCATTGTCTCACGGTTAAACGGAGCATACTGCCCTGACTCAGCCCGTGTCCCCACCTCTACTAACAGTGTAACACCCACACAAAAGATGGGATTATTGGGTACAAGATCTCAAAGAAAGATCCATACCTGGCTGAAAAAACCAGAAAAAGAAAAAAAAAGAAAAAGAGTTGTACAAAACATCGAACTATCTAAGAAAGAAGACAGCAAGCTGAGCATACGCAATGTTTTTAAATTCAGTCAAACAAAAATAATATCTGAATTCAGATTTCAGTCCTTCTAGATAGATTTGAGCCTCGAACAAAGCCTAGAAATGGGAGCTCTGCACCACTCTCTTTCTGTGGTCTCTCTATCTACCCCCTTGCAACTCCATCTTCACTTGCCCTCCAAGAAAACCCACCTCTCAAATTCAATTCTTTGGTCCAAATTTCCATCTGGGTCTGCTCAATCTGTCGCCTTTCGCGCAAAAACTGCAAAATATGGAAGCAAGTCCAGAGATCCAATTGAGTCTGCATTCACAGATGAAAATGGCGTCGTTGATGACATGGAGGGTTACCTCAATTCTCTCTCCCTCGAGTATGACTCTGTCTGGGACACCAAACCGGCTTGGTGAGATTTCCGGTTTCTTATTTCATCTTACCAATGAATTTTATTCACTGTTATAAGTGTTTTCTGTTTTTAATTACTATGTTTTTTGGGCTCAATCCATAAGAAGTTTCAGTGATCTGTTCTTAATTTGTCCATATAAATTTACATTTACTTTTGCCTTTTGTTGGTTTTCTTAGTGTATGGAAGATCATCATTATTCATTGGTGTCTTCTTTAGTGGATTATGGATTATATTGATATTTAGATTGTAGAATTATGTGATTCAAAGCAAGGAGCAAATTTATGATCTCGTCAATAATCCATTAGCATCAGCCGTATGTCTTGTGCTAATAATCCAGCTATTATGGGGATGAATGCATGTTATGTCCAAATTGAACTTGGATAATGGATATTGACAAAACCTTCACAGCCTATCTGGTATATGCGTGAGTTACAGAGAGAATGTCAATTCAATTCAATGGTTTCACTAGGATTCTAGGTTATGCTTCATCATAAATTAACTTGTTCTTTGCTGTCTTCATTACTGCTTATACTGGCCTCCCTACAAAAACAACAGCAGCAGCAATGAGAAGTCAAAAGCCATGCAATGTTGACGCTGCTAAATCAGCGTCTGGAGAGATCTAGATGTGGGTATCCCCATTTGGTACTGAACTTTCACTGTGGTGACAGGCAGACACGTGAACATAACATTGATTTCATTGCATGTTTAAGTCTATCAGCATGATTTTATAGATAAAGTCCTCCAGTTTGATTCTCATTGATATGTTTCTTTCTTTATATGAGATCTTCTGCATCTTCTCTAAACTAAGAACATGGTAAAAGCCATCGTACTGGAAGTAGGGAGTGGCTTCCAGTTTAAGTAGGTGGTAAAATTGGAGGAGCAGAACTATTGCTACTGCTATTGTGTTCTGGTTCATGACTTCTGCATAGAAAAGGTATAACTTCTGTGTGCATCTTGGGTCCCTGCTTCCGATTTCTCGGTGGTGTCAATTGCCTTGGCTTACTGCATTTCTTGATACTAGTCTTTTGATCTAGATTTCACCCCCCTATGCCCCTTGTGATAATCGGGTGACAGGAATCGGCTACCACAAAGAGCAAATGAGAAATACCTCATCCACGTTTCTGCCGTAAATATGAAGGAGCTACTGATTCCTTGGTGTCATGTGGTTTCTGAGTCCTCAATTTGGCCGGGGGGGGGGGGGTAGGGGGTTGACTGTTGGGTCTCATTCAGCAATTGGCAATGTATGAACACATTGAGTACAAACAAGGTAAGCAATTGTTGATTTTTCGCAGTCTATTAACTGATGTTTCTTTCTTCATTTGCTTGTTAGGTGCCAGCCATGGACTATAGTGCTGACAGGTGTATCGGTGGTTGCATGCAGCTGGATCATTCTACACTCTGTTATCGTGACTGCCTTAGCTTCTTCTGTAATCGGTGTATGGTGGTATATCTTCCTATATTCTTATCCCAAGGTATGTATGAGCTTCCCCTACTAATCCTGACATATGTGTTACACCACAGAGTGTATTTGCCTGATTCTACTTAGTTCAATAAAACCAAAAATTCATCATTAAGCAGTTTGAATAGCGTCTGTTGCTCCACCAGCTCCTGCTTCATACATTTGGCTTTGTATCTGATCCCTAGATGTTCTTTTCCAGTGCGGGATACACGCCATTATGAATACCCGGGTTGAGTTATCTGAAATCTGACTCTGAACAAATGTCAAAGCTTCTTGTTGGGATTTCCTTTTTTCTTTTTTTCTTTTTTTTTGGGCGGGAGGGGGCCGGTTGTTACTTTGCTTCTTTGGTTTATTTTGGCATTCAAACACCAAAGCTTCTTTTACTCCATTATTTTCTCTTGGTATAAGCTTAAACTTATGCGAGTATGAAAATGTGACACTTTTTACGATCATATAAGACTGATGCCGCGTTGTTGCTGTTTTCCATCAGGCATATACTGAAATGATTGGGGAGCGAAGAAAAAGAGTGGCCAGCGGTACGGAGGACACATATGGGTGGAAAAAGAATGAGTTGTAGTGGCCATCAGATTGATTGACGACCCCTTCGTTACCATTTCTCCCTCTTATACAACATGATTGAGGGACTGTGCTTTTGAAAATTGTGCAAAATGGCTCGCAAACTCCATGATAGAGGCTACAGGTAGTCTTGAGTTCTTTGTCAATGGGAAGGCTGGAAGTTAGATATTGAGATGTGATTTGTAGTTTACTAACTACTACAATTCTTGGTATAGATTGCAACATCCAAATATCTAATTCTTCAATCCTCATGAATAGTACTATATATCTGAGATGCATTTTGAGCTTTTCGAGAATTCGAGTACTACATGTGGCACAAGTACCTAAAATTTGTGGGCTATTTCTTCCCAATGTCTCTGTATTGAGCCAACAGGACTTTGCACAGATAACATTAGCTTTGCCACTTTTGATATAGAGATATAGTTACAGTAAGGACATAATGCCTCCTGCTGTACAGATGTTCAACACTCAAAACAGCATCAATTCTCGATCACATTTTAAAATATCAGTTTCAGCAGATCGAGCAGCAAACCACTGGCCAAACCTGAGCCAAATACGCATTTAGATTTACTATGATTTAACATCCAAACTAAGATCCAAGTTCTTTCAGTGTGCCATGAAGCTTTTCTTTTTCCGCTGTGACAAGACAATTTATTTACAACTTATCATGGAAATGACTGAACCCTAGTCTTGTATCATTGTCCAGGCAGCTCAATTACTCATGTTCTCAACATGGGACGACGAGTTGTTTCACAAATGATGCATCATGGCGTCGAACTTAACCAGTATATCGCAGGCCTGGCAGTTGAAGCAAATAATATTCTTCTCAAGAGGGGAGGCTCGATCGTATTCTGTGGCGTGACAGAAACCTTTGGAGTCTCTTTCAGTTCTACGATAGGAGATCCCACAACAAAGCCAACAAACATGCCACTTTGCGGCTTTGTCAACCACATGTACATTTGAAAAAAAGTATAAGTATCCAAACTCAAAAACTTGAATGTTCTCCTAATTCCCCGTTCCATTCCAATTTCTAGTATGCTGATACTTACCATGGTAAGGAGAAGCTTTTCTGAAATGTACGGACTATCCTGTTGTGCACAACAAAGATATAGCCGATGTTTTTGACCGGTTGGAGTGTTGGATGTGTCCCATTGCTGGCTTCCTTCTATCTTGCTGCACTTCTTTAGGGTCATTTGAAGCAGATCACTCCATCAAGGTCCGCTTCCAGAATCACTAAAGATTGTAGACACTCGGAAATCCACTGTAGGACTCGAAAAACACGAGACATCCTGATAATTGTCCTGGACATAATTACCAAGATTGTGGGTCGTCTGGATACAAGAACGTTAAACAGGAGACAAGGTTTCCTGCTAATGCTAGTTTAGTCTAAATTATGCTTGAGTTTCGGATGATGATACGTGGATTGTCCAGAATGGTAACATGGGTTGGAGGAAGCTGAAGTGTTACTGTTAACAATGGTCTAATGGTCCTGAGCATCTTCATCACTATCCTTGTCATCTCATTCTAGCATCTTTCAAGACCATCATAATTCATAAGGCCAGAGCGGACCTGTGAGACATCCGTATCATAATTCTGACAAACCGGAGCACTCTTCCGTTACTATCCCGTTCTTTCTGCTCAAACACATTTCTATCAGATTGAAACCCTGAATGCTAATGTGCTACAATTGCACAAAACTCATCATCATGTCTTTTCTCGAAGACTCGAACCTACTTACAGCACTGTTAATTGTAACTCTGCTGTTGTGCCCCACATTTACAGTATCCACTTTGCACACAGCATAAAGCACAAACAACGATGAGAATGTAATCCTTAAGAAACCAAATAAGCAAAGAACAAGTCCCAGTTCAATTATCTAAACAATGCACCAGAAGTCATACAACAGCAGCAGCAGCAACGACCAACAGTGCAAGGATTCTGCACCGGATCTACAGAACTCTATGATAATGAAAAAATGCACCAGAAATAATGATAACGAGAAATCCATTTCAGCAGAAGGTTGCATTATTGTGGAACTTTATGTCAAATAAAAAATGATAGCCCGAATACAACTATAATTTAAACATGACTCCACCTTTGCAAAGTTCAGTTCTCGGACATTTTGAAGATATGAATCTGTTTGAAACACAAGGGCAGTGCAACCGCAATGCCGCCAAAACTGCAGACAAAATGTTGGACGTTTACATAGTGCCATGAAGCATATCAGCTTTATTTTGATGCATTTTTCTTCACTTGCTTTTGTTTTTACAGCAAGAATGGACCCCTTTTCACCAGGCAATAAGAAAGAAGGAATCAGAAACTTCCAGGCTTGCCCTGATGATCACATTTTACTGATATTTCTTGAATTTTACATCAGGAAATAGTATTCCAAGTGAACAAAATTCCAGCACATCAATGAACTACTGACGGATCTAAGAGAAATTATTAATACTTGACGCAAATGCACAAAAAATCCTCAAGAGAATCAACTCCAAATTAAACAAAAATACTAAAACATATCAACCAAATGCAACTGCAGAATGCTGGAAGCTTTTGGCAATGGTCTGAATGAAAGACAGCAGTCGCATTTATCAGCGTTCCTTAAGCAAAGAAATAACCTGAACTTCAATCTACACAAAGTATTAGGAGTAGTTTTAGCATCAAAGGAGGGATTAAGTCCAGAAACATGATATTTTGCTTACAACAGCGCGAGGCTGTTCAGTTTATAAGAAGCTGCAAGCATCAATCTATAATCAAGGCAAAGCCATAACTCCATTGAGTGAGGGCAGCAGCAGTGCAATTATTTTTATTTCTTTTGGAAAGAGCAACATGCTGAAAAATTTAAAAGTGTGTACTTAACTGATAGACGACCTAAACAGCAAGAGGGCATTTGGTCTAGTGGTATGATTCTCGCTTAGGGTGCGAGAGGTCCCGAGTTCAATTCTCGGAATGCCCCACCCTCAACATTTCTACTTTTTTTTTTTTTTTTGATTTCAATGCACAACAACTGAAAATTCAGCATAGTTACTAGTAAGCATCACCTGAAAAATTTGAATAACAACATGTCCATTGCCAAAGTCCAGAAAAAGAAATGAAAATGTAATTTGAACTAGCGCTATAAAATGGGTTGGGTCGGGTCAACCCATTTAATAAACGGGTCAATTTCGTGTCGACTTTGGAAATAGCTTAGAATTTGCTCAAAAATGAAAAATAACAAGTTTTTACACTAAACTGTCAAATTGTGTCGAAATCGATTTGGGTCGGGTCAGGTTCGTGTTTCTCTCAGTAAATTTGGGTCGGGTTATCGTATCGGGTCAGACTTTTACAGTTTTGAACTATTAAGTCCTATTGTATTTCCGACATTTCTTATTAAGCTTCATTTCTACCAATCGCTCAGCTCCATGACTCGGCCTGTCTTTTGATGACTGGACGAAAGTATTTACTGGAGAGATGGATATGGAAAGAAAAGAGTGGAGATCTTTGCACATTGAGTTAGGGAATACCAACCTCTAAAAAACTCTATGACATAGAGAGAGATACAGAGAAGTAGGTAAAACACAACAAACAGACAATCACTGCAGGCATGAGGGCATTTGGTCTAGTGGTATGATTCTCGCTTTGGGTGCGAGAGGTCCCGAGTTCGATTCTCGGAATGCCCCATTTTTCCAATTTTTCTTTTATCCTATTTAAACCAATCTTGTGACTTTCACTCATATTTAACTCTTAACATGTATATTTTCCCACCTACCTATATATTCTAGTTTCCACACTTTCCTTGATAATGTTTACTGTAAATATTTTTATTTAAATTGTTAGAGAAAACATATTTTCAAAGAGTACTGTTAATAATTTAGCTTTGATAGCATGTATCCTGTATAAATTGAGAGTTATGTGTGATTAATTCAGATAATTTGAGAAAAAAATACAAAGCATAATATATAGATCATTTTTGTGTGATTAATTTCTTCCAATTGTAAGAGTTATTTTCTCTCCCCAGTCTCCAATCATGAGAGCTTCAATTATTTCATGATCATCTTTCCTTGTTTTTGCGCAGTTATTTCTTTACTGCTATCTGTTGCTTTTATGGTGAAAGATCTAATATTTATTATACGTACAATGAGGAACGGAATACAAACGAGTTCAATAGGAAAAATAAAATGATTTAAGGTGGTATTACTAATTTTGCCATGTAACAACTTAGGTAAGACTTTAATAAACAATGTGCAATCTTTGAACTTTTCTATTCAATTCACTTCAACTAGCAATGCTAATCATGCATCACTTCAACTACATAGATGCTGCCTATAAACTCATAACAACATTTATGTAGTTAGTAATGTTTGATACACCACTTTGGTTGCGTAAATGTTACGTACTTATTTTTTAAATTAAATGTTAATTAAAAGTTTAAGTCTCAAAAATATCACTAATACATGTATAACAACAATCAGTTATCCATACTTGATACGTCATTTTCACTGCATAAATGTTGCAAAGAGTGCTGTATCTTTGTCCCAAGGAAGGCCATAAAATGCCCAGGACTTATATGTTCATTACGATAACTCGAAATTTGAAAACAACAAATGGGCATTTGGTCTAGTGGTATGATTCTCGCTTAGGGTGCGAGAGGTCCCGAGTTCAATTCTCGGAATGCCCCAACACAATTTAATTTTTAATTTGTCTTCTTTTTCAAATCTTTTTTTTCACCTTTTCATTTCACCTTTTTGCGCGCACTGAGAGAAGTGAAAATATATTTGTACATATCAGATATATGTTGTAGATGTCGTTGTAGCTAATCGACAAGTAGATACAAGTTGTCCACAACGAGTTGTGTTCAATTACGAAAGTTAACTAGAATGTTTTAAGTTAGGCTATCAAAAGGCAGAAAATAGAGAAAAAAAACTAATCTAATGAAGGGTGAAAGGGCCCTCAGTTATGATTTCACCACCAAATGGGTTGACTAATCGAGTCTACTTCCTAACCTACCCAAGTTATAATAGTAACTAGAAATGATCGGTTGCACCCTCAAAGCATATCTAAACCCTCTTTCAAAGGTCCAAAACTAGTCTAATTAGCATAGCTGCCCATTCTCATAGGGTTTAGTTTACTTAGACCACAAGAATAACAACTTGGGACGTAACAAGGATCCAAAATATTTTCATATCCAAATCTCAACCATTCTGATCTCTTCCACACTAGTAAGTTGACTTCATCTTTTAGCATAAGTCAACCATCCAAAAAAATATGATTAAAACTCGTTTGAGCATTTCATCAAATACTAGGCGAGTACGAGGGAAATTGCCTAATTACAAGCATGAATAGGAGGTTTATGGCAAAACCAAGACTAATCAAGCGTCATTGAGGTAGTCAACAACCTAAATAATATAAAACTAGCCATTAGTTAATATATTAATCATAACTATAGCCAATGTTAACTAAACTAATAACTAAACTAACAAGCATGAAATAGAGAAATAAACCTAATCTAACACAGATTAAACCAGCTAATCATAAACACAAAATCATAATAAAAACAAAACATTTAAACTAAATACAGACTAAACTAACATTAATCATATCTACCAAATGAAGCAAGCACAAAAAATAAAATAAAGAGAGAGGGAAGAGAGAACTTAATAGATTAGAAGCTTAAATCTTCAAAATACACTATCTTCAACATTCTAACCTAATTTAACCTAATTTATTCTTCCCCAATATTGGGATTTTAAGTCGCTAATTAAATCCTAAAAACCCACCTCTAAAACACCCCAAAAACTCTCCTGAAAAATAAGCCAAGTTGCGATTAAGTAAACTCAGGAGCATGTGACATGGACCTGTCAATTGACACAGGCAACCCATGTTACGCACTGGCCAAAACAAATGCAGAGTGCACAAGCAACCCGACTGTGTTTCTAACCGTGCCAATTCGAGTGACACGACTGTATCTGGCATTGGCCGTGCACTCCTGCATTGTATCAGGCATTGGCTTGCAGGATGGTCCATCTTGTGTAGCAGAAGATTCACGTAAGCAATGGCATGGCATGGATGTCCGAGGACTTTGCAGAAGGTTCATGCTTGGACCTTGCAAACCTAAGCGGATTGTTCATGGTGGATGCTCCATAGGCTAGCGGAAGTGCATCTTGGATGCTCGATTCGCTAGCAAAAGATCAGGCTTGAATGCACGAGGCTCGATTTGATGGGCTTTCGACACTTGTCCACCAACTTTCCGTCACATGCTCGGTTACTTTTATTACCTACGTGAATAAAAACAAGTAAAAATCCTAAAAAAGTACATTGTTTATGAACAAGAAGTAGGTGAACGAGATATATAAAACACGACATTTTTTGCCCCAAACAGCATTTGTGTAAGCCACTCAATTGTATATACACTAAAACACATGCTAAACCACAATGACACCAGAATCTAATTGTGGGAAGTGGGAACCAAACACTCATACAGGGTAGAGGAGGATGTAGTTGAGGCATACGGTAGCTCTAAAAAAGGATACAACTGGTCAATGGGAAAGCAGAAAGCGGGCATTTGGTCTAGTGGTATGATTCTCGCTTTGGGTGCGAGAGGTCCCGAGTTCGATTCTCGGAATGCCCCTTTTAATCAAATTATATTTTCAGTAATGCTTGGGTGTGCTGCACAGTTTAACAGAACTATATGTAATAAAACCAGGTGTGAAAATCGCAGGGCATTTGGTCTAGTGGTATGATTCTCGCTTCGGGTGCGAGAGGTCCCGAGTTCGATTCTCGGAATGCCCCCTGCTCTTTTTTTACCCATTTTACAGCGAGGAATTTACGGTTCAAGGGCTCATTTGCATGACTCAAAATTTCAAAAATGGCTGGATATTCTGTTAGCTTTCTTCACCTCCTAAGGTCTCAACTTATCTTAAAGTATTATGTTTTCGCAGTGCCTTTCTGACATCAAATTTTATGAGTAAGTTTTCCTATTGATAGTCATTTCGATTTCTACGTATTTTCCTATATTCCTGAAACTCTTTATTTTGGTTTAGACGCTAGCTCCTATCAAACACTTGGCTCCATGGACACTCACATTTGGTTCATTTTAACAAACAATGTCCAATTTTTGTTTAAAACAATTTTCAAGTTCAACACTGTACCTATGTTAAACAATTAGTAGTTTGCCCTTGAATGTGACTATGATCAAGGTTGAATGTGATAACCCCAGTCCCCATATTATAGTGTAATCTCCTTACAAGCAGATTGAAACATACAAGACAGTGTCGTAAATTAATTTGCAATGACAGTAATATTCAGACAGATTGCAATAATAAGAATGTTTTGTAGGTTAATTATTAAATAAGCTAAAAGAGTCATTGGGCATTTGGTCTAGTGGTATGATTCTCGCTTAGGGTGCGAGAGGTCCTGAGTTCAATTCTCGGAATGCCCCTCATGATGTGTTTTTTGGAGCTTAATTACCCTTCCATCCCCCAGGGCCAAAAAAAAAAATAAAAAAAATGTTATTCTTTGCCTTCTTTTAGACGTTTAACAGAACATCAAGTGTGGAAGGTGTAAATAACGCATGCAAAAGACACTTTCAATTCTGCTTTTGAAATTAGAGCGAATCCAGCGATGAGCCAATTTTTTGGTTCACCAGTTGGGGGCCTACCACTACCACGTCAACCTTCTCTCTAATTTTTTGCCTCACAATCCTCACTCTCTCCAGTGAAAGACTCACTACTTTGGCTCACCAAATAAAATAATACTCATGGACCCACTCTATAACACACAATTCTATTTTTAGAATTTTAAAAAAGAGAAAAAACTAATCAAAAAAATATTAAAAAAATCGAAAAGCAAGTCTTCACTGCTTGTGAGGCAACTCGTGCCCATGAGCCTCCTCGCGAGGCTTCTGCTGTAAGCCAACCATTGGAGTTCTTCCTCCTCCCTCACCCCTTTCTCTCTCCTCTAATTTACCTCGTGAGGCAGCCGCTGGGTTTGCTCTTATATTTTTTAATTCACTCAAGCAATTTTCAAAGAACCAAGCTCCCAACTGTTATAGGGGTAGTTGAGGTAATTAAAGGTTGCTTTATTTGTCACGTTATCACCTCACTGAAGTTGGATCTTACATTAAAAGTGCATGAACAGTTAAGGGTGATCAAAACTTAGTAGACTATGTCAAGGTTTGAAAAATTAATGTCGAAAACCTGATTGGTGCTGCATGCAAAAAACTCCATTATTATGTATATAACTATTAACATATGCAAAGTCCAGAATTTATACCCTTTTACATGTAAAACTTAAAAGCATTTTGTATGCGCATGAGTGCAGATTGGATGTATGAACATTTGAATCCAAATAAAAAATCTTAACCAAATCTGCCTCTCTTCGATCAGATGTCTCATCTAAGTCAGATCATATTAAATTTGGAGATAATTGGATGAAATTAAATTTGATTATACATTTTCATTCAATATTTACTCAGTTTGTTCTTTTGAACTTTGTTTTTTCTGGATCACCCACAAATTGAATGTCAAATGTCTTTTCAATGTCAACTACTATTTTACATCAAGACATTTCAATATGTTGAAGTAAGGTAGTGTTAAAGAGAGGGAAGTAGTGAAATAGGAAGAAAAACCGGAAAAGAAAAAATGCAACTTTTGTTGACAGAAAGGAAAGATTGAGATAGAGATTGGGAAAAAAAAAAAAATTGGGGTAAATTTGGTAATTTTTATTGGTTAAATTGCTAATTCTAGTGTTTAACAAAGAGGTGTTTGGAATAGTTGTTTTTACCTAAACAACTCTTTTTTGTAGAAATAACTAAATTGCCCTAGACTTTGGAGATATATGTACGTTATACCTTATATACCTATTGCAATAATATTGTAGAAAAACTATCATATGATCTATTCATATACTATCATGATAATGTTACTTATATTTTGCTTATGTTTTATTATTTGCTCAAATGGGTTGTTTTATTTATTTTATTTACCGATACTTTTGCAACCATTGGAAAAAACATATCTTTTAGACAATTGCTCGCATTGGATGTTATTGAAACCTACTGGCTATTGATAACTCTGATTGCGGGCAGGGTAAAATTATTTAAGCGAACACATAAGGTACAAAGTAAACTATATTTAATTAATTTTTTCATTTTATAAAATAGTTTGAAGTCAAAATATATTAATTTAGATTAATAGAAGGTTGAGATTATAGGATAATAATCAATGGTCTTAATTGATTCCACTATGGTGGTTAATTATCAATATGCGGCAACTATTGTAGAAAAAAATTAACAAGAAAAGGAAAAATTATGTCTAATAAATAACACAAGAAGACCATAAGACATAGGTGTCATGTAAATAGATAGTAATTGAAAGGAAATTGAGATAATTAAATAATGAATACAAATAATGTAGAATAAGTACGAAGTTTAGGGGTTTTTTTTCTTCTTCCCCTTTTTAGTGCTTAAGAAAATTAGATTTTATGAATAAATAAATTTGTACACATGACATGTGATTCAAGATTTTGTTTAATGGAGAATCAATATCGGGATACAATGGAAGCTCTACAATATTGAGTTGGACTTTATGTACACATGAAGTGTAATTAGAGTTTAGCACATCTATGACCAACCAGCATAAGTTGGTGCCTATAAATAGACACCTTAAGTTGGCCAAAAAAGAGCAACCACACTCAAAACAAGAACCAACTCCTCCTAACGGCCCTGTGCAAAGAAAGAGTACTATGGCTAGGCTTAGCACTGCTTTCGTTGCTCTCTTCTTTGCTGTCCTCCACCTCCATTGTGCTGTTGTTCCTACGCTGGCTAATGGTAATGCATAGTGTCTATTACATGTCCATATGTGTGTGTGCGTGTGTGCATGCGTGTTGACAAGTTTAATTAAAGCACAAATCTTTGGGGGCAAAATCATCGTCTATTGTATTATTTTCGGAACTCATCAGCCTTGTAATTGTCTGTAAACAAAGAAATGAGTGCTTCTACTTTTATGCATGAAGATGGAGCAAAACCTTTCCTAATTTTTCTTTGCCTTCTTCTTGAAGGGGCATTAATTGATAGCATTAGGAAAATTCTTACATGCTCCTAACAGCACGTGTTGTCATTTGTCACATAGATTATCTTAATATATTTTTACTGATGTAACTTTTGAGAGTATATGCTCTTAAGAGCATAATATTTGCTTATGTTGGAGTTACTATATATAATGCAAGGCAAATGGCTAGTACAAGGAGAACTCTACTATCCTGTCAAACTGGTGGGAAGAAGTATGGAAGTGCACTTTGCTCAGCACATTGCTTTTGTATAGGGAAATGGCGAGGTGGATATTGTGACAAAAATCAAATATATATGCCGTTGCTATAATTGAAGAAGTTGCATCCATTGCATAATTTATCTGCTTTAATTAATGTTCCCTAATGCAATATCACACATATAGAGTGTGTGCTTGTGTGTGTCTAGCTTACACAATAACGAGATTGTGCATGGTAGTATCAATCTAGTGACCATGTATCAATCCTATGCATGCTTACTTTTAATGGAATTAATAAACAAAAGTGTTATATTATGACAGCAACCATTAGTTTTTGGATTATATTAGATAAATCAAATAACCATAAGTTTGGGTCAAAATTAAATTCAGACGATAAAAATAAGAAAAAATCTTATGTATGGAATTAAATTCAGATGCAAAATTTATGACCATAATTGTTTTTTTATGTCAAATAAATTTGGGTAATCTGCTAGGACAAAATATTGTTAGTTCTAATTTCAGGCAAGAATTTGAATTGAGTATCTCCTTTTTTACCAAAAAGAAAGTCAAACAATAAAGAAAAAATAACTAGATATTTTTATAATATGTTAGGAATAATTCGAGTTTTAAATTTATAAACCCCAAGTACAAGGTTGTACCGTTGAGTACTTGGGGTGTCGTCCACTTGGAATTGGGTTTCAAGTACCGGGATTAGCTAGAGCGACTCAATCTAGGCTAAGAAGGAAGGAAATGAAAACAAGGCTAAACTAAACTAATAAAAAGCAAAAGAAGTGGCTTAAAACTATGATTTGATTAATTGACTAACCAAAAAGACAAGATGACTCCTAACCTACCCGACCTCAACTAAAAACAAGAGATGGTCGGCTGTACCTTCGAAGACCACCCAAACCCTCTCTCAAGGGTCACGAGCTAGCCTAATTAGTCTAACCATCTATTTTTATGGGGTTAGCCTAATTAAACCACTATATTAGAAAACCTTGGACCTAGCTAGGAATGGGGACTATTTTCATATCCCGAATCCGGCTATCTCCTCTCCCACACTAGCCAATTGCCCTCACCTCTCGGTATAAGTCAATCGCCCAAAAATCTAGATGAAAGCTCTGTTAAGCATTTCATCGAACACTTGACAGGCTTGAGGGAAAACTCTAAGTTCTAAGCGAGAATTGGGTGTGGTTAGGTCCAATACAAGTCTAGCTAGCCATCAAAGGGATAATAACAATCCAAGCCAACAAGATTAACAACTAATCACCAACAAAACGCAAAAACTCCAAATTAAACCTAAACTAACAAATAACTCAACAAACATGAATGAAGGGGAAATTAATCTAGTCTAACATGGATTAAAACAATTAATGAACACAAAATCATAATCAAAACTAAATATTTTAGTTAAATATAATCTAAACTAACAAGACTAAACAAAAGAAAAACAAGAACAAACATGAAATAAAGAGAGAGAGAAGGAAAGCTTAGGCTTGAAATGATTGAATAAACTTGAAATCCACAAGCTTGAATCCCAAAACACAATCTAATCTCCTAATCTAATCCTCATATTGAGGTTTTTATTGGCTAAAACCTAACCTAAACTAGTCTAGAAAATCGCCAAAGGAACCCCCCAAAAGATCCGAAACAAGGCCTTTAAATAGGAGACAAGCTAGACCAGAAACAGCACGCGACAGGGGAGGGGCCAACGAAGGTCTAGCTGTTGCCCGGGCGACGGTCATCCCTCCTTGGCTGGCGGCTGTGCTGGCTGGGGGATGGCGACGGGTGTCATGTAGTCGACCGGGTTCCTGTCGCGCATTGCTTTGTCTTTTTCTTTTGTTCCTTTTTGCTCCTTTTCGTGGCACTTGCTTGGTTGATCTTATTATCTTCAAAAGTAAATAAAACGAGTAAAAATCTTAAAGATTATGTTATTATACAAGCTAAGATTAGGTGCAAGAGGCACGTAAAATACGATAAATTAGCGCCTAACATAATACTTGATATTGTTGAAAGTTATTGAAAGTTGTTGAACGATTTAAAAAAATATAACTAGATATTTTCAATAAGCAATTAATAGTATTGAGAGTGTCTGAAAGTTGTAGAAAGTACTGATAGTTATTAAAAGTTGTTAAATAATGTTGAATCGTGTTGAATACTAATGATAGATATTTTTCATATGTTAAAAAGGACATCAACAAATTAAAGCAATGTTGAATTGATAGTCTTATATTGAAAACAGATACCCTAAAGATCTCCAAGTTTAATGTCAAATTTAACAGTTGAAATGTTGTTGTTTAAAATCCTTAGAGATGTAACTACCGAGAGGTAGAAACCCAAACATGTTGATAAAATATTGAATCTAGATCGACTGGCACTTTATATGCAAAAGTTATTCATGCAAGTCTTTTTTTTTTGGGGGGGGGGGGGGGGGGGGGTTATTAGGCCATGTTCTATTTTGCGTTTTTTAAGATTTAGCTAAGAGCTTACATCTCCTTACAGCTCCTTACATTTCATTGCATCTTCTTACATCTTCTTACATCTCCTTACATTTTATTGCATCTTTTTACATCTCTTTACATCTTCATACATCTTCTAGATTTTCTATAACATTCATTTATTTTAGTTACCGAAATATGTATATTTTTTAATGATACTACCAATATACAAAATTTATAAATATCTTATGAACACAACATTTACATAAACATAAAAACATAATATAACGACGTAAATTATATTTGAGTTTCGACATAAAATATATATTATTATAGATGACCATACATTTATTTATATTAAATATTATTTACTTAAAATAGGAATTTATTTGAAGAGTTGTATTCAATTTTGTCAAAAAAAAAATTATTTTTTTATTATACTTTGCTTATTCGATCAAACTAATGTTCATATAAAAAATCACCTCAAGTGGAAGAAATTTTATTCACCAAATTTATTGGGATTAATATATTTTATTATTGTGTAATTAACTTAATTAATTATTTATTTTCAATAAGTATATTGTTTTAATATTATTATTTTTCATCCAAAACGTTCATTGTAAAACAAATTATACTATACAACTCTTCTACAATTCAACAACTCCTTGTATCTATCCTTATAGCTCCTTACAGCTTCTTACAGCTCCTTACAGCATCTTACAGCTCCTTACATCTCCTTACAGCTCCTTACAGCTCCTTATATCTATCTATCTATCTAAAACGCGAAATAGAACAGACCCTTAGCAGTCTAGCTGAGCTTGAGCTCGCCAAAAACAGTGGATCACAAACAACATTTATCATAAAGTGGATGGAGGTATATGACAATAACTCCTAAAAATTTGAAGTTATTTTAGTTGGATATAATGCAATAGTGATATAAATATAATATAGTCAATTTTGAAATACAACACCAAATAATTAATTTTTGTAAAATATATATACTTTTCTACAGTACATTTTTTAAGTGACTTGTCTTGGTTTAAAAATTATACTATCCTGTATCAAATTGAAAAAAGATGGTAGGATTTAATAGTGAAGAGATATCACTACTTATAAATTGTGTAAAATCACCTTTTTAAACATACTTTTTCACAGTTATAGTTTATAGAAAACCATATTTGTCATCAAAATATAGTTTAAACATACTTATAAATTTGTCATCAAAATATCGCAATTTATTACGTACAACCGGGTGGACAACTCAATTGTCCACCCGGGCCCACCAACAGCGGTTTTGAGCCCTCCAACTGCCGAGCCCTAAGTTTTTTTTTTTAAATTCATTCTCCTCAATTTTTTGAAATCGCTGTTTTCGTTCTCTCCATTCTTCGATTACTCTCCGTTGCTTCGATTGCTTTAATGTTCAGCAATTATTGAATGGTTGAGTTTGATCTTAACGTCGCTATTGATGTTGAATCTTCATAAAACGGGAATTTTTCGTCAAGTTTGATAGTGTTTTTTCTATCTCTATTTTTATTTTCGGGATTGGAAGTTGTGTTCGTTAGTTTTGCGTTTTGATGAGTTAATTTCGATATTTTTGAACTGGATTGCATTATGTAAATTTTGGTTTCTGACATATGAGAAACGATAGCTCACCGTTATGAGTTATGTGCTCACCAAATATAGTCGTTGGCTCACTAAAGATATATATTTAGCTCACTATAAAAAATATGTTATCCTGTGCTGCAGAGTAGTTTTTGCTCACTAAAAGAAACGTTTGGCTCACTAAGATTGACCTGTGTGCTCACCGATATTACATTATAGCTTACCACAATTGTTATTGTTATTTTTCCAGATGATATTTTAATTGTTGCTATGTACATATGAGAAATAATAACTCACCAATATGAGTTATGTGCTCACTAAATATAGTCGTTGGCTCACTAAAGAAATACATTTAGCTCACTTGTATTGAGCTTGTATTCAGCAATCATAAATCAGTTCTCTACTCACCAAATGTAATCACTATAATTAATCTTGTGCCTTACAGAAAAAACAATATCTCACTATAAAAAAATTTGTTGCCTTGCACTATAGAGCATTTCTGCTCACTAACACAAGCGTTTGGCTCACTAGAATGAAGATTGTGCTCACCAATTATGCGTTATAACTCACCACAAAAATTATGCTGTGTTTTGCAGATGATACTTCATTTTTCATATCTATATTAGATCATTCTGTTGCTGAGGCTGTTGATGTTGATTATTATGTTAGAATTTTGTGTAATCCTACTGGTGTTTCAGAAGGCAAAGGCACATTCGTAAGCTATATAATATATTTAATGAGCAATACAATATTAGTAAGAAATATTTATATTATCTTTTATTATGACATAAGCGCATTCGTATTATACATATTTAGTTAGTATAATACAAATATAGTCCAACTCACTAAAAGTATGTCATAGCTCACCAAATGTAAGTCATTGTTCACTAAAAGACGAATATATCATACCTTAGAATATGAACAAAAAAGTATATGTGCCCACTAAAATTGTTTTTTCACTCATTTTTTATTATGAATGATTAGTATTCCACTCTAAATCATATTGGTCACAAAATACATTTTATAACTCACCAAATATCTATCATATCTCATTAAATAAATAGCATAACTCACTAAAAAGAATAGTATAGATAGCCAACAAATAATATTGTAAAGTTCTTGGGTTATGTTACAGCTCAATCATTTTTTACTATGCCATAAGGGTGTTTGTATTATATTTTGTGAATATAATAGAAATGTAGTGAATTAATTAAATATAGTCCAACTCATTAAATATACGTCATAGCTCACTAAATATATGTCATAGCTCACAAAAAAAAATAGACAACTAGAATATAGTTTAGTGAGTTTTAGATGCACAATAACACTTTCTTTTTTAGTACAATGGCACATTTTAATAAGTTATAGAGTATTTTTTACTAAGTAAAACCTAGGATAAATAAGATGCATTGGTTTGATCCATCCACTCACTAAAACTGTATCTCAGCTCACTAAAACTGTATCTCAACTCACTAAGTATTGTAGTGAGCTATACATTTTTAGTGAGCTGAAATTCGATTGTACAATTGGTTATGTACAACCGGTTGTATGATATACCAACTCAATAAATAAATATCATAGCACACCAAAAGAAATATGGACAACTAGAATATAGTTTAGTGAGTTTCAGATTCACAATAACACTTTTTTAGTACAATAGCGCATTTAAGAAGCTATATAGTATTTTTATTAAGTGAAACTTGAGTACATAAGATACATTAGTTTTGGTATGCGTGCTCACTAAAGTACGTATTAGCTTACCAAAATTGTGTCTCAACTCACTAAAATATTTTAGTGAGTTGAACATTATTTTTAGTGAGCGAAACTGGATGCACAACAGCACATTTTAGTGAGCTATAGGGTATTTTTAGTGAGCCGAAATCCGGCGATTTTTTTTGTGTTTTGTACGTGGGGACAATTTGTGGGTCCGGTTGTACAATTGCATTTGTACAACTGGGTGGACGATATACCAACTGTCAAAATATAATTTATAGAAAACCATATTTGTCAAAAATATTATTATGTTGTAGCAAAAGTATTTTTGTGGCAAAACCAAAATTTGCTACAAATTATGAAATACATTGTATGACTTTAACCAAATTATGAAATTCATTGTATATATGAAATTAATATTATTGATTTGTCTCTGTCAAGCTCTATATCTACATCATTACAAACTCAATTCAACAATAGTGTTTTAAACATAATTAATTATGTTTAAAACATATCCATTGTACTTTGACCAAGTGATCAAGAATATCAATCAATAATGAAGACGATCAAGGACAAAAATAGATATTTGATAGACAACTAATCAGGAATATATTAATCCTTGTCTGCATGATACATGGTATGTGAAGCTTTCGTACATGCAAGACTGTACATTGGAAGTTTGAATCTACGAGTGGAACGAAGTGGACTGGAATAGATGGATGAGATTATACTTTACTGTTTTCAGATAAACTAGCTTTTATGATGAGACGGAAGGGTAGGCTTGTGCTTAGTAATTTTTGAAGTCGACTCGATTAAGAGTTTTTGACCTGTAAAAAAAGGCAGACCTCGGATGTGGACTAGAGGAGAGCCCATTCGACGATCAAGTCAGGCACGAAAAGAATTGACAGAGAACAGAGTTTTAAAGATTGCAACTTTGAGGATAAAGATATCTGACAACGATGTTGCCTAAGAATATGCTCTGACAATATGAATTATTGTGATGCCGTGAAAAATGTGCTAGAGATGATGGACGTGTCTATTTATAGCCAGAGTAAATCAGGAGTAGGATGGTCATTTTACCATTTTTCTTCAAAATCTGGCCTATTTAGGCTTCTTTTGCTAGCTAGACTGATGCGTAAGTTTCCCGACCTAGCTTGCCTGCACCCACTGCCATGGTGGATGGTGACGGAACATGAGATCCATATTTTTCTAATCAATGACCATGACATGATCACTTGAGTATAGCGTTTTTCAAGTACACATTATATATGCAGCTAAAATAACTCAGAAAATCACGATTAGAAAACTTTTCTCATACTCTTAAGATCGTACTAATCAACCCAATATTCTTAATTATGACTTAAATTATATATACTAGGAAAATTACTAGTACATGTATACTTGGTGTCTCCGTCTACTAAAATAATAATACGATCTCATTGGAAACTACGTAGGATTCAAAGAAATCTATATGTAAGTAGCATGCGCTGTCCTTATGAGTACAGAGATGCGTATTTTATATACTTCATTACCTTTCAAGCATAATTTTGCTAACTTTCTAATTCATCTACGTTGGAAAAATTGGATCAATAGTTATAATATAAGATTAAGAAATGTACATTAATATTTGAGTTCATCCTCTGTTTTATTAATTAGTATTTCTTAGTTAGTACTTCTTAGCATAATGTTATACTAATGTTGTACATAGTTACTGTCACCTGTTTTATCAATATTTCTTAATTCATTTCCTGTTACTTATTTTTAGTTTTTTATAAAATATTTTCATAAATTCTTTTTTATGGGAATCAGCCCTCTACAAGCAAGGATGTTTGTAGAAGTAAAATTGCCTACAATTAGAATTCTTTAAATCCCGTAAAAGCGGGACCCACATTAGGAGGTATTGTTGTGTTATTATTAAGAAACGTACATTTTAGACCTGAAAATGGATCAAAATTTGAATTGACCTGAACTTAACCATACTCAACTCAAAATTCGCTACAAAGTTGTTTCTTTTTTGGGTGACAAGCTTATTAGACCAAACATCGATTGATTTAGAGTCGACATGAACCAAAAATCACTCGATCCATACCAAACTGATCAAAAATATTGTTTGGCCCAAAACATAACCTAAAATCAACTTAACCTAATCCGTACTCGAATAATGGGACCGTTAATTTGCGAAGCCCAGCTGCCACCACAACATCAAATTGGCTCATCAATCCATTGTTTGATTCATAATAGCTTATTAAACTGCGCAACCCTAAAATGAAACATATTAGGCGCCGAATTGAAAAATTAGATTATTATCATACCATGCTCCAAATTAGATAGAATTATTAGGACCCAAAAATCCTTCTCTTAATTAATTCACATTTGATCAGTCAATATCAAACTGGTGCAACCTGATAAAGATGGAGGTTGGCCAGTAGGCCCAGTACATTTTTATTTTTATTTTTTTATCAGAACAAACAATGACCACTGCATTGTAGAATGCTTAGGACCTGTTTTTTCGTTAGTAAATTCCAATTCGTTCACTGCAATCCACTTCACAAGCTTCAATAAAAAAATATATCCACTTCAACCAATTTCACTCATTTCCCAACCCCCTATTTTTCAACGATAATCTAAAAAAAAACCTAGAACATTTTGAAATATTCTAAAACTTGACCGTTGATAACAAGATGTTTCTATAGATTATTATTTCTAACAAGGATTATGAAGACATAGTCGTTTCTTTTTCTTTAAAAAAAAAAAAACTAACAAGGTATAACATTTTCACTTTAATTTCCCTTTTGGTATTACAATTTTTATACAGATTATTAAGATATAGATAAATCATAAATTTTTGGCTAATAACATCTCATACAAGAAGTATTGTGCCATTGGCTTCTTTTAGGACCCTTTTAAAAACAGTTTCAAGATAAGAATAATATGTATTAGAGTGTCTTTTTAAATTAAGGGGTAATTAACAGTTCATCGAATAATATTTTTTATTATAGTCATCTCTAAACGAAGTATAAAATCACCATAAGGCATCCATCTCACAACACATTCTAAGTGAGACGCTCTGACCAAAGGCTTACTATTTTTTATGATTTTTTACTATAATATTTCCCTTCTTTTTTGTGATTATAGAATACAAAAGACGGTTGTGTATTTGACAATAAAAAAATATTTTTTTTGTCTTCTTCATAATAATTTGGCAGGTAGATTTCTTTGGCACTAGCACGTATATTTGACAATAATAAAATTGAAAGTTGACTTAAGATCTTAATTTCTGACCTATTGACACAATAATTGTGGTGCATCCTAATTTGACCAAATCAGAGCCATACACTACCACTGCCCCTAGAATTTTGACTCGGCCTCTGAAATGTGAATCTGTGAATCACTTCACATTTGCATTTGCTCATGCTGGGGGCCAAATAGAGGGGCCATCTGTGGGAAATATACATTACTGGTGCCCTATAAATACACACTTTGTTTAGCAAAACTTCATCAACAAGCCCCAACAACTAAATCCAAACACCAAATCCTTAGAAATTAATTAAGATTATGGCTAAGCAAACTGGCACCACTTTCACTGCCCTCTTATTCGCTTTCCTTCTCCTCCATTGTGTTGTCCTGCCTGCTCTTGCTGATGGTAACAATTTATCGATATATATACTCGCTTTTAATTATATGTTTACCATATGTCTATGTAATATATGCACAACTTAATCTGACAAATATCGCTTTTGTTGTTTGTAGTATATCTATAAGTATTTGCGTGCGTGCGTGCATGTGTATGTATCTGATGTCAATGTTATTGAACTATGAAGGTGGGTCAAGTGGAGCGGGTGAGACGAGGAGAACTCTACTTTCTTGCCAAGCCGGGGGTCCCAGCTGGGGGGCCGCGGTTTGCTCAGCACATTGCTTGAAGTTGGGGTATTGGCATGGAGGATACTGCGATGGTCATCAAGTATGCCACTGCACCCACAGCTGATCTGCCCATGCATGCACGTCTATGCTCCGAATCGACCCGATCTTGATGCAAACCTACTGCATATGCTACAATTGTATGAGATATCGAAGTACTTAATGTAAAAGACTATAATTAGAGTGATAATAATGTAATGTTCATGAGGAGTGCTTGCCTTTACTTGGCTCCCATGAATTAATCCTACTTTCGAAATTCTCTCATATACAATCTATGATATGATAATAACAAGTTACAAGATTATGTAAGCCTTTGCTAGTTCATCTGTCTTGCACTGTTAAATCCAGCAATGACACCCCAGACAGAGCAAAGTAGCTTCAGTAACAACTGTAACTAGGCCGTAGTTTGGTCAAGCTGGCTCGTTTTCTTTCGGCTTGAAAAGTTGGGCTCATGGTGAGTCCATGCTGACCTAATGCTGGCTTGTGTAGTCATCTGAGTTGAGTCTGAGCCTACATGATTCAGGCATGATGAGCTTAAACAGACCAAGCATAAATAAGCAGAATAAAATCAGTAGTGAAATGCAATTCACAAAATAATTTGACATATGAACAGCATTGTTGTGGTAATTATAAAAGGCCATATGCTAGAGGAATCATTACCGTAAGGCATAGAAGGGGAGATAATAAGCGTCCATACCATAAAATCAATTTTCAACAGAATGAAAAAGACATACACTAGCGAGCCTCCATAAGGTGCCTTTCGAACTAAATATAGAGTTTACGTACTTAAACATTTTACGTAAAGAGAGTTATTTTAGCTAAGAATTATTATTAACAGCTACAGATTTTTATCTCTTTAGAGTTTAGAACTTTCATCTCGCCGTAAAGGCATAAACTCACATAAAGACAAAGGCAAAGTATATTTTGCCTATGCATAACTTTTGAATTTGAAAATTTTGAAACAATTATATAAAAATGCCAATTAGTCAGTTGAGTGTCAATATCATACTTAAGCCTAGAGTAGTGCATTTGGGCAATTTCAACTCGGATATTCCCCCACAAGTTAAGGTCAGTGTTTCGAAGAATTGAAATAGCAGTTGTATTTGTGAATATGCCAGCTAATGGTACAGGGCCTTCAAGGTGATTCGTGGAGAGGTCTAGAAAAACTGCAGGTAATGAAGAGAGCCCAAAGAGGCAGGAATATCTCCAGAGAGATTATTCGATGAAAGGTCAATGGACTCAATGCCTTTCATGTCAGCTAAAGCACTTGGCATGTGCCCATGAAGGGAATTTCAGGACAAGTTTAGGTACTCAAGGTTAGAGCAACCACCAATGGAAGACGGTATGTCTCCTGTAAAGTTATTGCCAGATAAATCTGACTCTTGAATCATTTTCAAGTTGCCTATATGTTCAGGTATTTGGCCTTCTAAGAAGTTGAAAGAAAGTTTAAGTTCTCCTGCCAAGTTTGGAAGGGCAAAGATCACCACTGAGATGGAAGAGAGGTTCATAAATGAGGCTGGAATTGAGCCTGTGAAGAAAGAGATTTCCAAGCTCAGATGGGATCCTTCCCTCTAGATTGTTTGATTAAAGGGAAAGGAGTCTAAGTTGCGAACAAAGGCCCAGTGAACCAGGGACAGTTCCTTTAAGGCAGTTTGAACTAATGTTCAGTGTTCTAAGCCGAAAGAGATCGCCAATTTCTTTGGGGATTTCCCCTGAAAGCTATTGCCAGTAAAGTACAAGGCACTGAGGAAAGGCAGGTTTCCTATGTGGGGGGCAATGGTACCAACAAGTCCTAGGCTATCAAGATCAAGACTTGTAGTTTTTGACATTGTAGCTAACTCCCTCCCAGCTGCAAAATGGAATGTTGGAATTTCAGATCTGTAAAACTCTGCGAGGATCATAAGTTATGTAGGACTTGAAGGCAACAAGTGACTAGTGGTTCGTGTGGTTACAATGCCTGTCAAGGTCTTGTGTTTCGTGTGGCTTAGGAAAGGAAGTCGAAGGAGACTCGTAGAAGAACTACAAGCATCATGGATACAATGCCTTCATCCATGTTTTCTCCAAAAGTCAATAAGAAATGCAAAAGAGCAAGTACAATTTACAACAAGTATTGAACTATAAATATTGGCACCAAAGGCAGTTCTTCAATGATATTGACTTCTGATTATCACAGACTCGCACTATGGTAGGTGCTAGGCAACATCATAATGAGAACGTCTTATAAGCAACAATATTGCGACAGCCTTTGACAAAAGATTATATATGGTACATACTTAAGAGTAATACAAATGATAGCTTGACTTGAATGATTAGGCTAGAAATCTTTCTTATCTACAAGGACATATTGGTCCCTGATCATTCTGGTCAAATCTCTCTTATTCTACAAGGAAAGATCGGTTGTTGGTTCACGTTATATTAGCTTTTCAAGCACTAGTGTAGATCCTAGCATCAAGCAAGATTCATACTGAGCAAGACTGCAGAATGCCAAACTTCGCCATGTCCTAGCCTCATCAAGTACCACACTGGCTAGGTTGTCCTTCCTGGTGTTGAAGACAAGATTTTGTCGAATCCTTCTTAGGTGAACCTCGTGGATAAATTTGGTATTACTCAGTCAATGATCTTAAGATCTTTGGTTATGCTTAGACCAAGACATGATGGCGAGTATTCCCTGCAGTGTCTAAGAGCAAAACATCAGGAAAGGATGGTCGTTTTTGGCGCATATCACGAACATGAAACAAGCAAATGGTAACTGAAGTATGAACAATAAAGCTTACATACCAAGTCTTACAAATGAAATATGTGGGACTTCTTCAGGGAAAAATGAGCGTACATACCATCAAAATACAATTCAATCATCAGATGACCATAACTTAAAAGAGACTAGCCAGTATTCATATCATACATCAATATAGTAGAGCTTCGTGAGCCTCACCACCTTAATTTATCGGAGAGGACTAGTGCCAAGATCCGTTGTAGTCTAGATGGTTAGGATACTCGGCTCTCACCCGAGAGACCTGGGTTCGAGTCCCGGCAACGGAATTTACTATTTTTTAGTCTGTCGCATGATCAGAGTTCCTGTTTTTGCTGGCAGAAAAACTATAGCAGTTTTCTATCTTATTCTAATTGCAGACAAAATTTCTCGTTTTCTATCTTATTTTAACTGAAGAAATCCCAGAAAGAAATCATGAGGGAGTTGATCAATTGAGGTGAAACCAGTCAAGTTGGCTTATTTCTTCTTCAATTCTTTACTGTCTGAAAGTGGTTTCTACACGGGCTTTTTCGCTACTTAAGGCCTGTTCTTTTCGGTGGTAAATAGGGGTTGGTGAATGGATAAGATTGGTAAGGGTTAAGAAGAAATCCCACTGTTTTTGAAGAAAGAGGACCAATACTAGGCATCAGGCAAGATTGTGCAGAGTCTGAAACTCTGACATCTCTGATCCTACTCTCAAGCGCGACCAATAGTGGGTTAGACTGGCTAGGCCTCGACTTATTCAGATCCTAGCCTCGCTCAAGCAGCACCCGAACTACATACACCGAATCTTCTACGTACAGATCCTAGCCTCAAGTGGGAATCTTAAGTCCATCAGTTGTGTTACTTGTGTCCAACTCTGAGACAAGTACCCATGCTTGACTGAGAACAACATATCAACAAAGCATGGTAGTATTCGATTTGGTTTTTACTTACGTCTTTGAAAATGAAACTAGCAACTAGCAACCAGCATGATGACTACATCTTAAACTAATCAATATATATGACAAATGGAATATATATGAAGTTTTATTCTTTAACATCACCTAAGCTATTCTCCAATTAAGTTGACTGACAATCTGCTTATCTTATGTAGTGTTCTTGTTTCTGGTCAGCATGATGACTACACCTTAAACTAATCAAGATTGCAGCTGCATTTGAAGTCAAGCAAATTTGCAATCTTTTCATGAAGTAGTACCTTTTAGTACAAATTAGGCCAAGAAATGAGCTCATATAAATGCTAAAGTTTGATCTTGAGGGCTGAGGATAATGAATCAGCAAGAAGGTCCTGTTAATTCGAAAAATCACACAGCAAGATCCGTTGTAGTCTAGTTGGTTAGGATACTCGGCTCTCACCCGAGAGACCCGGGTTCAAGTCCCGGCAACGGAACTTAAATTTTGTTTTTGCTAAACAAGAGTCCCCGCTTCTGCTTACAAATTATAAGGTAGATTTGGGTCTATAGATTCGAGTTATCAAAAATGGTAATTTTTTAATTGTTCAAAATCTACCCCTTATTTTTAATGGTTCCTATCCAAAAAAATAAGATTTATGTGGTGAAAATCGAACCACCTCAACGGATCTATAAATCCGGGTCAACCCAACTAAGTTGCTTATGAGAAGCGCATCGCTATGACCCTGAGGCCTGAGCACAATACTGCATCTTATTTTAAGAGAGAAGAAGACTTATGAGGGGATTAATTATGCACTTCGCTTTCTTTCAAATGTGATTTCAGTGATTCAGCCTTGATTATCAAAATTATGAATCGAGGTAAGAAACACACACAACTGCTTCAAGTGTTCATAGTCAACTGTCTGGCTACTTTTCTTGACACCCATCGTTCACAAATATTCACAGTTTGTGCATTTAATTTGTCATAAGCTTCAAAAACTTTGCTTTCTGATACACTTGCTACATGTTACAAGATTCAATCTACGTAAATGGTTATGTGAAATCCATCTGATGAAAGTGTTCGCGATATTAGCTGACTTTATATGAGCGTTACAATTCTCATTTCGATGAACATTACAATAAGCATCTTTATATGATTTCCGAACCGACAAAAATATGTACTTTTTGGCAATGACGGATCTAGACATTTAGGACAGAAGTGTCCATCTATTAACGTTATCACTAATATACAGGGAAAGGAGGGGAATATCTCCCTTACCTACTCAGGACCCAGAGTAGTTTGCTTTAAGCAAAGTGAACAATGAGAAAGCAATTAAATCATTATGTGTTTTTCTTCTGCTCATATGCACAGTGTTAAACCAAAAGATGATAAAGGCTCATTAGTACCATCATTAAACAAAACACTCACTTTATATACTTTACAGGACAGTTCTGATCATAATTGATACACATTATAACTAATGTACAGGTAAGCTAACTCACTCAAATAAACTTTGATCAAAACCCATGTGAACTGATCAAATGACACATTGACCTGACCCCCCAAAAAACAAAAAATAAATAAATAAAAAACCCCCTAAACAAAATCTAAATCTTTTTTAGAAGATGAGAATGAAGGATGAAATACAGCTAGCTTAAGTAGCCCTAGTCTGACAAAAGTAATAATACTGTTATGTGCATGAGTTGGGGACTGGTATCATTGTTGGATCTCCCAGCTCTGCAAAAGCCAGCCCCATTTGCTCAAAAACAAACAGAAATGACAGCTTGTCCTCTTCACTATTTGCACTATCCTACACACACTTGAAACCCATCATTCCCCTTTTCACCTTTAAAGAGTGGTGATGGGAAAACACAAAATATAACTTTACCCCACAGAAAAATTTGGGATCTTTAATTACTTTGAACAAGAACAAAAGTTAAAGTCAAAAGATAAATAAATGAAAAAAAAGCAAACCTTGGTGTGTTTTTTACCCACCAAAACCTCCCCTCTCCACCTAGGGGGGTCTAGCTTCCACTGAATTCTAGACAACAAAAGTTATGTACCACGGTATCATTGGATCCCTCATCAGCTGACACTGTTTACTCGGGTCTAGTGTGAGCATTGAACATTGAAAATGGGAATCTGCGAGTCACAAAGAATGTATGATTTTAATTGTCGGGATAAGACTATATATGCGACTCTCTACAGAAATCGTTTTGAATGACATCAATGAACTTAGACTTATAGAAGTGTCATGTTGCAGTAGTATTGAACATTGAAAATGGGAATCTGCAAGTTAAAAGAATGTACAACTTCAGTTGTCGGTGGTAAGACTTAAAGACTCTATATGCAACTCTACAAAATCCATTTTAGAACACACTAATGCATTTTTTTGATCTTTAGAAGTATCAACATATAGTCATATTGAACCTTCAGGGAATGCTTTAGTCATATGGAACCTTCAGGGAATGCTTTCTTACCTATAATACACATGTTGTTGAGAATTTTATACTGAAGCACATTGATCCATGTTCTTCATGGCTTGAAGTTCAACACTCTTCAAGTCCCGAAGGTGTTGTAAGATCTCTTGAAGGAGATCCAAACCCTTGTCACCTTTCCTCAATGAGCCAATGCAATGCTTTAGGAACTCCCTATCAGCTTCAAGTGCTTGAAGCCTCCCATACACATGATCAACCTCCTCTTCAATTGCAAGCCTCTTCTTTTCCAGCTCAAACTTCGTAGTAGGAGATTTGTTCAATTCTACATAGTCAAAACCTTGCTCTCTTCCCTCAAATTCTCCATCCGGGGATTCCATCAATTCGGTTGCATCAAAAAGAGGAAGAAGCCTCTTGTGCATTGAACCATTCGACTTCCTCTCTGAATGATGCTTACCATTCACATGAGAAAACCCATTGTCATCCCCGTTAGCATCAAAATCTTTGCCATTCTCTTCATAGAATTGCTCAAATGGCTTCATGTTCTCGATGTGTTCCTCTTCCTCCTCAGCCAAAGTGAACAGCTTTTCCTCTAAAGCCTTGAGCTGTTCAAGAATTGCCTGTCTCTCCTCTTCAAAGCCAGCCAACGACTCCTGCAATCCTAGGACAGCCTCAGTAGGAGTATCTTGGTGCCCATTTTCTTCATGACCACGTGGAGAAGTGCCATCTTCCTCATGATCCTTGGCATCATTATTCAAATCTATCGATAACCCATCGCTCTCCTCTCCATAACTGCAAGAAGCAGAGGAATTCCGGCTTCTCATGCTCCCTTCTCTCCTTCTACACAACACCCTCATCCGCTCCCTCTCCTCGTAGTCCATCACCTTCTTCCTGAACACCTCAAGCTCCTTCTCGAGCTCTTGCTTCTCTTTCTCTCGCTTCACCATGAGCTCATTCATCATCTGCAAAGCTTCCTGATCATACTCAGACTGCTCTTCCAACATCCTTTGGTACTGCAAGGCTTCCATTTGCATAGTTGCCTTCTCCTCTTGAAGCCTGTTTATCATTGCCATTGTTTGGTTAGCTGCAATGGCTGATGCACTCCTCTCTTCCTCTAGCTCCTTATACAACGCTCTCAACGCCTTCCTCTCCGCGTGCAGCTCGGATTTGAGCTTCTCAATTGTGGCACTTCCATCCCCACCCTCAAGCTCACTTATCATAATCCCATCAAGCGATTCCTCAGTGCCTGATTCCTTTCTACTCAGAAGCAATAGTTTCTTGTGCAAATGATATAGGCTTTCGACCGAGCTGGGTGTATCAGGAACTTTCTCTTCTTCTAAATCATTTTGAGACAAACCCACATCAACTTCCAGGCTTTTTTCACTAACCTCAACAACTATGTCTCCATTGTTTCCTGCTTCAGCATCACCCTCCTCAGTGTGCTTGCCATCTGAAATCATAACAAATGAAACAAGTCTTAGCAAATAAATTATATGATAAACAGACTAGGAAAAACATGACTTGAAATTCTCAATACCAAAAGAAGCAGAAGCTATCTCAGTTGGCTCCGAAACTCTATCTTCCTCCTCTTTTAGCAAAATGTGTGTACTCTCAACTTCAGGACTCTCCTCTTGCACTTGTAAAAAGGCTGCATTGTCTATTTCTCTCTTCTCCTGTAGGCAAGGCTTTGAAATTACTGAATCATCCTCCATCTTCTTCTCTTCTTCCTCTTCATCCTGCAAAGTAGCCAAGTTCCTCTCCTCAATCTTGTCCTCCTCTATTTGGGGTTGTGAAATCTCCACTGTCTCCCCCTTTTGTTCTTCTTCCACAGTTGATAATCTCCTCTCAACATTCACATGCTCTTCTATGTGGGGTTGTGAAATCTCCATTATCTCCTCCTCTTGTTCTTCTTCCAAAGTTATCAAGCTCCCCTCAACATTCTTATGCTCCTCTTCATGGGGTTGTGAAATGTCCCTTTTTTCCTCTTCTTCTTGCAAAGTTAGTAATCTCCTCCTCTGCTCCTCCTTGCTCTCCTCATAGTGGGATTGTGAAATCTCAAATTTCTCCTCTCGTTCTTCCAAATTTGGCAAGCTCCTCTCCTCATTCTTGCCCTCCTCCTGATGATGGGGTTGTGAAATCTCATACTCGTTATCCTCTTCATGGGGTTGTGAAATCTCTATTTTCTCCTCCTCAATCTTGTTTTCCTCTTGATGGGGTTGTGAAATCTCCATCTTCTTCTCCTCTTCATGAGGTTGTGAAATTCCTATTTTCTCCTCATCTTCTTCCTTCAAACTTGCTAAGCTTCTCTCATAAATTTTCCCCCCACCTTCACACACCCCCATTTGTTGATGATGATCCTCCTCTTCAACATCTACATCTACTCCCTCCAACCCAACTTTGTTCATTTCCTCTTCCTCCTCCTTTATACAGGGCAAACTCTCCTTAAACATACACCCAGAAAGAAGTTCATTTCCCTCAAAAATCAAATCAAATTCCTTAGAATCATCTTCGTAACTTGAAATCTCTCCCTTTTTCACTTTCACTGAATCAACCAAGTCAACTGGGATCAACCGATAATCATCATGATCAATATAAAATTCTAGATGCTGAGGAAGCATTTCTGGGCAGAGATTAATATTTCTATCAGTAACAACCTTCTCATTCTTAGTATTAGTATCATTTTCAACTTCTTCTTCTTCTTCTTCTTCTTCTTCTTCTTCTTCTTCGTGTTCATCCATATTAAGCAAAGGCTCTTTCTCTGCTTTTAATCCCACATCACTTTCTTTCTCCTTTTTTTCTTCCTCGTCATCATCAACATCAACACGATCCAGAATTCCATACCCAAATTTGAGATCAAAATCAGAATCCAACAACCCCCTTTGATTGATAACCCAATCTCCTGCATTTTGATCCAAAGATGAAGACTTGATGAACCCATCACAACAAGAACACTTCTTCACATCATCATCATCACCACCATCAGCTCTCACTATCCCAATCTCTCTCATCCAACTGAAAAGGGCAGCATCATGAGCAGAGGAAGATGAACAATCAAGACACATACTATGAGATTCCACAAGCTTTCTATGATTTGAGCAATACCCAATTTTGGAAATCTCGGCAGCATGTTGTTCACAGATTATATCTAACGAAAACGAAGAATTACCACTTTTGCTTTTCCGGGGTTTTAAGAAATGATGATCAAGCCTCGAACAGAAGATGCAGGGGGGTTTAAGCCCAAAAAAGCAAGCAAATTTATGGATGAGAACAGAGAATAGGGAGTTTAGGAGGAGAAGAAAGATTAGGGTCCATTCAAGGACCGCATAGATAAGAACCCTACTAATTTTGTTGGTTCTTGCGTGCAAAAGGGTTGCAAATTTGGCGGTCGCCATGGATTTATTACTACTGAAGATGGGTTTTCTGGGAGTTCTGTACAGTAGGATCAAAGCAAAGTGGAGCTGAGAATGATGAATGATTATGCTAGCTACAGAGAGAAAGTAGAGAGAAGAGAGTTTGAGTCAGAATACAAGGTGGAATCAATGGAAAATGAAGTGGGTTTGTTTGAATACAGAGAAAGAGAGGAGCCAAAGAAAGAAGGTGGGTGTGTGGGTTCAGAGGGGTCCCGGAAACAGAAGGTCTTGTCCTTTTAATTGGAGAAATACCAAAAAGGTGTATGTGTGATTGGCTTGGTTATTTTGAAAATATTTTAACTCCATTTATTTTTTTCCTTTTCTCTTCTTTTAATTAAATTAAAGCATCCCTACTTTTGACCATGTGTAGTGAAGCTAGTCATTCTATTTGATTGAACAAGATTTTTCTTAGTTTTACAACCAAATCAACACAAATATTCGTCCATAAGAAGGAAAAATCTGCAAAACACTTAATTTTACTTGATTTACATTTAAAAAATTCTAATTTTAAATTTTAAGTAGGATTGTGTAATGGATCGGTTCGAGTTGATCCATTTTGTGTCAGCCTTGTAAATAGTTTAAATCTATTCAATTGAAAAATAACATGTTTTCAAGATAAACGGTGAAATCATGTTGACTTCGGGTGGAAATCCATTCAATTTGTGTGAGGTTTGGGCTTCTCTCAATAACTTCAGGTCGGGTTCGGGTCGGGTTATCGTGTCAATGTTAGACTTTCTCAACTTAAATTTTAAGGTCCTATTCTTTTCATGAATATATTGCATGTATAGCGTGGGAAGAAGTGGGTGGGAATGGAAAGAAGTGGGAAGAAGTAATATTTATATTAATGAGTGAGAGGGGTGGAAAGAATTATAAAGAATAAAAAGGAGTAGGAAAGCATGGAAAGAAGTTGAAAGGGGGTCAGATAGGTTCATTTACCCACGAAAAGAACAAGGTCTACGTTGGACACAAAGATCAATGGTATTTCCATATAAAACAGGCACATTAATACAAATGCGATCAATAATTTCATATACGTATATTAATGATCATAGTATGGTTTGGTGTGGTGTGTTGTACTGAATTTTTTTTTTTTTTTTTTGATGGGATACGTAGATACCATAAATGGAAAATTTTTCTAACGGACATCAATAATTAAAATTCTAATGGCACATACAATTATTTTGCCATCAATAATACATGCAAACAAAAAAAAAATTAAAAAAATATCACATTTTACACCTCGTATGAAAGGTGGAGAATAACTCTATATCTCTTTCAATTGCATCATCAACCTACAAGTTGGATTAGATCAGAAATTTCAATATATTTCTATTTTTTTTTATAGAATTAATATATTTCTATTTTAATATATTTCTAATGAAAAATGAAAATGACAATGTTAAAAAAGAAACCAAGAAAAAAATAAGTAAATAGTCGGTGATGGATGACTGCATGAGTGACATGATGAGAGAGAGAGAGCAAGTGCTCCAAGAAAACTATTTATTTTTTTTTTTGTCTTAAGAAATATAGTTTTGGAGTACTACTAGAGTACAGTATTTGTAAATAAAATTCTTGATGAAATTGTGGGGGAAATGGTCAGCTTTCGGCTGCTCGTGTGAGCGTCTAGCCCCGCTTCACTGCGCTCCAGTCGGCCCCACTACAATGATAACAATTTTTAATATAATTTTCACTTTCGTACATTCAAAAAAATTCAAATATAAGCAGTCTTGTTCTCATACACATAATTATATATAGAGATATTATTTTCAAATTATATGATAGTAACGGATATTCAAATTCAGACTATTATATGTAATATTATCAAAATTAATTGCCAATTTTTATGCCATTTTTTGGGGGGTAAAAATAAGCCTTTTTATTTAAATTAGGCATTTTTTATTTAAAAATTACGTCATATTATAAAATCAATAAATCTGAATCTACGATATTAGTGTTAATTAGGCAGCCGTGAAAGAATAAAGTGGATGGCCAGCTTAAACAAAACGAGTTGGTGGACCATGAGATTTATTTAAAGGCATCCAAAGAGGGCCCATTCCCATACCGTAGATGTTGGGTCTTAATCATGTCTCTCTTCATCATCCCCTGCTTTATTCATTCATCCCTCAACCCCAAGGTTTTCAACTTTTCCTTTCCCTCCAACATGCTTAGATAAATTAATAACAAGAGGTACCAAGAAACTATGAGTATTAATTGATTGTGATCGCCTGATCAAGACTCTTTGAGACGATATATTGGTGTACTTTAGTATATTGGAATCCGAAATGAAGAAATTTTATAAATGATGAAGACATAAGTTTAATTGTAATCATCTTATACATGTTAAGGTTTTTGTTACTGGATAGATTTATATATAATCGCTTTTCGGTATGGGGAGTATGTTTTCGGTTGGACAAGTCTGTCCAACTCCAACAGGATGTGGTTTTGACAAGTATTGAGAACAAGTCAATGTTTTAAGCATACGCAATGGAAAGCGGGAGAAGCAATCTTTGATTTTGTTTATTAATTTATTTTTAACTTTGTAAGGTGTGTAATGACTAATGATAATATTTTGTTAGACTCTTCTAACTTAGCAGCCCAATGGAGTTCAAGGGTAGAGATTGGGGGGAGGGGGGATCCTATAATCTGAGTCCAAAAACTCAATGAAGCTCCTCAAAATGAATATGAGACTGCCAAGATTTGAACTTTAATAGGGAACAATCCCAACTTTAATACCAATCGGGTTCAAGCCGTAGAATCAGTCACTAACAAAGTCAGGTTAAGCTGTCTACAATTTATCCCTTGGGTGCGCCTCTTCCCCGGACCCTGCGTAAACGTGGAATGCTTGTGTACCGGGTTACCCTTTAATCGGTGTTATAAATTACATGTGTGCGTTATTATATACAGTTACTATAAATTTTACTTTGTTTTTCAAAAAAAGAACAAATAATTGTGTTCTAAATCTACCTTCGGAAAAATACTCTCAAAACTCTTATTTTTATTTTTATTTTTTCACATACAAAGGAATGATAATAAGATAACTAGCAATCCAGCTGGGAGGGTGTAGGCTTTTTTAACTTTTGTTTTTTTTAGTGTGTATTATGTATTCATGTGCAGCCGTAGGTTGGGATTGGAGAATTTAGAGTTAGTTAAACTATATACTATGTTAATGTCCTAATGCCCTATTTAATGGTGCACATAGCAAATTAATTTGGTCTACCAATTCTGTCCTCACATTGACCCAAAATTATCCATGAAGGAAGACCCAAGAACCCCTTGTGGTTTGTATTACAAGTATAATAGGAGAAATGGTAGTTTCTCGTTGATCATGATCTCATAGTTAAAGATATCATAGGCTAGGGTTTACTTTTTAAACATGTTTAACTATATTAAAAGACCTGAGAATTCAACCTACGTTAACTTCAGTGCAAATTTTATATGGACACATCGAGGAAAAAAAGGAGACAAGGAAAAGGGTTAAAATTCAACAGCCTATCAACTTATTAAGACAGTTCCCGTATTTTACGGATATGTTTTAACTGGGGTATGTTGATACACTCTAATGGGCAACTTGAGAATATTTTTTCAGTTTTCTAATATTTTGTTAACCAGAGTTTAACTAGTGCTAACTCATAGAAAGACAGGGAAGTTCAATAAGTATTTACTCTATTCATAATACTCGAACACCAAAATCCCGTTACCGATGGCAACTACAAACGTAAAACTATTTGAATTAATATACGTTGAATGACTCATCAATGTAATGTCTTGAAGATACGTAACTGAAACAAGGTTATACCATTGTTGGTGTAATAAAGGTTGGTCTGGGGTTCACACTCATCAAGAGTGGGCTTGGCCCATGACATGACGTCCCAAATGCCCAGCCCACCCAAAGAAAAACCACCACTTCGATCATCATCATCTTCTCCATTTTTGCTCTCCCGTCTCTGGCTGTACACAGAGTGGACTGATACTCTGAGGAGAGAGACAGAGAATGGAAGGTCGAGTAAGACGCTTCAGAAGACGAGCTAGGGCTCAAACCCTATTACCTCTGCGTTCTACTCGCCTCTCCAACACCATTTCTTGCTGGTGATTTTCTCCTTCTTTCCAATTCGATCAATGTTTAGACGTTCATTTTTGGTTTGAACTAGGGTTTATGAATTCAATTGAATTTGTTTTGCTGGATTCAATTGATTTCCGCAGGTACTGCGACCTCAAGATTTCGTCCCTCAATGAGCCCCTTTATCGTTTTGGACAAAAACATGCAAGGTCACGTTCTGAAACCCTTGTTGCAGTTGCTTTATTTTGCTGTTCATACTCGTTATTGCGCTTGCAGAGTTTGTTCATTGTCAGAAATTTCACAAAATTTCTGGTATTAGGTTTTGATTTAGCCTTAGTCCCTAAGTCAATGCAGTGGTCAATGAACTACAATGTACAATTTCTAATCCATGTTTCCTACAAGTTGCCCCCCCCCCCCAAATACTTCTCTACTAGTAGGAGCTTTGGCATTGACTGATAATATCTCCTCCTTACTCTGTAATTGCATATTTCAGTGATGATCTGATGATTGACTCTGCTTCTTTCACAGGTTTTTGAGACTATGGTTTACTGTGGGGATTGGTTTTAGCTTAAGCGTGCTGTTTGGAGTTGCTGTGGTTAGAACACCACTAAACTTAAAAACACATCAACCCCCCCCCCCCCCCCGAAAAAAAAGAATCTTTTCCGACTGGTCAAAGGGGTAGGTTTAATGGATCACCTTGTGCATTATGCCTGGACAGGTTCTTATTTGGGAATCGGTGACCACCCTATTTCTGCCACACGGAAGCAAGATGAGTGACCTTTTTAGCTCCATACTCTTTGGCTTTAACCCTTCGGTGAGCTATGTTTGTTTCCATTTTTCCACAAAATCTTTAAGTTTCCAACTTTGAGGGGTTTAGAATATAAAGAAGTACTTAGATGCAGACTATGGATTTTATGGTCGTACTGATCCTTAAATATCAAGTACTTTTTCATTTGTAGGTTTTTATCTTTAAGATGTCACTGATTGATGTTGGATACTTGATAGCTTCTACCATGATATGTGTAGCGGCTCATGAATTTGGCCACGCTGTTGCTGCTGCAAGGTCAGTTCTTATCTTTTCTACCTATTTTTGTTATAGCTTTGCCGAAATTCTCGTTGCAAAATTCAATGTGAGGTGGAATGTATAATGAGGAAAATTCGATGTTAGCTGTTGTCTGGTTGTAAATGCTCTTCATTTGATATTTGATGTGTTAAACCTATAGTTGGCAGTTGCAAGTTCGATAAGCTTATGGTAAATAGATTCTGCCGTCATCATCTAACATGCATATCTGTCTGGACATCAAATTGCGGATCTTTAGTCTATCCTGATGCTCTTCTAGAAATTTACGAAGGCTAATGGGAGTAATGACTTCATCTTTCTGACAATTGATGGAGAAAGCCCTCTACTTGACTATGCTGCTTTTCTCCTTGTTTAAGATTTTTAGCTAGTGCTACTTGTATGAATATTTGAAACTATTATTGAGTAGTCCATTATCACGGAGCTGAGTACCTCTTGTTGCTTAAGTTACAAAGCACATCGCCGATCAGATTTGATTTCCAGGGAGCTAGCTTCTCATTTTTGCCATTGTAGGGATCACTTTGATGGGAAGCAGTGAAGGCATACAACTGGAGTACATCGCCATATTTCTTGCTGTTCTCTTCCCAGGAGCACTAGTTGCTTTTAATTATGAGCTACTGCAGGCTAAGCCGCGTGCCACAGCACTTCGTGTATATTGTGCTGGTATCTGGCACAATGCTGTTGTGAGTCAGCTTGGATTTGTTTATTAGCAATCTATTTGACCTTTATAAATTGTATTCCAGCCAATGTATTTGGTGTGGAAGTTTAAACTTTGTACGAGATCAGTGGATTGCTCACTTAAAAAGCTAACTTGCTGGGACATATGTTTAAGTGTTGTGCAGCTTGCGGATTGGCATTATTGATGTTGCCCACAGTCCTTTCTCCTCTCTACATACATGGTGAAGGCCCCCTGGTAGTTTCAAAATTTAATGCTTTTCCATGTGATATTTGTATTTAGTTACATGATCAACTGGATGGGCTTTGCTTATCAGACTTCTGTATTTGACCATTTGGTGGCTGCAGGTATTGGATGTCCCTTCAAGCTCACCACTGTCTGGTTACCTGTCACCCGGTGATGTCATCATGTCATTAAATGGGATTAAGATACGTAATTTGCAAGAATGGATGGAGGTGGCTATCTTGCTGGAGAAGCAGACACTGGCAGGCACTGAGCTTATGAAAGGTTTTCTGAGCGTTAATAGGGGGATGATTTATTGTGCCTCGAGTTCTTTGGTGCAGAAAAGTGAAAGAATATCCTTCATGATGAATCAGACTTCTTGTCCTAGGGAGCATATTGCTTTTGTGTCCGTTCGCTGCTCTGATTCCAGTGCGGATTTTGCTGGCAGTGGTGAATATGATTTTCAGAAGATTAGTGATCATGGATACTGCCTTAGTTATGCTGATGTTGCCAAGCTTAAGAATTGTGCGAGCCTGGGGACCTCCACTGACGGTAGAAGCAACTGCATATGTTCAGAGGTGGAGCTTCATATTTTAGTTATTTGATGCTGGGAAAATTGCAATCAGATACCATAAGAATTAATGAAATCACAGTGAGGTAGTGCAACTTTTTCTTCAAAAGCAACTAAATTGAAAATTCATGTTTGTGGTACTTGACATGTGAAATGTCAATTGTGCCAAGCTTTGCTTTATGAGAAAGTGACCTGTTTTTCCAGATTTCAGAGTAAAAATAGTACTGACGGGAAAGACAAAAGCAAAAGAAGAAAAATGGCAAAAGTTCCACATGGTTCTTGAATGCAGCAGCCGACACTGTTGATTGTGCACCAGGACAGAACCGAAAACTTAACACTCCACATTTCCAATGGCTGACAAAATAAAATTCATTCTAGTCAGTTAAATAGTGCATGTGTATGACATCATTAGGTTGGAGGTACCTCACTGTGATTTCATTTAACCCTATGGTGCCTCACTGCAACATTTTTCTTTATTGATTTACTCAAATGCTTTTTTCCTCTGGTTTTTCAATATGTACATAGAGTTGATCGTATGAGAGAACTTATTCTAGTGTTAATTGTACTTCTGCCCTATTCCTTAATGTAATGCTGCTGAAGTTGCTTTCTTGATACTCAGAATGAGCAATGTGCGTCACCAGTTCAGATGCCTGGCATTACATGGGCTGAAATCGCATATCGAAGACCTTATTCTCATCAATGCATGAAACTTGAAAAAAACATGACTGAACCAGCAGAGAATTCTGATTCTGGAGAAGGCTGTCATAAGACTTTCCTTTACATGGGTGATGTGATTTCCATGGCACGATCTGTGAGGTTAACATCTTTTCAACCACGTTTTTCCTCCATGTTTGGAGCATACGTTCCCGATATATTTGAGAAGATTTTTGCATGCACTTTCCAAGTATCTGTGGCTCTTGCCCTCCTCAACAGCCTTCCGGTATGTCCTACTATCGAGCGTATTCTTTCCGAAATAATTTGTTAGGATTACTTTTAGGAAAATAAAAATCTTCTAGAGCTTTTGAAGTTCCAATTCACACTGAAGTAGTCTACGATATTTCTATTTGTTTTCATAACATATCTCACTTAAAACTTCTTTTAGAAAGTCGGTTTTTGTCTTCCCTCAAAAACAACCTTATCAAGGATAGGGTTGTGTACATCTTGAGCTCCTTAGCGCATGCCTTGGAGGGATCCTTGTCGTTACTGTTCGGCCTAGAGCATCTCAGTGGATTCTCACAGGGCAGTCCAGTTTAAATCTTGTCCATAGCTTTTCTAAGGTTTAAGATATGACATACGAGGGAAGCTTGTACAATTCTTGATTCTGAATATTAATATGTGGGGGATTGCCAATTATATTATACAAACTAAGGTCCTGATCAAAAATATTATACAAACTAAGGTACAACAGCATGGTACACACTGCATTAAATACGCATGGAATTATGCGCATTTGGGTCTTTAATTATACTGGAGGTTCCTTTATATATAATTAATTGCAAAGAATAGCAACAATTGAGTGCTACTGTATTGGTAGAAACATTGTTTAGCATTCAATGGGTTAGGGGTTCAAACCCTCTTGTAAATTCAATGGGGTTCAAACTCTCTTTGTATATTCGACTTATTAAGGATATGTACGTGGAAGGTAGGACGAATGTTAGGACGCCAGGAGGGGTTACCAATGACTTCTTCGTTAGTATGGGCTTGCATTAGGGTTCCGCTTTAACCCGTTTCTTTTCACCCTAGTTATGGATGAACTTACAAAAGGGATTCAAGATGGGTTACCATAGTGTATGTTGTTTGCAGATGATATTGCCCTTATTAATGTAACCAAAGAGGAAGTTAACGACAAGTTGAAGTTGAAGTGTTGGAGATATACACTGGAGTCTAGAGGTTTTAGAGTAAGTAGATCGAAGATGAAATACCTACATTGCTGTTTCAGTGGTAGGGAAGATGGGAGGGGAGAAGTCACCATTGAGGGGATGACGATACAAAAGGTTGAGAAATTTAAATATCTAGGATCGATCATTCAGTAGAACGGGGATATTGACGAAGATATTAACCAGCGCATAAAAGTGGGTTGGATTGAATGGAAGTACGCTTCAGGTGTGCTGTGTGATAAGAGCATGCCTCTAGGATTAAAAAGCAAAGTATACTGTATGGTAGTTAAACCTGCTGTGATGTATGGTGCGGAGTGATGGCCTATAAAAAGAACATAGGCCCAAAAGTTAATGGTAGCAAAGATGAGGATGATTAGATAGATTTGTGGTTATACGAAAATGGGTAAAATTAGTAATGGAGTTATTAGAGACTTAGTTAAAGTAGCTTCTATCGATGTTAAGATGAAAGAAATAAGACTCAGATGGTTCGGCCATGTGAAAAGAAGGAGTGTGGACGGTCCAGTGTGGAGATGTGAGAGGATTAACATCCCCGAAGGGAAAAGAGAGAGGGGCTGACCAAAGAGGAGTTTGGACGAGATGATTAGAGAGGACTTGAAAGTTGTCGGGCTGACGGAGGACATGACTCAGGATAGGAGTCTATAGCGGGATAGGATTAAGATCTTAGATAGCAGAGAGGTGGCTTCGTAGTTGTATTTTGATTGTGGTGGGGTAGGTTTGGTTATTTTTCAAATGTTGTGTTTGTATGCAGGTAGGACTTGTATCTAGGAAGAAATATTGTTTACCTACGTCTGTTGGCTAAGGTATGGTACCTTCCCCTACTTTGTTGTACTCATGTTTACATAGTTACTGCCCCTGATTTATTAGTACTCCTTAGTTCAATTCCGTGATGTTTGTCCAAAATTTTGCTCCTTACAACGTGTTCACAAAATCTTTCCTCTATAAAATGTTTCCACAAAATCCTTCTCCTATAAAATGTTTTCACAAAATCTTGATTTGTGGGTCTCTTGGAATCAGCCTCTCAATGGGCAGTCATGGAGGTTGAGGTAAGATTGCCTACATCTGAATCTCCCCAGACCCCGAACACGCGAGATCCACACTGGGAGGTGTTGTTGTTGTTGTTGTATCACTTGTTTTTATTACTATATACCTCTTTATTTATTTTTAGTTTTTCATAGAATTCTACCTTTATTTATTTTTAATTTTTTCAGGCGACATTTTAAAACGTTTGCAATCTTTACGTAGTTTTTAAACATATTCTATTAACTTAAGTTTAGTTTCTACATAAAAATTTTAGTGTACAACAGCACAATTATTGGTGAACAATAAAAAACATTTTGTGGATAAAAGTCTCTATATATTTTTTAGTAAACAATAGATTAATTTTTAGTGAACAATAGATTAATTTTTAATAAAAAGTAGATAAATTTGAATGGAATTGGAATAGCTTTCATGGTTTGATGTTGTGAGGTTCTAGATTTTAAATTGTGTTAGTTTTGTTTTCTTTGAATTGTTTAGTATATGATATAACAAATGTACGATAGAACAATATTTTAATGTTATATATAATAGTGATTAGTGTATGATACAACAGATTTTAGTGTATAATAGGACAATATTTAATGTTATATATATCGAACAATATTTAAATAGAACGCTGTTTAGTGTACAAGAGTTTCACTTTTAGTGTACATTATAATATTGTTTGGTGTAAGTTTTCAATTTTTTTAGTTGACAAGTGAATAAATAGGAAGATCAACCGCAATCTATGGCTAGTAAATTTTATTCATCATTAGGACATTTTTTAGTGAACAGTAGAAAACTTTTTAAGTGAACAAAAGGTTATTTTTAGCGAGCAATAGATCATACTTAATGAACATTTTTTGGGACAAAATCTGATTGAAAATAAAATTTTTACTAATTAATAGAATATACTTTTTAAGAAGAAAAACCTAAAAAAATGTTGGAAAACAAAGAAAAGGGATAGGATGGTTTTTTTTTTTATTTAAATAATCAGCACTTGTGGTTAGCATCCTTCGAACTTCAAATCTCACAAACCACATGTTCAACCTTTCACCAATCTGCTAAATTGCATGTGTCGTGAAAGTTTGTACACAAAAAAAATATTTAAAAGTTAATGCACAGCTCATTTCGAATTGGGTCACACATTGTGGACATGACGTGTTTGGACTGGACCGCGTGGTGTGTATAGTTTTCCTATACACATGTGTGTGTAGTATAACGACTCGTGGGGAATAAATCTTGATGATTGTAAGCGGAATGGTACAATCAGTCTTCTATCTTTTCCACCACTTACATTTTAAGAGGACCCCATCATCAGTTTCTGAAAGTAAGAGCCGGAAAGTTCTATGTCAAGTTACCAAATGCCTCCAGAAGTATAACTTTCTAACCCTATGAATGACCTGTATTTTAAAATGCTCATAAATAGTCCTATCCATGAAAACTAGCAAACTCAATATACTTCAGGTCTGAGATTAGAATGTTAAAAGACTACTTTTAATTCGCAATTAAAAAGAACAAATGCAATGGAGGAATTGTGTGGATGATTGGTCTGGCTTTCCTTATAGAAGTCCAACAGAACTCCATACTCAACATATTTTGTAGTAAGTGATGATTATGGTATCATGTGACCTGATAGTTAGGTCATATTATAGCAGCGGTTTGCTAATTAATAACTATCTACTTTTGTCAGGTATACTTTCTAGATGGGGAGTCTATCCTAGAGGTGTGCTCTTGTTACATCACCTGTTTAAGTCCTGGGAAGAGGAGGCTATGTCTTCAAGCTTGCCTCTTTGGGGGCTCCATCATTTCTTGCCTTGTATTTTTGAAATTTGTCCTCATCGGATTGTGGTAAGATTTTATTAATTGTTCTGAGTCTAATCCTGACATTGATGTTTTAGCATAACTGGTAGTTCCCAATTAATGTCAACGACATTTTCTGAATCTTTGCATAATGTGTGTGCCAACTTCAAGTCTTCTAGCCTTATTTGCATGAAGCTTGAAACTAATAGGAGGCTGAGTCTAGAAACTTGGAGAGCATATCGAGTCTTGTTTACGTTTTTATTTGTTTAAAAATCTGCTAAGATTTGAATTCCTGGTTCAGTGCTCCAAATATGGGATGCTAGAGTTATGTACTGTCTGTTTCGTGTGTGCTTGTGTGCCCGTGCAAAATATTTTGCTTCTACTATCAGTCTATCACTTCTTGGCATCCTTTAGATAATTGAAATGCTGCACCTGTTGTTGTTGACTTTTTCTTGTCATAGCCTCATAGGATGAGAAATACCCATGGCCATGGTTAAATGAGTTCACCTCTGGTTTCAACCACCTTTTGAAGTTCGATGGTATCTTACTTATAAGAAGAAAATGATTACCGGCTTGAACCTTTGACTACGCACTGAGTGTCTCTGAAGCCCAAGTGAATAAGACTTGCATGGGCAACATTCATTCCTTGTTATTTGGATATCTTGCATTTTGCACAAATTGATATAGGTGCTGAGGTGCAGTTGACCTCTTTTCGCAATGCGATGTTATCAATAGGTTTTAAAACTGAGGCCATCCCCAAAGTCACTATTCCAAAGGACTTCAGTCTCAAACTTTCTGTCAATGTGGAGTGGGTTGGGGGGGGGGGGAGTGTAAAATTCCCAATGAGCTGTTTAACATAAGTATGATCTGTCACTAAAGTCTGCAGACTTGATTGTGAAATGTGTCAGCGGAATATGCCATCGCAATGTCTGTGAACAATTATTTGGCAGATGGGTTATAAGAGGCTAGGTGTGCTTATGGTTGTGGTTCTATGCCTATCTAAATCTGGTGCTGGTCGGCTAGCATTAATTTGTCTTCTCAAGAGTAGGAATTTCTCTTTCTATTGGTTGAGGTTTTTCTTTCTAGACCAGGAAATTTCTTGGCTAAAAGATTCATAAGGGAGCGTGAGAACAACATTGAGCCCTATTAGGAGATTGGACTATTGCAGTCATGAGTTCAGTATAGGCCTTTTTTTTGGCTTTTCTTTTCTTTTCTTTTTTCTTTTTTGGGGGGGGGGGGGGGGGGTTGTCAAATCCAAAAATAAACTTCATGTGAATTAGAGCTTTTCTGCCTCTTTTTAATTTTTTAAATGTTGTAAGGGTGAATTAGAGCGTAATGTTTTCTTGTAATTGCAACTGTTCTTGTTTGTTTTCAGGCTGATTCTACCTTGGACACATCTCTTCTCTTCAAATTATTTCCTGTTTGGCCGTGAATGTAGTTTTTTTGAAGCAGTTGCATGGGTAGGTAGGAAGGGAGGTGGTGGGTGTGGGGCTGGTTATTGAGAGGCAAGGCAAGTATCATGATGTGGGGTTGCTTCTAACAACTAGACCGTTCGTGTGTATGGTGATAGACTTTCCACTTTGATGGGATGTTTGTTCTACTTTGAACTTGACTCCCCACCAAACTAAATTTCCCAACAACCAAAATTTCATTGTGAAATTTTTTATCATGCTTAGTTACTGTCAAGGTGGCTATGGATCATAATTACGTAGGTCAGGAATGCCTCATTTCCAATTAGGAGTTACCCCTCTCTCTCTGTTTTTCTGTCCTTAAACTATGTTTTGGGATATTTACTCCTTGGACAATTTCTCTTCTGACTTCCAGGTCATTATTTATCATTTGAAGGAAACCTAAGATTGTTGTTGCATTGGTTCTTTTGTACTCTCATCGACATTGTCAAGGCTCAGGATAGAGTAGCTGGCTCGCAAGTTGGAAGTTAAAAGTTGGTGACTGCCTTGTCAATGAGACAGATGCCTTCCGTCCAAGACTCCCTCGGTTCAAATCCAGGGATCATACTCCCTTTTGAAGTGGAACATGAGAGCACTACGAAGGGACTTTCATAAGTTAGTGGAGTCGATATCTTAAGTCATTCGAAAACAGCTTTCACTTAGCAGGGTTGAGGCTGGATCTTCTAAATCTCCTTCACACCCCCACCTCTGCACATAATGGATAGTTGTGGTTTGAGTTAGGCAGTTAGCGGTCCATTAGTGATGTAGTGGCTTAGGCCCGACCCCACATCTTTCCCGCTCCAATCCCATTGAACTTAATGTACCATTTCTTACTTAATTCCAGATGCAGGGGGGGGGGGGGAACCTAATTCTAAGAGGGGAAGATGAGTAAAAAGGTTGGTATCTTAACAATGATAGAACCTGAGCCTTGAATTTCAAATAAATAAATAAATATCGCATTTCAAATTTCTGCTTTGCTAGTCATTGAAAATCATAGAGAACAATTATGGAAATTCAGATATGCAATTACTGCAGTTTTTCTTGTTTGAGTTACTGCTTTGTGTTATATGTTACTGCACTGTGACCACTTATGAACATTGAAACTTGGACTCGTTTTGTTCAGCTTGATCTTTACAATTGAATGTTTTTGTTTTCTTATGCTGCTTCATGCCAATGAATCATGCCCTAGCTCTGTCAATTAGAAAAATGCCTTAAATTGTCTCCCATCATCAATGTCCCTCCCCTGATGAAAATATCTGACCGTGCTTAAGCTGGATTGATCATCCAGTGTTCTCCATCAACTTTGAAGTGATACTCGTTGAGTTGAGCATATAACTTGACTGCGGGTCCTGCACCATTGTTGTGACCAAATATGACCCCACCTGGTCTCAGCAGCTTGTGAGCGCTGCTGATATCCGACCAAGCAGAGGAAGAATCCTGACCTATGTCAACCTCTATTAAGTCACCCATGATGCCCCACTCGCAAAGCTTAGCTAAACCCGAAGTAGTTGAAATGGGCACTGGCAATATAGACTCTGATGCATTTTCTGATACCACATTATGCATCAACCAGTCACTGTATGATGTGCGCTCATGAAAGTCCCCAAGGCATAGGATTTGTGTCTTCAGGCCGAGTCGACCCGTCAAGTTGGCTATATAAGTCGCCGATGCTCCCGAGAAACTGTCAAACTTGACTATGGTCTTGGGCTGCACTTTTTGGATCAACCTCTCATAAATTTTGCTTGGCTTATCGATTCTCTTTTGTAGGAGAGACGAGTTGCTTGTGCTTCGTGGGATGAATTCTTCATATGGGGAGATGCCATTGTAAAAACGATCAATGACTGTCTGACGAATGAGCTCAGGGGGGACTGAGTCAGCACACTGAGTTGCAAGCCTGCCATGCACGAGCAACGATAGATGGTGGGCCCCAATGGATGATCCTCGTAAGTAGCCTAACCCATAGGATATGATCAGAAGAACGAGATAGGAGAGGCTAAGCAGAGCAAAATACGATATCGGGTGGTGGTATAATCTGTTGAAACTGTTACTGATCTCCAGCAGCCGCCATGAAGGCTGGTGATGGTTCGTCATTTTCTATGGTTTCTGCTGTTTGGTGCTTTTCCTCTTCCTTTTTATTGCTCTGGTGATGGGACTAGACGAGGTTATACATGAACATAAGGCTATGCTAATATTATGAGTAGAATTATATTGGAAGATTGGCATGATGCCAAAAGAGTAACTAATACTAAGAAAGTTCGGTAGGTTTATTTGAAATTATTGAAAGTAATGGTGGCTTCTTTGATTAATAAAGAACGTCAGCGTATCAAATCGTTAGATCAAAGATGGTTGTCTATAGCTGGATTACTTTGACTTATTGGAATGTCGGTTCGTTAATCATTGTCATAAATGCACTGTGTGGAAAATTCAGCCTGCCCACCAGTGAAGCAGCAAAAAAAGTTCCTTAAGAAAAACCCAAAAAAGGGTTATTCAATCGAGCGTGCTTTCATTGTACTCTGCAGTATCTTATTTTGTAGAAATGTAGCCTAAGGTATTTTAAAGCAGAAACTCAACGTTTATGGTCATAAGGAATATATGGTGAAGTTCAAGTTAACACTTAACAGGACTGAAGTTAGGGATGGTAATAGGTCGGATATGAGACAGGTTGAGTCATACCTTTCCGTCGTTGAAAAACCCTATGCATACCAGTGGTGCAGTACCTGATTTATTGTTTTTGAAGAACGAAACTAATACACAAACTCTTTACTCATCCGGTATTCCGTTTTGTGGATTTGAAACTTTTTTTTGGATGTACAAAGATAATGAAATTTGATACTCCTGTGCAACCTATGTTTAAGCATGATATGCATTTTTGGTCTTACGATATATATATATATATATATATATATATATATATATATATATATATA
>JACYFF010010365.1:2668187-2697688 GCA_017589665.1 Selenicereus undatus | reverse complement strand
ATATATATATATATATATATATATATATATATATATATATATATATATATATATTCTGATTTTCCCCTTCTTTTATAACTTTGTGAGAGTGATAAAAAGAACTTGTGCTGTAAATTTAAGTAATAAAGTTTTAGGATTTATGTATCGAATCTTTGTCTGAGTATGACATATCCAATTTAATTGGTAGAAAGAAATTCCGAGTTTATTGAGCATTAAATGTGAAATTTGTTGAAAGACCACTTACTCTAAATTACTAACTAATTTGCATTAAATGACGCATCTTGTGTATATGGAATGAAAAGATGGCAAGTCACCATTTCTTTGACAGTATAAACATTGAAGAAATGTTGAATATGGTAAATAGGAAGCAAAACCTCATTGGTTGCTTGAAGAAGCATTCTTAACCAGGCTAGTTAACCCATCTTCTCAAGAAGAAAAGCAATGAGTAGATAATATCATTACGATATCAAAATCAAAGTACCTACCAATTATTATTCAGTCATATTCTTTTATCATTCTCATATTTCTCTCTTTATTGTATTATCAACTGTTCAGAAACTCCTATCGAATAACAGTTTTTGGCCAAGCAAAAAGTTAAAAGGTATTTTGGGGGGGGGGGTGTTCAATGCTCTACTTTATTAGAGTTAAATTACTGTTAACCTACCCATAGAAAGGTAACATTTTTCCATCAATTCATCATCTATTTACATTTACAAAACTCAAACTTAAAACTTTACCTAAGAGGAATAATGATCAAATCACTTAATCAAACTGTATTGGTACCAAAGCATATTATTGAAATAGGTTCATAAGGCTCATTTTAGTCGGCAATGACCCTTATAAAAGCTAAGTTCCTAATAATTTGCTGTTCACTTAACATGATTCAAGTTTCTTAAGATCATTAGCAATTGTTCATCAATTATTCTACCTCAATTTGTACATCTTCATTATACTTAAAAGATGAATAGTTCTAAAGATAAAACTAAAATAAACTACCTATAATCTAAAAGTGTATGCTATGTCATTATCATAGCAATTTGAGGAAGTTGGGGGGGGGGGGGCATTGAACAGTTATAGAGTGTTTTGCAAAGAGCTTTTTGAAGAACTTTTTTTGTTAAAATGAGTTCTTTGAATGACAATTAGTTGGTTGATTGAGTCAAAAAACTAATTTAAATGTTTGATAAGATAACTTTTTGAAAAAGCTTTTTGATTCAAAAAACTAATTTGAAAAAGACTAATTTTATAAGATTTTGAGAGATCTTTTGGGAGAATTAGTTTTTTCTCTTATAACTTTGTTAGAAATAATAAAATGTTAATTCAAACTGACAATATAAATAGTTAATTTAAACAGCTAACAACTAATAGTTAATGCAGAAAGCTAACAACTGTTTGCCAAAGAGAACCTATTTGAGACAAATTCCCACCTATCCTATCAGAATATTATCCCATTACAAGGAGTACGCCATTTAAATTTGATTCAATTGTACTCATATAAATTGGTTCAAAGTTTGATACTTGTTTTCCTTAAGTAAGATCTCTTATACACCTCTTATATAATAATACTACCTCCCAATGTAGGTTCCACTTTCACTGGTTATGGAGATATTCAAATATAAACAACCTTGCCTCTACAGACATATCTACCCATAGTATCCCATACACCTCTTATAAATGAAGAAATTGGTGATACGAGAACACTACTTTAAGTCAATAATAACTCACCTCTAGTAAAATGAGGGATCAAAACCCCTCTGCACCCACCCCCCCACCCCCCACCCCAAAACAACAAATTCTAATCAAGTTGAGGCTTTGGTGAAATAAGGAGCCCAGCGATAACAATATGGTCCAGGTGGACCTCTAAACACTGAATTTGTAGCCCAAGAGGGCGCCATCAGAATTAGCAAGACATTCATCATTGGGTCCAGAGCTGGACTTGGATCATCAAAGTCCACAAGAGTGTATGGGCCTATGTACCATGAATCACAATCCATTAAACAAAAAATATATAGGACAATCAAAGGGTGAACTTTCTCTGTATCGTTCCAATTTTATGATCGAGATTATTCGAATGGTATACTTGTGTAGCACTAGGAACGTCGAAAATTATTGTCTTACAGTTGTGCACAAAGGCTATTCATATAGAATCCAATTTCAAGCAACAAAATCCAAATCTTAATAGCACTTGCACATAATAATATATCATGATAATATTATGCTGATCAAAATGACAGTCCAAAGTTAGATCTCTAGTTTCAGGTAAGCATGATTCTTGGTAGAAAGGGATTAGAACTTTCTCATTTGTAGGTGCACTTTTCAAACCTAAAGGGTTAGGTTTTCCAATGTAAAGAGCCCATCCTGAATTTGTGTCGCAAATTCAGCATGAAGCTATGTCATTTAATATTTATTGACCCATAATTTTTATATTAATCGGTCACACCTAAATAGTTATAGAACTTATAAAGTGTCAATTATGTACGCTTTTAATGAAATTTTTATGTTATTGATAAAAAAAAACTAAATTAAGTTTTCTCTTTTGAAAAAAAAAATCCACGAATATTTACACAAAAAACTCACTTATTCCACATCTTATGTTTTATAAAAAGATAACAAATTAATTCAATCAAAATAACTTTAACCTGTTCATTTAAATTGAAATATCCCAAATTTGATTCCTCCTTGTACCGATAATTATATTTTATAACGTACTCCGATCCTCCAGGTTCATATTGCATAGAAAAAATAAAATATAAAAAAGAACTTTATCCTAATTCAAAATGACTAATTTTATAACTAAAAAATACTATAATTTTAGTAGTACTTAGCCTGCTGCCACCAACTATAAAAACCGGAATGCGTGTGGGGTTAACCACTTAACCTCTGATTAATATACAAATTATGAAGTGCTTTATGAACAAGCAATTTTCACTAATTTAGTTTGCTTGAAGTGCAAGAATTAAAATAATCATATGCAATTATTCCCACTAAAATGCCCATCTAAACTTTCAAATGTTATTATTTAATAATTGAACCTCCAACAAGGGAAAAAAAAAAGAAAAAAAAGAAGAAGAAGCAGAAGAAGAAGAATTCGAAACTGCCTTCTTTGTGAATCCTAATTAATTAGCATATTATCTAAATCATGGAGATAATTATTGTTAAATTAAAAACCTTTGATTGAATTGGGTGATTGGCAATCAACGATTTATCAAGCGGCTATATAGAAAGCTATTAAAGGGCTAATCTCACCTAATTATTAGCTAGCTCGTATATTCTTAAACGGTGGTTTAGATTGTTATATTATTTGTGGACGGTTTTTATTCATTAGTTAATCTTAATATTAAAAGATTCATGTATTATGAACATAAGTTAAAGTCAATTTTAAGAAGTTTTGGTTATTAATTATCATAAATTTTGGTTGCAATTTTACTTGAAACCTATATCATACTCCTAAGACTACATATTTTCACAAGTCACATCTGTGCCACACATTAAATGTTGTCTATATAATAAATACACACTGAAAAAATAAATATATGTGGCAAGTAGGAGTACACACTCCTAGGTATATAATGTACATTACACAATTTCACTTGCTTCAATATGTACACGTTCCTCTAGAGACAAGGTGAAAAAGCAATGTATTATCTTAAATAAAATGTCTAGTAATATATAATGTTAGATAATTATTAACGGTATGATGCATTTCCAGGCTAAAACATGTAAAAATAGCTAGGGAATGTAATTAGTAATATTAAGAATTTAAGATGCATCCATATCAACAGTCGGTTTCACTTATTCGAAATGGCTTATTTTTAAAAATTACAAGTAAGATCTTGTATTCGATTCTTATGAATGAAAAGAATTTGGCCAATATGACTCTATTCGCAATAACCTAACTTTCATCAATGAAGAATCAAAGACCAAAAAATAATCCTGGGTCCACATAAGAACGGCTCCTATAAATTAAATTTTGAAAAAGAATAAGAAAAGGCTATACATAAAGAGACAAGGATGATCACAAGATCTCGGTAGGAGCCACATAATGAACCATTCAACAATTTGGAGACAAACATGATCATTAATTAATAGAGAAAAACCACTCCTTGATCTTGAAGATTAATGATAATTAACCTGCCTCGCCCCCCCCCCCCCCAAAAGGGGGCACCCATATTAGTAAAATATGTAATTTTTTTTATTTTTTTGGGGGGGGGGGGGGGGAGGAGAGGGGAGGGGGTAGGCCGTAGGGGTTCCATTGGGACCTCCAACTGCCATAACTACCATGACTTTGATTCACATGGCATGGGGACAATGCATTTCCTTTATTGACCAGGCCAGCCTTTATCATGATCACCGTCTATGTCTCACTCTTGACTTTCTAATTCAATTTTCTTGACAACCAAAAGCATGCATGCATGTATATCATATGTCATATATGACATTTAGGTTAGGTGTTGAATTTGATGTCTATTTTGCATATGAATGCATATGCATGAGAGTAAAATTAGTACTTGAAATTAACAAAAACAACAAATAAGACTCAAATAGCCAGGCAAACTTGCATTAATCTTCACATGGACCACCCAACACAACTCCACATGCATCCTATTCAATGTGACAATACCTTACCAACATTTTTTTCAGACTAGCATTGCAAGCTATGTATATATCAGGTCATTGCATCATCATCTTACGTACAAAATATATATTATTATCTCAGATCCTTCAAATTACATTATTATAGATATAAGTTTAAACACTGCATGCACATAAATGTATATAAACTCTCTTGTACAATATGTATTTTTATACTTGTGTGTTCAGAATGAATAATATATATGAAATAAACCAGGTTCTAGGTGGGTATAAGTTTGAGCATTGGCTTTATAAGACTATCAAAACTATTTGTTCACGACTCACGAGCTAGGATCATGCCTGACATAATTATCTTACAGATATGGAATTAACTTAGCTGATGAAATACTTGAATATTTCATATCAAAGCTGTGATCAGATAAATTTCTTGTATGTGTGTGTGTGTGTGTATGAAATAAACTAAAAATTACAAGTAGAAAAATATTAATTTCAACACTTGCGGGTGTAACTATAAATAATAAAAGCAAAAGGTAGGAAGAAAGTTTACAGTTCAAAATTGAGGCAGATTGCAGGCTGCAAGAAATCCTGATTGCTAACTTTTTAGCATGTGTTTGGGGGTCCTGTCTACCCTCAAGAAATTCGATGTTGATTTATCACTGCACTTATTATGATTCTTTATAGTACATCACATGCCACATTTAATTTTCTTTAAAAGATAAAACAACAAAATGTGAGAGATCGATTATTATGTAATCTCACAAAAGGTTATTCTTTAATTGTTAGTTTTTGTTTCATGAAGGTTTACTTTTACTTATTCTTAATCTACACTTAAAAAAATTGCGGTTAGACATACAGCATTTGAACATTTAGAACATGTAGTTCTAGCATATATATGAATCTTACATATTGATCATATACTCAACGTGATTAAAGATTTAATTGAATAAATTCTAAGCTAGCACGACGTCCTTACGTGTTATTCCACATAGATATATTTGATTACACGTTCTAACACAATCAGATATACCCTCATTATATTAAGGCTATATTTACTAGTAATTGCGCAATATTTTTAATAAAACATAAGTTGAAAGAGCCATAAAAACAAACATCGATGAGTTATACATGTACAAATGGAGGTCTAAGGGTTGATATATTTTCTTAACTGCATTTGGAGTAATTATTATTTAATTATGATGCTCTGAGTAATTAAGTTATAATATCATTTTGTCTTTATTAACTGCCTATATATCGTCTTTCATCTGGCTGAATATAATAATGAAGAGCATATAGGCCGCTAACGTTCTAGTGAATTTAAAATTAGTAGGCAAATGGCCGCTCTGTGTTCGTCGGTCATGTGGGACTTGATGCCGGACTCATTATTTTGTATTAATTATTCAATAATATGCTTGGATTCTCTTAATCTTGCATATGAATCAAATTAATTCAACGGTTTTTTCAGAAGAAAACAATGTGCTAACCATATCTCAAGTTGAATAACCACACAGTATTTCTAGCATGTGATTCGGAAATAAATTCATGTAAATACATAGGAATAAACAAGTAATGGTTAGCCGTATGTGAGGATAAATGTGTAACTGATCAGCCACAACTGTCCGAGAAACTTATTAAAAGTGAGAGCCTTTAATTAATACAAGAAATTTAGACGTCTATCCAAGCTAGTATCAAGTCAACGAGTATATCTTTTAAAAGAAATTAGGGTGAGATGTCAGATTAAATTAAAATTGATGCAGATAAATAAAGACTATAGAACTAACAAGTATAGTAATATTAATTAACCATAACTTCATATATATGAGCATAATAAAATGGTAAATTGATCAAGTATCCCATTCAAGTAATTAGCAATAGATATATGATATTGGTTGCATGATATTGGTGGCCATGTAAAAAAAAAATTATTGAGAATATTTGTTAGAGTATGTTATAAAGACCTCTCAAAAGGGGGATTATAGCATAACTTATGTTTTTTTTTTTTTCCTCATTTCTAAAAAAGTAGCAATATATGTGTATATTATGTCCACATATATACATGACAGTAGTCGTAGAGAAAAAATCTTATATATGCTTTATCATATATATGGCATGCATGCCCTAGACACAAGTAAGTGATTTGTTGCGCAATTTACTGTGGAGTGATATCCTATGTAGATTCTGCATGAATAAATGAATGACGAGTATCAGTTTTTGAGGGTTGGTGTTTGTGTTTGTGCACAATCACCCCCCTTTTCTCCGCATTTTCAGCCACCTTGCATGCATTCATTTATTCATTATTGTGCATATGATATGATATGATATGATGTGCCTCTGAAAATCTAAAGAAGAAGGTATCATTGGCTGCATGTTGTTGTGTATGAGAAAGAAAAGAGAGACAGAGTTGGTAGAAAGAAATTAAGGGTTTTCAGCGAGAAGTTGCTAGAAAGAAACATGCATCTTTCTGAATTGAATTATGCACAGACACAACTGTTGAAAAACTGTGTGCGGAACTAGCAAGTGTTTCATCACATCTTCCAATCATATGTGTTCTACGTGATCTGTGTTTTTCTTGCATGTGTAAGTGGGCATGCATGTGATATGTAAGATTTCAGGACTCAAGATTTACTGTTTTCATGTGGAATGTACTTCAATTCTCCTTCAATTCTCTCCATTCCACAGAACTTTCGACTTTCTTTTTTGAATGAGTCGTGATCGTATCATATAAAACATTTTTTTTTCTTAATTTTTCGTTAGTGCTACCTAACTATATAGTCACACCAGGTACCATTTCCACCGTAACCTTGCCTCCTCACTAGGCACAATAGGGCAGATTGGATGGCAGCAACCCTAGATCAAGCTAGGTCCATGCATATACTTGTTCAGTCCATTGTCTAATACATTAAAATTTTGCGAAATTTTTGTACAAGAAAGTCTTACAAATATACTTATTAATGCCTTTTTTTAAAGGATTATGTGCTTTTTCTCACTAATTTCATCGAAAATAATATTTTTAAATATTTAAGTTATACTATATCATATAAAATAAGCAATTCCTTATTTCATTGTATAGAGCTAATTCTTTTTCCTACACACTTGGACAAACCATTTTACGCAAGTTTTTTTTTTTTTAATCATTAAGCAGATCTCACAATAATGCTATCAAAATAATAATTAAAAAAAATCTCACAATAAAAATGGATAATGTGGATAATTCGTGTTGGGCATTATGCTCAAGTTTCTAGGCTTACACAAAGAATACGACTTTGGATCAGTTAGGTCTTGTGTCATCATGTTCTGTGTGCCCTAACGTTGAAACCAGCCTACACGTGGAAGGCCTCTATTGAGTTAACCACAAGTATATTCTATGTTATTGATTTTGGTACCTTAAAGTTCTTAAGACCATCAAATTAATAGTCAATTTTGTCATGGGATTGTCTAACGAATGAACCGTTTCTCTTTAGGCATACAGTCTGTGAAGGGTACGCCATCTTATCCGATGGAGTTTTTGAGAAAATTGGTCGAGTTCTTGATCAACTCCTTTTTCACATATGTCTTCAAGTCTACGTAACAATGAAAGCGAAATGAAAATGACATCATGACCTATAATCAATGTCGGCACAAGGATTGATTATCTTAGAGCATCTGCAATGCAAGGCTCGTGAGTCAAAAATTTGGCTCACGGTCCACAAAACATCATGCATCAATGATCCGTTTCGCTCGCCCTACGGTCCAGCTCAAGGCCATGATCCGCCCACCACACATTATCTCTTTTTCTTTTTTTGTCAACTAAGCTCAGCTCTTAAAAGGTTAAAACCCAATAATATGTTAGTGGTGGGGTCTATAAAATACTATTTTATTTGATGATCCAAATTGATGATCTATATAGGATGTAAAGGAAAGAGAAAAAGTTGGCTTCTGAGATGAAGTGAAGGGTGTAGGCCCCCACTTGTGATCCAAAATTATGGATCATCATTGCATATGCTCTTATGCTCTTTAAGGGATAAAATTGGGTACATGCTATATATAACTAAGGTAACAGAATATACAACAATTTGATTTTAATACATGTTGAATTTTTATGCCATGAACAAGTATCAAACTACCGTATCTAATAAATAACATAATTAATTATTACAACGATGGTCGATGGATGCATTTTCGCCAGTTCAAATGTCATGTAAAATCCCTTTTGATCTAAAATTTCATGAGTAATTAAATGTATATATTAACAAGGAAAACAAGATATAAATCCATCAATTCCCTATCTAGATCTTTTATCTATATTGTTGTGTCTACATAAATATATTTAATCCAGTGAAGATTAATTATCCATCTATATATAATAGGCCAATGAGTTTTTAGTCTTTAAGCCCTACAGAGGAATGGGAGACATGGTAACAAGTCATCGTAGACCTGATTGCTTTTCGACACCAATTTTTCTCATATATGAAAATTTTTGCATGTGCCTAAATTGAAATTCAAGTACCTTTTAGAAGAGAAGAACCAACCAGGCTGATATCCTGTCGGCATTACATAACATACATATATATGATTATAGATGAATTTAGATAAAATTGAATCCATAATATGAAACCTAGTTAAAGTAGCCTAAATCCAGATAAAGTAAAGCAATTAGCTCAAACTTTAGAAAGTTACAAAGAACTTGCAAAGAATATATGTTCTATTTCGCATTTAGATACAGCTAATAGATATAAAGAGATATAACGAGTTGTAAGAAGCTGTAAGGAGTTGTAAGAAGATGTAATGCGTTGTAAGGAGATATAAGGAGATGTAAGAAGGCGTAAGAAGTTGGAAGGAGCTGTAAGGACAGATGTAAGGAGTTGTTGAATATTATAAAAAATCTATATGGGATGTAAGAAGATGTAATGAGATGTAAGAAGAGGTAAGAAGATATAAGGATTATTTTAAGGATGTAAGGAGCAATAAGGAGACGTAAGAAGCTGTAAGAAGATGTAAACTCTTAGCTAAATTCTAAAAAATGCGATATAGAACAGGGCCTACAAGTGACAGTACGTAGTATAGGTGACAAGGAGGTGGGGCAAGCCTAGTCTCAAGACCACATGGCAAAACCTGCACAGAGAAAGAGAAAGACAGAGAGCGATGTGGGAGTCATTTTTCAAATCTTGTTAAGATTGATTATGTTAGGAGATAGATAGCTAGATGGGGCTATTATGGTAGTTGACATGTCCAATTAATGTTATGGGTGGAAATATCATGCATATTATTAATGCCCGCTGAAATATTTATGTATACAATGGCCCTTGATAGAGTCTAAATCTGTTCAAATACCAACTCAATCAAAAATTTGCTTTTGAATATGATGTCAGAGTCTTTCTGAACAAAAGATCTCGAGTTCGAATCCCAACAATCCTCATACTGATTTATTGCACAAGGTAGGGTGGACCTTTGCAACAGCTACGCTTCAAGTCTAAAGGGTACTAACGTGAAGGAGCGTGTTAGAGTATGAACATATTCCTAAACCTTCAACAATCAGTTTAAACTGTTAGTTGAATTGATCTTTAAGCAGCCCCTTGTATTTCTATAGCAGTATTATTCAAGCCTTTTTGAGTGTGGTTTTTGTGTTTGTGTGACTACTACTATTGTGGGGTCTATACAAGTGTCTTAGTTTCTCACATATACCAGACCGACCACATTGCATTCAACCATTTTTGCCTCCTTAGGGCCTAATTCAACATTGAAAACCTCCCCCTAAACTGTATCCATTCATTAATTAGTTGCTATTTCCAAGTGTCTCTACAACTTCCTTTCATATTTCACAATCACTTCGACACCAATCAATTTTAGCACAACATATATTAATTTGTCGTTTTTTTTTTTTTGAGATATTATGAATACATCCTTTTGAAGATGACAGTGTCCTCCAGCTACGAGATCATAAATCTTACCATGCCTCTACAACCACCTTGACCACTCCATAAAGCATCACTTTCTGATAACGTAGTCCAAACTGTTGTTCTCCTTTGAAGTATCTGAAACAGTCGCAATGCATGCCATTGTCATCCACAATGACTTCCCATAACGTAACTCCATTGGGTCTCTAATCAGGGCAATGTGTAACTAGGTAGAGCAGCAATAATGGCACCACTTTTTATGTCACCTTTCATCATCAACATCCCACCGCTTGATTCCGTTCTCCATCGCCGTCCATACCATCGGGTGGGATTATCCACTGGACAATTTCATCGAAATGAACACACCTTAACTAAAGTAGGAGCAGGAATGCGACTGGAAAGGTAGTATCATTCTTGTGGGTTTCAGACTGATATAAGACGCACTTATTCTTGTCTCTAAAACTACCGTCATGCGCAATGGCATTAAAACAGCTTTATAATCAGATATCGTATCTTCAAGTTGATGACCCTATTTATATATATACATATATGAGGCTATGAGCAGTGCAAGGTCTCATCCACATCCTACAGAGAATCTACCCATTGATTCACAAAATCAGATATGTGTTTCGGTATTTTCAGACACTTCCACTCAGCGTATATTTAGAGAGGAAAATATAATGGCTGATTGTATTGTCAAATTAGGATGTGTTTTTATGAAAGACAAATATATCAAAAGATGTAAAAAAGAGAAGAAGAAAAAAATCAACCGTAGATATCTAACTCGATCTCTTAGCCTAATTTCCTCCACCAATATCTAATCTTGAATACATCGATAAAGATACCCTCAATCTGTATTTTTATCTATCTACTGTCATTTCTCTCTCATGACCTTGCATGCTGTAACGTAAAGTGCCTCACGAATAATACAGCTCTGATGTGTACCAACTTTTTTGTTTTTTTTTTTTTTAAGTAAGCTCATGCACATCCTTCTTAGATGAGTGTGCATATCTTTTTTTTTTTCTTTTCAATTACGCCACAATTTTTTCTGTCTATTTTTTGTTTAACAAAATTAGCTCCTAGAAATTTATAAAAAAATAAATAAATAAACCACAGCATGGTATCAATTTTTATGCATATATTTTCTTTCTCCTTTCTATTGTCATATATTTTCTTCTATTTATTGAAAATGTCAAAATAATTGTTTTGGTATTAATTGGCATGAATAGTAAGAAAATAATTGTTATATGGATCCTAACTTCAGTTATAATAATTAAATAAGAATGTATACTAAGTAGAAATATAGATTTATAACTATTATGTAACTTTACATAAATATAGATCCATAACGGTTACGGTAGAGTTACATAATAGTTATAAAGTTATATTTCTATTTAATGATTGAAAAATTAACTAGACAAAGCCATTATTGGTCTATTCTCAATGCATATTATCGATTTTCAAGCTATAATCTCTAATTGCGAAGTTGAATATAATATTAGTTTAGTACAACTAGACTAGACTAACTAATAGTTAAGTAGAAGTTGATTGCTTTAATTGGTAAAGCTTTTCAAAATAATTCAAGCTCTAATAAATTCGTTTTTTGTACTTAACACCGAAAAATAGATAAAATAAAAATGGAAATAATTAGTTTATGCAATTAGTGTATTATATGGATAAAAAAAAAAATGGAGACGCAATGCATGATCACCTAAAAATTACAAGATATTTGATCTTTTTAATTTCAAAGCTATTACTTTTTTTACTCCTAATCCTCCTTCAAAAAAAAAGAAAAAAAGATGCGTACAAAAATGTCTTTACAAAAAAAAAAGTCTTATCTTTTCTTATTTGAATAGGTAAACTTTAATTTTTAATTTATTTGATTTCTTATGGTCACCTTTCCATAAAACAAAGTACCACTCTTACCTAAGCAAAAAAAAATAAAAAAATTTGATTCTAGCTAATTTGAAACAATAATTGAGAATATTCTAAAACTTGAAAAGATTATGTCATCATGCACTAGTGAATAGGATATGTTAGTAGAAGTTGCCAAGAGTAATTACATCACCATGCACTCTTGCAATTTCGTGTATTAGAGAAAATAGACGTGTATTTCAAGATGTTTGAAAAATAATTTCACAATTATGATTTTATCAACATGCTAACTTTTGTTTAAAATATATTTTTCTATCAATTATTGAATGCATTAATGAAAATTATAAACAATTCGACACTAACACAATATAACATGCAACAATATAGAGTACAGTGTTGATCAGACTTTAATGATAAAATTGCAATAATTAAAGTACTAGAATTAGTTGGTACACTTTATATGTGCAATTCAATTCAAAGTAAATATAATTTCATTTTTTTTACAAATAGATAAAGTGATTATCTACTTTAGCTTCCTTGGTTTGAAACTTCTTCGATTAATTTGTTTTCTTCTAAACTTTATGTTAAGATTGGCTCTAAATATTACAAAACAGACATCCAATTTTTCCTAACGTGTTAACAATAATCTCCATAAATTAAATAATATTCTATCCAAGTTTGTTACTTCATCATTAAGTACTAATTTGAGCAACTTTCTCTAGTTTGGTCCACAATAGTGTCGTTCTGATAATGTACTAATATTGTTGACAGGTACGTGGAAGGTTGATTTATCATATGATTGTGTCAAATGCAATACGTACCTCCCCCTTCCCCTCCCCCCCCCCCCCCCCAAAAAAAAGATTTTAAGTTATGTCTAAACAGTTAGCAATACTGATTTTAAGTTATGTCCACACAATTAACAATCACCTCCACAAATTAAATAATATTCTATCAAAGTTTGTTATTACTTCATCATAAAGTACTAATTTGAGCAACGTTCTCTAGTTTGGTCCACAATAGTGTCGTTCTGATAATGTACTAATATTGTTGACAGGTACATGGACGATTGATTGATCATATGACCGTGTAAAATGCAATATGTACCTCTCCCCCCCCCCCCCCAAAAAGATTTGAAGTTATGTCTAAATAGTTAGTAGTACTGATTTTAAGCTATGTCTATACAATTAACAATAATCTTCACAAATTAAATAATATTCTATATAAGTTTTTTACTTCATCATAAAGTATTAATTTGAGTAACTTTCTCTATGTTGGTTCACAATAGTGTCGTTCTGATAATGTACCAATGTTGTTGACAAGTACGTGGACGATTGATTGATCATATGACCGCGTAAAATGCAATATGTACCTCCCCCTCCCCCCCCCCCCAAAAAAAGATTTTAAGTTATGTCTAAACAGTTATCAGTACTGATTTTAAGTTATGTCTATACAATTAACAATAATTTCCACAAATTAAATAATATTCTATCCAAGTTTTTACTTCATCATAAAGTACTAATTTGAGCAACTTTCTCTAGTTTGGTCCACAATATTTTTGTTTTGATAATTTACTAATGTTGTTGACGTATACATGGACGATTGATTGATCATACGATCGTGTAAAACGCAATATGTACCTCCTCTTCCACTTGTGTTTAACGTAATTATTCTGTGAAAAGGTGATCAACGAACTCTTGATTAATAACTAAAATGACATTATTGTTGGGTGAAATATTCATCAAAGTTATACATATACATGCACAGGTAATTACTAGTAAACTTTTAAGTGAGATGATTTTATCACTCACACCAAACACAGGTAAACAATTTCTCTTGGACAAGTAGAGTGGGAAACAAAGTTATAAATATCATACTGGTCATCGTACCGTTTTTCATTGAAACAAGACATACCGAATTTATGTATCGTTGTACCAGGCTCGTACCGTTTTGAATTTTGAAAAAAATTAAAAAATAAAAGCACAAAAAATTTGAAATTTTAGTGTAACGGGCGGTATTTGACCGAAAATACTGGTGCCGCTCGGTATTTAACAATACAAAGCTATATTGGCTGGTATTTGACTGGTACAATATTGGACAATAGCTTGTACCGTTTCTTGACCAGTACAGTAGGTTTCGGCTGATACCGGATGATACGATACGGTATTTATAACACTGGTTGAAAATAAGTTGCTTAATTGCTTACAAGTGGCTATCTATTAGCTAATGATTAATTGATTAAATCCTAAGCGTGTTCATAGCATTAATGGCAAATATAATTTATTCATTTAATTTACTATTTTTTTAAAGTAAAAAAGGTAGAAGAAGCCAATCCCGGTAGCTTGTCGGCATTTTACGATGCTCCAAATCAGCAAACCATAAACATTATTATACAATTAACCATAATCTCCAAAACTCAAAAAAAAAAAAGAAAAAGAAAAGCACAAACCATGCAAAAACAAAAATAAAATTAAAGAAAAATGTTTGGACTACAAAGAGGTTTGAACGTTGAACATCGATGTGCGTTAGTTAGTAGTGAACTGAAACCCGTCACGTGTCTGCGGTTGTTTGCCTGCTGAATAACCGGCCTAGCGGGTAGCCACTCACGTGGGGGCAGAGGATTGTGCTCATGTATATATTTTTTTTTATAAGTTTGTACCAATATTTTCAATATTCAATTTAGTATTTCTTGACATTTTTAAATTATTAAGGAAGCTTAATTATAATTCACATTGGTGACCAAAAGATATAATTATGTATTTTTAAAAAATGTATTTGAATTTTAAAAAGGGAGGATGAAATTATAATAACATATTCTGTAAATAGTAAGTACTAATAAGATAATTAACAAATTAACAAACTATTGATACAATTAGAATAAGATGAACCGTACTTAGGTAGATGTAAGATTATACTTCTCACGGTAAAAGTATTAGGCCAAATTAAAATTAAAAGGTTAGAATATGAAGTAGGTTTGTTATGAAATCTCTTTTTCAAAGCTATATTATTTGCAAAAATTTGTCTGAGTTTGGACAATTGAAAAAAATACATAAATTTGTGCTAAGAAGTTTTCCAGCTTCAATTGTGGTAAGTTGTAGCAAATACCTACAAGTAGTTCCATATTTCTTTTTGATAGCATCGCATATTAAATACTTAGAATATCTTTAACTTCAATAATTTGACAAAAATAACTTCATTGTGATTAAAATTTCAAGTTAATTTTCTATATTTGGACTCTATTTTTAGATAATTAAGTATAACCATCATATAATGTCATTACATAGATGAAAACGAGATTAAACTACGCCAAGCCTAACATACTCAAAGTTTTGGATATTGATACATAAATTAGATATATTTCAATTAGTTACTTAGATATAGCCAAAAATTGAAGTAATCAATAAATGAGTATAATTAGCAAAATGCCCTTAAAGACAAAATATTTTTCTCTATCAAAATATATATATATATATATATATATATATATATATATATATATATTTATATTGGCAATGCATGTACAGCTAGCATAAATTTGAGAAATGAAAAGGAAATTCCTTGGAATATCACAAGAGAATTTTTTTTCTAAAAGAAAAGATCAAAAGAGGCAGAGCAAATAGAAAGTAGGGAACGAGTGACAAATGTCGGCAATGGCTAGGGAGAGGAGGGGCCCAGAGCAGCCGTACAACTTGAACGGTCAACCGTCAGTGGGGACGGCGGAGGAGCGAACGCGTGTCAAAAACGTTGGGGCCAACTGTCAAATAACGGACGACAAGGGTGGCCCCCAGTCAACGACAAAAAAGAAAAGGTTGGAATGGGCGCGAAGGTCTAGGCCTATGGGAGTTAGTTGGGCTCCGCCCTCCTTTTGTTGTTGATGTTCAACTGTCCCTTCCCCCCAAAAAAACCAAGCCGTGATCTATGCTTGGCCAGTTGGCCTTCGTTCGAGGTGGGATGACTCCAATGCCACATTTTCAACTGATTTTCTTGTTTTTTTAGGTTATGAGAAGTCCTGTGTTAGGACTATCAGATGAAAATTTCCTGTAAGATGAATTCTATACTCATGAATCATCTTTACAAATTGAAATAAATAAATACTTATTATATAGGTTGTCTCATAATAAGTCACTATTGAATAGATCACGATAAATTATCTTAAAATTACTTCAGATAAGTGTATATAGAGTTAGAATCATGTCATAAGATTTCCATGATTCTCATTGGCCAGCTATTAATCAAGGATGAAACAAAATCGATTGCACATGATCGATAAATGCGATCATAATTAGTGGAGTAATAGCTTCAAAATATTTATCATACCCTGGTATATTTAATTGTCTTATCATAACTAGATCAAGTCAACTCGTAGTTGAATATGATAGTAAAAAAGAAATTTATTCCGAATTGAAGTTTTAATCATAAATTTGGACTCTTAATATATATATATATATATATATATATATATATATATAATTATAATTTAAGAGCCTTAATTAAATAATTTCAAGCTCAAAATATTTTAGGCCAGGGCATCATGAATATTAGATAAATTAATATACAAGATAATAATGATAATTTGCAGCATTCACGCATTTTACAAGTGCATGTAATTGTAAAGAACACTACGTGAGTGCATGTAAGAGTATACGTTACGTCCATTCTAAAGTCAGTAATCATTACTTTAAACATTTAATTGAAATATTTGTTGATTAGGCCATCATACGTTGGGTTGAACTACCAATACAAGCAGCTATTTCATTCTGGAGGGGTGTAAAATGGGGTTCACCTGGGTCAATAATTCAATTGGTTTAATCAAATTGTTTTTTTTTTTACTACTTATTATTGACATTAATCTTGAGTTTATTTTTCTTTTTAATTTGCATCCAAAATAATTAAAGTTAATATGAGAAATCCACACCAGCCAATTTAAACCGGCCAACATAGTCCAATCAGTTAGCTGCCGCTGCTGTTTTAATTACTTGTCTCATTAGATGACTGATCTAAAACAATACAAAGCTAAGAATATTGAAACTAATGGAATCGCATTTTCATTTGGGGTGTTTCAATGATTTCTCTAATTTCTCTTTGTAACTAGCAACAACACCACCACCACCTCCCAATATAGATCTCGCTTTTGCAGAATCTGGAGAGATCCAGATGTAGGTAACTTTATCTCTACCGACATTCCTACCCGTAGAAATGCTAATTTCAAGAGACTCATAAAACAAAATATATTATCATATACGACCAAACATAATAATGCGCAAATAATTACAAATTTAACCGCGTTATAAAATCTTATTATTTTTTTAGTCGGAATCTTAGTAGAAGTTTTCTTTTTCATCTTACGATCATTGTTTTTATTTCTTTTCATTGAATATCCTTACATTTAGGGTCCCAGATTGTGGTTCTTTAGGCCCCAAACGACATGATATGACATTGTCTTAATTAAATGCAAAACCTTCTTAATCAGTACATTTTAAATGCATCTAGAGCAACTAATCTGTTATTAAGCTAAGCATCGACGGCTAAGTAATTTTCCTTATTGATTCACATGCCTACACTTTTTCTTTTGTTTTTGTTCAAATTCGATGTGCGGTTTTTGGACCATTTTCTATGTATGCAGTCTTAATTATTCATACGTTGAACATTTAGATAGCAAGGACAAATTTGTAGGAAATGTTGATAATATTGCGTCAAATTTAATGATTTTTTTTAATTAATAATTTGATGATGTTAAATTTTTCATATTAATTGGGTTATAAAAAAAGAGTCATGCATATAAACTTAAATGAGGTTCCATCCCAAAATCAATTGGTAATGTGTAGAATTGCTCACAAACTTATATAGAAGTTCAAACCATTTAATTTTATTAAAGTGGGATAATATATTTTCTCAATGTGGGACAATATCCATTTTCATACTCCAATACGTCCCCTCATGTGCGGGCTACTAACAATGTCCTCCAACACGTGCACACAATTTTAATCAAATGGATATAGTGATAAATCAAGATCGAACAACTCGCTCTGATACCATGTTAAATTTTCATATTAATTGGGTTATAAACAAAGAGTCATACATATAAACTTAAATGAGGTTCCATCCCAAAACCAATTGGACATGGGTAGAGTTGCTCGCAAGCTTAGATACAAGCTCAAACCCTTTAATTTTATCAATGTTGAACAATACCCACTTTCATATTCTTTGTATTTTCTCAATATGGGATAATATTCACTTTCATACTCCAACAGATGCTACGAATTGATTTGAGAATAATTATCCCCTTGAGCCAGTAACTCTAGTTCAAGTAGTCAAGGCCATCCCGAAAGGAATATACATGACTTGGATGAAAATCCTTGGAATATTGAATAATATTGTGTCTTAAAAAAGCTCGTTGGGTCAACTTTTCTTCACGAAATCTAACTTTATATCAATTTAATAAACGCCATATTCTTTGATTACATTTTTAACACATGTATTTTATGACATATTGATAACGTTAATATAGCTCATAAATATACCATCTTCATCATCAGCTGTAAATCTTGGATATATGTCAAGTTCAAAATGTACATTTCATAATATTTTAAATTTTTTAATAACACGTTTTTCACACAGGACAAATTTGAGACGAAGATCGATCGATATAGGTGCAATTGACAAATCAAGCCTCATACGTAAGATAAAGACATTGTGACAAAAAAAATTGTACAAAATTGTTAGGCATCTTTCAATATTGGAGTTTACTTTAGCATTCGAGACTAGGCCTTTTAGGAGGAAAAAAAAAAGAAAAACAATCAAAAATTTCAAAAAATTCAAGATGACTATTTTTCCATTTACTTCAGTCTGAGCATGAACCTTTTTGACAATACTTGTTTAGGTTGAATGATTATCGTGCTCAATATGTGCTTTTTGAGTATAAAAAATGGAAAATATGTGATTCTATGCTTGAGGGGATAACAGGTGAGACTCGAGTCATCCTTGAGCCCATGTGCTATGGTGGTTTGCATTCTTTAGTTGTTGATGACATGTGAAATTTGTTTGAGTCTCTAGCTTGGCATCAATGCCAATCTGATGATGTTGGGGACCCATATCATCACTACTCTTCTTACCTTCATGTGTTGTGCTCTTATTGTCAATCCTTTGACCATGATGTGCATTCATGTCCCTATTATGATATCTCCGACGAGTGCCATGCTAGACTTAGTGTCATGATAGGGAAAATGCATGAACAACATACGCGCTTTGTTAGTGAGATGAGGGAGTGTGGCCTATTGTATGGGACCGATCTTAATCTAGCCTCCCCTAGACTAGAGGTTAGTCTCTATGAAGATTGCGAGTCCCTTCCCCTAGAGTCGAGTTTTGTTGATGATATTCCTTACACTAACCTAGAGGAGGCGTTCGGTCCTCCCTTGACCTCTTCATCACTTGTTGCTCCATCCTCTACTAGCACACCCCTAGGCACTATCGTCAGTGCTTTGACCTTACATGTTTTTTCCCTCCCTTTGGCTCAGTGCACGGGGTTAGAGATGGGTGAGCCGTTTAGGGGTGATGTTACTGTTTTAGAGGATGATTTTCCTACTTGGTCGAAGGAACCTATCTTGGTTGAGTCACATCTTGAGGAGGCTCATTTCGAGGAGTTTCGTGCTGATAGTTTGGTGGTTGGTGTCGCGCCTAGTATTGACCATATCGACCCAATTTACACCGCACCACTTGACTTGACCCCCATTTCATCCCCCTTTCTTCCCACCGCCCCCTCCCACTTGCATGCATTTCACAAGTCGATAGGCGATATTAGAGGGTCTAACCCCTCATTGGATCTTTATTGTGCATCTCTAGAGGACTTGCTTAGGAAAGTCATATGGAACACTTCCTTTGATCTTGCTTTTGACTTTTCTATGGCATTTGATAAGTATAAGAGGGCACTGATTTTCATTGTTATGCTCTTCTTTGTGTTCTCCTACTTACATCATTCTTAGATGCATGCACAGGCACATGATAAACTCTTGCGAGTTTTAACTACATCCGAGTTGACAGCTCGAGTCTTGAGAGACAAGGAGTGGCTGATACTCCTTAAGCCGATGTGGGATAGTTTGGGTACAATCAGTACCCGATCTAGTATAATCGTTCTCACCCTTCCCCCTTTCTTTTTATTTTCTCTGCTTTTATTTTTGTTTCGTTGAGCATATTAGGATTGTACTTTTGTGGTGATCATTTTGAGGTGATACTTGGGAATTTGTAAAGCCAGTTGAGGGCAATGATCATCTTTGCGTGTTTTTATGTTTTGGTTGAGTGAGCTAGCTGTGTATATGTACATTTTGTTTGATTTTGGTTTTTGTGTGTTTTGTGGTCGATGATGACTCTCAGCTCCCAATGAGAACATTGTGAGATTTAGGTGTGGGGGTGGGGCCATCTACCTTTTTATTCTTATTTTTGTTAAAACTTTTCATTTTTGTGTAAATTTTTCAATTTTTCTCTTTTTTGTATAATTTTTCCTTTAGGGAGTTTTGTACTATTTTGGTCAGCCTTGATCTCCAGTATCTTGGCTATCAGCTCGTATATAAATATAATGTGTATGATAGATATTTGTCCCAAGTATGTCATTTTAGGCTTCAGTTCTAACCCCAACAGTCCATTGTAATTTTACAATCCAGTCCTGATTTATGTATTATCATTATCTTACATTCTTAGTCTTTCATGATCGGCTCTCCCACTTGTCTACTTCACAGTTACCTTTGTATGTGCTTGCACACTTTTCCAAAAACAAAAACAAAAACAAAAACAAACAAAGTCATGTGCTACAAGGTGTATTCCTTTGAGGCGTGACAAGAGTTTGGAATGAAAAAGAAGAAGAAAAAAAAAAAAGGGGGCAAAGAAAAAAGTTTGGAATGACAAGTACACCTTTAAGGCATGCACTATTGACCGCTACCCTTTGAGGCAACACTGCTACTGGGGAAGCTTGTTTTCCATGCTAGGAGGTTAATAAGGTAGCTCGTGTCAGTTAAGTGGGATTGAGTTTGATTTTGGTAAGCCAAAGTCTTAGAATGACGATACACTTACACACCAGGCACCAGGATGAATTTAATGTTTTCATGCGTCGTGGGATGAAAAACTAATGTCTGGATGCCATTCTTTAGGATGATGTGTCCTAAAATGCATGTAATGCTTGTGTACAGACTGATACTTGAGTTACTAAGGGTTTTTTTTATTGATCCGATTATGTACAGTTTACTCCGGTGTATATTTGTGTTTTGTCATTTTTTATTTTTTGCTTTTTTGTTTCTCTTTTGTTTATTTTCCTTTTTTGAGATTTTATGGGTATATCTTCTACAAACCCTCACGAGACCTTACTTATCCACTTGGGGGAACCAAGGGGTTCAAAGGATTTGTTGCATACGCCAAATGAAACCGTGATTCCTACAATAGTGAGTTAGGTTTTTAGGTTAGTTTTTCTTTTGTTTTGCTCGAGGACAAGCAAAATATATGTGTAGGGGTATTTGTTAGGCGATAAATTGCCGTATTTTACGTGCCTCTTTTACTCACTTTTAGCTCGTATAATCACATAATCTTTAGGATTTTTACTTGTTTGTTTGTTTTTGTAGGCAATAAACTTCAATCGAGCGAAACGCCGCGAAAAGGAGCGAAGACAGGACAAAGCGAAGAAAAACAGCAAAAGCAGGCAAGAAGGAAAAACAAGGGGGCCGAACCACCGCACCAGAAAAGTGGCACGGTGGGATCGTGCCCCCCGAGCCATTGTTTGGTCACGCGATTGTCTATTTAAAGCCCGTTCAGGCGTTTTGTTTAGGGGTCGTTCGGGGTTTCTCTCTGGCGATTTTAGGCTAGTTTTAATTTAGGTTTTAGCCAATAAAACCCCAATAGGATAATTAGATTAGGAGGTTGTAGATTGTATTTTGGATTCGAAATATTGGATTTCAAGTTAATTCCATTAATCAAGCATAAGTTTTCTTCTCTCTCTCTTTCATATCTTGTTCTTGTTTAGGTTTTGCTAGTTTAATTTTTGTATTGGATTTGTTTAGTTTTGATGTTTAGTTTTCATTGTTAATCCACGTTTAATTAGATTGATTGGATTATATTAGTTTGTTCCCCCCGCTTGTTCATGTTTGCCGCCTTCTTTGTTAGTTTAGGTTTAGTTTGGGTTTTTGTATTTTGTTGATGAAAGTTGTTAATTTTGGTTGGTTTGGATTGTGGCTAGCCCTTTCAAAAATGTTGCTCAATACCGACAGAATTTCCGACCAAAATTTTCCTGATTTCCGACGGAAGAGGCGATTTACGATGGAATTTTCGATGGATTTTTTCCGTCGGGAAAACACTTGTCGGAGATTCTGTTCTGACAGGCTTCAATGGGTTTTCCGACAGATTGTTCCCATCTTCCGTCGGACAGAATTTCGCCTGGCAGATGAAAATTTCTCCGACGGAAATTCTGGCGGAATTTTCCGTCGGAAATTCCATCGAAAAAAATTTCCGTCTCCAAAAAAAAAACCCCAATAAGAGCAATTTAAATTAATAACAACAATAATATGTTTTGTTGAACTAATTATAAATATATGTGTGTATTTAAAATTTTAAAAAATTACCACAAACAAGATATATAATAACTAGCAAATACAAATTTTTGTGTCTAAAAATTAAATGTGCTAAATTTAAAATTATTCATAACATCCATAGGCGGCGGCGGCATGACGGAGGCGGCGACAACGGTTCTAACCTTTCACTCCATAAACAACAAATCAATCACAATCAAACATCAGCCAACTCAAATTTTTTAATTTTAAAGAACAAAATGGGAGAGATTGAAGAATTCACCAGTGGGTTATGAAGGACGGCAAATTTCATTACTGATCACCAACAATTTTCACGCTTCTCCCTCTACCTTCTTCTCCCTCTTCTTTGTTTTCTCTCTCCTCGCGTTTGCTCTCTCTTCATGAACTTTTCTCTCTCCTCGCGTTCGCTCTCGCTCGGTTTTATAGAAGATCCTACTTTTTTAAAAAAAAAATTCCGCCAATTTCCGACGGAAAAAGCCCCGATGGAAATTCCGTCGGAAATTTAAAAATCCATCGGAAATTGGCGGCGAGTCCGACAAGCTATTTCACCGATGCTTTTTCCGTCGGAGATGAACACCATTTTTGTAGTATTGATGGCTAATTAACCTTGTTTAGAGCCCAACCCTACCTTGTTTATGCCTAGAATTTAGAACTTTCTTTCACGCCCGTCAAGTGTTCGATGAAATGCTTGAAAGAGCTTTCATCTGTGTTTTGGGGCAATTGACTTATGCTGAGAGGTAAGGTCGACTGTCTAGTGTGGGCATGGTTGAGAGAACCGAACCGGACCGGCCGGTTCAACCGGTTGGACCGGGAACCGGCCACAGCACCGGTCCGGAACTTCTCAAAAACCGTTTAAGCTACAGAACCGGAAAAAACCGGTACAACCCGGTTGGACCGGCTGACTTGGTCAAACCGGCCCACCCGCGGTTGGACCGGTTTTTTCCAACTTTTCATAAAAAATAAACAATTTTTTTTTGCTATGAAAGTTTTGAGCACAACTCAACCCTTCAATGGCATCCTCGGCTTGCCTATTCCTTCCATACTTTTTTATAAGGCTACCAAGTTTGAGAATTTTCTCAAAATGGCGATGTGGGACTTCCCATTTCTCACAATCTAACAAACCCTATATTTATGTAATGAGGGTATTGCAATCACCTTTTACTCTATCAATGTGGGACTATAATTAAATTTCTTATTTCTCTTCTTCCTCATTATTTTGTACTTGTAACTTTTTTTATTAGATTTTAGTAATTTATGTTGTTAAATCAAAAAGTATTTTTTTCATCAAATATTTAATGATCTCTTCTTCCACATTATTTTGTAGTAGTTCATTTATTGTAATTTTTATTTCATTTAATGTAATAAATGTATATTTTTTGTTTATCATCAAACTCTTGTAATTTGTATATTCAAGCATGGTTTACCAAATTATTATATCCAAATCAAAAAAATTATGACCCTCTAATTAGTTGTGTTACTATATTATTTATATCCAAATTGTATTATTTTTTTTGGAGTGTGAATGTCAATTATAGGTGAAAAAAACACACAAGAACCTTGAGTTCTTTTACAAAGCATTGCTTTAATTATAAATCCACAACTTTGTATTGTCATGGGCTTGCCTTCAATGCTTTTTTATAAGGCCACCAAGTTTGAAAATATGTTCAAATTGGCAATGTGGGACTTCTCAATTCTCATTCTATAATAGAACTCATATTTATGCAATGAGAATCTTGTAATCACCTTCTACTCCATCAATGTGGGACCATAAATAAATTTCTCATTTCTCTTCTTCTTTATTATTTTGTACTTGTAACTTTTCTATTAGATTTTAGTTAGTAATTTGAAAAAAATATATATAACAAATATATATAAAAAAAATTTTAGGTTCACCGGGTTGTGCCGGTCTAACCCGGTTGGACGGTAAACCGGGTCAACCGGTCCAAACCCGGTCCAAACGGTCCGACAGGTTGAACCATCGACCCACTCGGTCGACCGGGTCGATCACCGGGTCGGTTCTCTCAACCTTGAGTGTGGGTAGAGAGAATAGTTGGGATTGGAACATGAAAATAGTCTTGTCGCTAGGTAGGTCAAGGGTTGTCAACCTAGTAGTTTAGCTGAACTAATCCAATGAAAATAGGTGGTTAGAGCAACTAGATTAGCCTATTGACCATTGAGAGAGGGCTTAGGTGGCCTCAACGATGCAACCGATCAACTTTGAATGCTAGCATAGCTAGGGAAGGTTTCGGCTTGACTTGTTTACTTGGTTTATCTTAGTTCTAATCATAGTCCTTTTGTTTTCGCTTTAATAGTTTAGTTCTATTTTCTATTCCTTCAATTTTGCCTAGCTTGAGACGCTTTAATTAGCTCTGATATTTGGAAACCCAACTCTCTGCGGACGATACCCCGAGTACTCAACGATGCACCTTGCACCTAGGGTTTATAAATATTAAAACTTTTTCCCTAACAAAAATCATCTCGTATAAAAACTTGTACAAAATCTTAATCTCACATGCATAATTTATAATACACATTTATAATTGAATACGGCCCTACAATCTATTATCTAGCTAGTTGCTACTCGTACTTAGCCATAAGGACATGCATTGGAATAATTCTTGAAAGGAAGAATATACTAAAACCATGGCTATCATCAAACCCCCCCCCCCCAAAAAAAAACCTAAGCCAATAACCATCGAACCCAACAACTTCCCTTATCCAAAAAAAATAATAATAAAAAAATCTCAAGTGTAATCGGTGTCACCGATAGTTATTACATTACATACATAGAAAAACACTATTGATTTTGGGACGTCATCTCAGAAAGGGCAGTTTATTTTTCCCCTAACCACTTGAACATAACAAATATATAAAACTTAGTTATGTGAGGAAGAGAGATTTTGAGGATAAAGGTGGTGGATATTGCTTGCTTATGTTGCATGCATGTGCATGTTATATATTGTCAGATATATAGACAAATATCGTGTTTGGTTGGGTTTCTCTTAAACTAGGCATCTCGATAGAGACATACAAGCTAAGAGAGAGTAGTTGTTGTAATTAATGCATAAGTCAGTACACCAGTGTAGGTTTTTTCAAATAATTCGATATTTTTCTATTTAAATATTGGTTCGATTTAACTAGTTAAGTCACCCTAGATGAGGTGAATAAGGTGGTACATCAAAGTCTCAAAACAATCAAATGAGGAAAGTAAATGTTACCAAAACACACAAACTTTTTAACGAGTTAGCCTCAACCAGGTTTAGTCTTCGCCTAAAGCTCCCTAACTCTAGAATTAGCCCAATTTTATTATGAGGGATTACACAACTCTAGAATACACCTTATTCTAACTTCCAAGTCACAAGTTGAACCCTTCAACCAGGCTTGGTAGGATTGAATCTTCAACTTTATAATCCCGCCCACTTACATCTTGAACAATACAAGTAAATTGAATGAATAACAAATCAAGGCTCAATGTATGCTTGTGAATATTGATGTTTGTGCTTGCTCTTGTCTGTACCTTCCAGCTGCTAATTTCTCTCCTTTTTGTAGCCAAAAGATGTTGAAGAGATTGGTGGAAAAAATGGCAAGTGACCGCCGCACCAATTATGGAAAAACAATTCTCCATATCGATTTCAAGGCCTTGCACCTGGCATTTCAAGCCCTTGAATTACATTGTTCTGCTCAACGATTTTCTTTTGATCTTCAACGGCTAGTTCCCTTAATTTTAGTTGAGGATTTTGCTGAGAAAATCATCTAGAAGTTTGCTTATTTTGCAGCACAATCTTTTTCAGAAAGTTATATCACAAAATAATATCATTTTTAAGCAAATCTTGACACTTAAAAGTATAGCAACTCAATCTTATAATCAAATTTGAATTCACATAATATAATATCATAAAGATTACATATTCAAATTTGAATATTAAACAATCTCAAAGATATTGTGACACCTTATATAAAATCAAATAAATAATATTAATATGCCAATATCCACTTCAAAAATATAGCACATCTAAATAATAATAATTCTAAGGTAGATACAATAAACATATCAATGGACCAATTCCTTTTTGTCTTTTATCAAAATATATTTATAAAATACATTATAAGCTTAAGGAAGCTAACATTGAATAAGGCATGGAATTCAAAGTTGTAAATGAAAATAAAAAGGTGCTAATGGTAGGAGACTTGATAGAAGTGACTCGAATTGAGTGACCTGAATCCATGATTAAACTGACGCTTGTAATAGCTAATTACTCAAGGTGAACCGAAACCCAAAAATAGCCTGAACCAAACTGAACCCAAACCCGAATATCTTCCACCAAAGTTTTTTCTTTGCAACACAACTTCGTTGGACAAAGCATCAATAAGTTTGAAATCAACCCAAACTAAACAACCTGATTCAAAATTGAATCGAACTGAATCTTGTTAATGCTAACGTGACCCTATTCGAAGCCAACCCACATCACACCAAGCAAAATGGCCAATTTGCAAGGCCTGACAGAGTGACAGAGTGACGGTAACTCAACTTCGATACATGATGAATGAAAATTATTTTACAATTTTTTTTTAAAAAAGTGCATAAGTGGGTGCGGTATGCTGTATGCATATGTAAGGTTGATGTGCCCAACGAACTGAAAAAATCAAAGATAGAGGGAAGGGAATCTGATATGGTGGTGCTTTAGCTTAGCTATGCCTAACTTAATTAAATGTAAACATCAAAGCTGATGCGGCATACTATCATCTCCGACACAGCAAACTTGACCATTTCCAATGTTCTCATAGAAAGGCAAATATGAGGAGAGAGAAGCGGAGTGAGGGAGGGAAACATCTGCAATGGAAGGCTCATGATTCGCAGTTTGCGAGTCGGCTCGCGGCCATGAGCCGACTCGCTGGCCAATTTTCTTTTTTTATTGTTTTTTTAATTTTTAAATATTTTAAATTGATTTTAGATTTTTTTTATTCTAAAAATAAAGTTGTGGATTATAGAGTGGATCCATGAATATTATTTTATTTGATGAGACAAAATGATGAGTTTTCCACTGAAGAGAGTGAGGATTGTGAGGTAAAAAGTTGAAGAGAGGGTTAATGTAACAGTAGTAGACCCTAACCAATTAGCCAAAAAATTAACTCACTACTGAATTTGTCATAACAACTCTCTCTTGTTTAATTTCTGTATCTATCTATCTATCTTATGTATCTTTGAATGTCTTTAATATCTTATCATGGCTGACGAGGCTGCTAGTAAAGTCTGGTCAGAATCTTCTGCGCCTACCCAACACCTCACTTCATCTTGAAGTATTTTCTAATGTCTTATTGATATACAAGTGCTATTGACTAGGATTCCTCTCTCTAATCCTGGTGTTTTTAGACTATTATCTAACCGCATAGATATCGTACATGTGTATGAAGAGCTCGCTAGTGACCGAGTATTTTTACTTATGGGTACAATCGACATTGATATGAGGGGTCAAGAATGAAACGATATACATGACTTGCATATCATATGCTTTGAATGTTTTTATCGAGTTAAATTAACTAACATTCATAGAAATATATCAACTAGGGGTAGTTTATTTCAGTATTTTGAAACCAATAATAACTTTTGCTAATCACTCCAATAAATCCATTGCTGAATGCCTACTACTTCAAACTGTTCTAATCAGCACTTGTATATACAACTTTAGCGTCAAATTGCTTCATACCGTTGCTAACTACTCGATCTATGCGGTCAGTTTTGATTGCTAAAATGAAAAACCCATAAATAGCTCATTTATTAGAAGAAATAATAATTAGCTCAGCATTACTTTGAGTTAATCTCAAGAGTATTTTTAATAAAAAGTATATTTACATATGCTCATGTGTGTATATAGCATCTTTTTTCCCTACATGATAGGACTCAACAATGATGGCACAAGTATAAGATGCATGCATTTAAATGGTCCCAAAGAAGTGACCATGAAAATATTATTAAATCTGCCAGCCAAATGTGTAACTTGACCAAAAGAATATATATATATATATATATATATATATATATATATATATATATATTCAAATTCAAATCCGATACCCTAAAAATTTCACCAAGAGATGAAGTAAAAATGAGATTTGATGTAAGAGTTTTACACTTAATTTTTGAAAGAAGAAAAGTGCAGTGGGAGGCATGTGAGCCAAGTCAGCACCACGTCAATTGATGTCGCATGCAACGTAGTAGCAGTACTCCTACTGCTGTCATTCCTCCCACCAATCATCTATGTTCACTCCCTCCACTTGCATTCCCACTCCTCTCAGTTTTATTCTTTGGAGAGATCATATAATTATGTGACTTTAAATTGACTAGACAGTAGACGCCTAGCTAGAGCCACAGCAATCCTCCATCTATACCTTTTTTCCCATAATTGATAGAACCTGTTAAAATGTATAATGTACTTATACAATAATCAAGTATGCCCATATCTCAATTCCCCTTAAAAGAAATACTACATCCCTAGCATAAGAAAATTGATTTGTCTAAACACCGTATATACTTTTAGCTAGAAAAATATTTGGTTCATTTTTATGCTATATATATATATATATATATATATATATATATATATATATA
>JACYFF010010365.1:2620218-2637841 GCA_017589665.1 Selenicereus undatus | reverse complement strand
TACATTAATGTTGGAATATATACATCAAATAGTAAAGTTAAATTACGAAATATTAGTGGTACATTATATTTTAAAATTATGGCATTGAAAATTATATATTACTTTGTAAAAAGTAATGTTACATGTCGACAAAGTTTGAGCACAACTCAATTAAATTTGGATTCGTCAAAGCTCAGTTCATGTTTGTGCTCGGTGTTGCTTATCGAGTGAACCTAAGTGAGACCTCCACTAGTTCGAATAGGCTCCTACCTTTTATTTTTTGTTCAAGCATTTTGGAGCAGGTTAGAGTGGGTTGTAGCAGGTTGAAGTAGGTTTGACTAGCAATTAGTATGTTCGATCAAGTTGGAGTAGGTTTGTAACAAGTTGGAGCATGCAGTAGGAAAATGTTGAAAACAAACAGACCTTTATTATTGAAAGCTATTTAAATTAGCTGAAAGTTGTTGAAGGATGCCATAATTTTGTATAATTAGGCCTAATTGTATTTGAGAGAAAATAAATTTATAAACTTGCTAAAATAACTATATACGATAAATAATTAATTATTTATGAATGCATATTTATGAGCTATATCATATGCTAAGTTTTTGTTATAAATAATTTTACGAATTCTATATATATTTTCTATGGATATGCATAACATATAAACAATTTCTTATTTTTATTTTACGTTGAAATAGTGGTAAAAAACACTTATAAATCTTGTGTCTAACTCTCGTTACTGTAATTAAAATAATAAATTCCTCTATTGTTTAAGATTAGATGTAATGAAATGCATAATTATTTAAAAGTTTTAAATACTTGTAATTAATTTTAGTGATTAAAAAAAAGTCGGGCTACACACTTATAAAAACACAAGAGGTCCACATTAGAAATTCAGGATTGAACATTTGGTACAATGTTGACATGGTTTCACAAAGTGATAAACACATGTAAATAGGATTAATCAAGTGATTAGGTAGACATCTTTTTGATTGATATGAACATTGATACAATGCATCATTATTTAAAAATTCAAAATACTTGTAATTGTGATTAGACATTTTCACTAAATGTATTTAGGTTCTTATATTTTTTTTTTTCAGATAAAGGAAAATTTATGGATTAAAAGTCATACGGCACTTACAAAAGGTAATAACTATATTTATGTTCTTATAATAACTATATAAATTTAGTGAAATAATAATAAAATTTATTTAGTTAAATAATACTCCACATTTATTAGTTGAAAGTAATATGGATCTAACCATTGGGATAATCCATATTTATGTTGGTAATTGAATAAGGTTCTGTTATTGATAAACAATTAGATGATTTATGTCAATACTTTCTAATCTATTAAGCAGTTTTAGAAGTGTTGCATGCTGCTAAATCTTGTTGAATGATGATCAAAGTTACTAAATGATGTTGAAACTTGATAAAAGTCCACAAGGGACGTTAGTTAGTTGCTTAAAGATGAAAAAAAAAGAAAAAGAAAAAGGCAAGACCTTTTTCACACTACGCGTACAAAGAGAAGGTGAGAGAAAAACAGGCGATAAGAAAAAAAAAGAAAAGGAAAATTGACGTTAACAATTTGAACTCTTGAAGGTATGAACGTGAATAGTCTGACATGAGAAGATTATAGCGAATAGTTTGACCTTCACCTTATGTTTTGTAAATAATCTAATATTAGAAAATGCATATCAGTGCACAATCGAGTCACATTTACCTAAATTCATTGTCGGTATGCCTACAAAAAATATGGTCAATGTTAAAATTGTCTGCTCTAATTTTCTTAAGTGAGTTTATTTGCATCAATATCTCCAATAATTCACATTATTAGTGTCAATTTTTCCAAAAGAAAAATGATGAAGAAATGAGAAAAAAGAAAAAGAAATGAAAACATTAGGGTTTTGGCAAGAGGAAAAGGAATGTAACTACCAAACCCTTTGAGGTTTATAAATACAGGGGGGCCGTCAAGTTTGTGAATGTGAGAAAACAAAAAAAACTTAGCTCTCAATATTTTTATCCTATCTAGTCCTCTGTCTTGCTTTCTTTCATCCTCTCTCACCCGCCATTCCTCATCCCAAACGCCATAGAGCCGTCGCTGGGTTTTTGTAGCCGTTGTCATTTGAAGACAACCATCTAAAAAAAAAAAAACTTAATCTTGGTGTTGTAACACGAAGAATAAGAAGTTATATACCAGGGGAGTGTAGGAAAAACAGGGGAGAACAAGAACAGAGAAAAAAAGATGAAGTACGTGCTTGTTACTGGTGGTGTGGTAAGTGGGTTAGGAAAAGGAGTCACTGCTAGCAGTGTTGGAGTGCTTCTCAAAGCTTGTGGACTTCGAGTTACCTCCATTAAAATAGGTATTGTATTGCATTTGTCTGGTGTAAGTTAGCTCCATTTTTCTGGAGTTTTATCTGATAAAGCTTCCATTTTTGGAGGTTTTTTGAGCTGGGGTTTTGAGATTAGGTTGAAATTCGCGGGGTTTTTGAACAAATTTGGTGAATCTCGACGAGGGTTGTTCTTGATTCTTGGAAAGTTTGCTGCCCAGATTTAATTATGCTTTTAGATTTGGCTTGTTGTAAATTTGCAACGACAAGCAGCAACAAATTTTGTTTTTCTTTGTTTGCCTGCTTTTTGGTCACGAATGAATCAAATCTATGAGCTCATTTCGTCCTTTGATGAATTATCCCTCTTTTCTTTTTGGGGTCTTTGGAGCGTGGGGATTTTTGAAACAAAGCCCAGAAAAGTAGCCAAAGTCCCTAAAAAGTTGGGATATTTGTGTTGCCTTTCCCCATCTTTGTATCCTGTTTACATTGCTTTGGCTGATGTGATTTTCCCATTTTCCAATTTGTTTGCATATGTAGATCCTTACTTGAACACGGATGCTGGAACTATGTCACCCTTTGAGCATGGTGAGGTGTTTGTCTTGGATGATGGTGGCGAGGTAAAATTTGACTAAATTCCACTTAATTTGTTGTAATTAGATCCTGTTCATTTTCTTGACTAAACGTAATTTATCTTTTACATCCACCCCTTAATGTTTGAAGATTATGCTATTGTGAAGCCGTTGATGTTGACTTAAATTGACTTGAATACTAGTAAATTTGATTTTGTTTTCTTCATCCTGGCGGCACTGAGGTAGTTGGGAAAGACAGGTATTTTAGAAAATGATGTTATTAATTTTATTTCCTTTTAGGTTTATAGTGATACAATGCAATCCAATTCCTTTTCTCTCTTCATATTCCCCCCCCCCCGGGTCTTTTTCCATTTTTTTTTTGGGGGGGGGGGGTGGATTTGGGGTGTTCTCTGTGAAGCCATGGCCTTTTCCTCAATGTAAAGTGTTGTGGGTAATTATTGTTGTCTCTTTAGGAGGAAAAAGCTCTATTTTGGGGAACTTGGATAAGCTTAGAAAAATGAAAATATACTGTTAGTGCTCTTGTATTCTGTCTGTTTAGATCTTTCACATAGTCAAAAGGGAAATAAAGAGGGTAAAAGTTCAAGATGCTGAAGGAAAAATGGTGCCTGTTCTTCTTCAAGCGTCAAAATGATTTCCCTTATTCTTGCTGATATCCCGGTGGGTTCTTGGTAGCTACTGTTTTCTTCATAAACTGTTGTGATTTTTGGTTGGGGATGCTATTTAATTGTGATTAAGTGTCCTCCCTATGCCAATTTGCAACCTCGTCCTTTTTTTGGGGGGTGGGTGTGGTACTCGGACTTACCAGCTTTCTGAAGTAGATGTAGCATCCCCAATTAATATCTAATTGTGTTGATCAAGTGGGTTTTCAATTGTTCCATAGGTGGACTTGGATCTTGGTAACTATGAGAGGTTTTTAGATATCAAGTTGACACGCGATCACAACATCACAACTGGGAAAGTATATCAGGCAAGCTACTTTATCAATTTGGCTTTGTCGATTACGTAGTGTTCCCCCCTACGTTGCCTCGTAAGTATGAAATAACCAATGGGATTCTGATTATAGAATTCTATTGATGTTCATTCTTTTGTTTTCGTGTTCTGATTTGTTTTCTTTTGTATGACAGTATGTGATTAATAAGGAAAGAAAGGGAGATTATTTGGGAAAAACTGTCCAGGTCTTTCTCACCTCTAATCAAAAGTTTCACATGATACTATTACGTATTGAAACTACATAACCCTGAATTGTCTTCCCTCTATCTGTTACGTTAGGTTGTCCCGCACATAACTGATGCCATTCAGGAGTGGATTGATCGTGTGGCAAAGATTCCCGTGGATGGACGGGAAGGCCCACCTGACGTCTGTGTCATTGAATTGGGTGGGACCATAGGTGCGCCATCTAATATACCCTTTCAAAAATGTTGTTGTGGGTGGGTCTCTTGAGAGCAGTCTCTCTTTGCTTGTCGAGGATGAGGTTATGTACCTGTTACCGTTTTGGATGCAGGTGACATTGAGTCCATGCCATTTATTGAGGCCCTTGGCCAATTCTCCTATCGTGTAGGTAGGTTTGAACAAAGCAGTTTGTTGGATGATAGTGATTTTTGCGGTTGGAATTTTGAAAAATTTTGATTCTACTTCCTTGCTACTTAGGATCTGGGAACTTCTGCTTGATTCATGTCAGCCTCGTACCTGTATTGAATGTTGTTGGAGAACAGGTAAGTTGATTAAACTCTACTTGTGGATTTCTGCAACTCTTTGTATTAGCTGGCTTTTCATCTGCTTCATTACAACACTACCACCTCCCAGTGTGGGTCCCGCTTTCGCGGGGCCTGGGGAGATCCAGCTGTAGGCAACCTTACCTCTACCGGTATTCTTACCTATAAAGAGGTTGATTATCTGTTTCATTCAGAAATGTATCTAGTTGATTTGATAATTTCAATGCTGTTTTAACAGAAGACGAAACCAACACAGCACAGTGTCAGAGGACTACGAGGCCTTGGTTTGGCTGCCGATATTTTGGCTTGTCGCAGCACAATGGTCCCTGCCTGCTCCCTCCTCCTCCTCCTCCCCTCCCGCTCTCTACCCTGTATGGTTGTAGTAACGCTGACCTGTTTGTTTTCCTTATTTTGCAGCCCCTTCATGAAAATGTTAAGGCGAAGCTCTCACAGTTCTGCCATGTCCCGGTACTTGAAATTAATCTCTGATTTATGTCCTAAGCTTTCTTTAACTAGTGTCATATTATATTATTTTTCTTTTGACATGAAGAGCTCATATGAACAATGTTATTGCAGGGGGAGAACATTATCACTTTGTATGATGTCCCTAATATTTGGCATATTCCTTTGCTGCTGAGGGTGAGTATCTGATTATGTAACAAGGATGAATACCTTCTGTTTAGTGTGTCTCTATAGTACTGCTCACGTTGAATATGTGAATATCCCACCAGGATCAGAAGGCTCATGAAGCTATCTTAAACGTGCTGAACCTTTCTAGGTTTGGATAATACCCTTGTGCCTTTTAGGGCCTGTTCTTCGTTCAATATGAATGACTTCCTCTGAGTAATGCTCTTCTCCATTACACAGCATTGCAAAGAAGCCTGTACTGGATGAATGGACAGAGAGAGCGGAACTATGTGACATGCTACATCAGCCTGTGAGTCCCAATTCATGTGTTGCTTTTTCTTCAGATATTTCAATTCCCAGAGATGGCAATGGCTTTCTGTCTTTATTGATGTATGTGAGATGCCATTCTTAATTCCTTAGGTGAGGATAGCCATGGTTGGGAAGTACACAGGACTTTCTGATTCCTACCTCTCTGTATTGAAGGTAATTTTGTCCTGATGGAATCAACTGTGTTATTTGTTACGTGAAGGTTCTGATTGAAATTTGGACACATTTGAGGGCATTTTTTTTTTTTCTTCTTTGAGATGGTTGATGTACCATTTTCCTGTAGACTCTTGCATCGTTATCTAGTAAATTGATTTAGCATTGAATCAAATCAATTATAAGTAGGGTACCTCTCTTGATATTCAGTTATACCTTGCACGAAAATTTTCTAATACTTTCTAAGGCTCTGGGTTGATTCAAGATATGAGAACGTTGTTCTGTGCGCTTGCAGGCTCTTCTTCATGCTTCTGTTGCATGTCGTCGGAAGCTTACTGTGGACTGGATCCCAGCCAGCGACCTTGAAGATGAAACCAAAGCAGAGGTGATTATCAATTTAGTCATGTTGTACTGGCTCTCATTCCTTTTCCTCCCGAGTTTCTTGTTCTACATATATTCACCCTTGAATTCTATATGGAAGTTGACATGATTTTCTCATTATTCCAGAACCCTGAAAGCTACAGAGTTGCATGGGATTTACTAAAGGTTTGTGTTTTCTAGTGTCCATGTAGTTCTTCCACTTGTTTGGTTGTGGGCTAATACTCGAATTGTATGTGTCGGAAGTTAGGAATTGCTCACGTCTTGTTAATCTGGATCTCAGGGTGCAGATGGTGTTCTAGTTCCCGGAGGATTTGGTGACCGAGGAGTTCAAGGGAAAATTCTTGCAGCAAAGTATGCCCGGGAAAATAAAGTGCCATATCTTGGTATTTGTCTGGGGATGCAAACTGCTGTCATTGAGTTTGCTCGCTCTGTTCTTGGTCTAAAAGATGCAAACAGTGAAGAGTTTGATCGAAGTACCAAGAATCCTTTTGTTGTAGTCATGCCAGAGGTACTTAATGCGGTTTTCTTAAGTCGCTGTGTGATTGACATAGCATCCATGGTTTATTTCCCTAGATTTATGTGCTTATGTGATGCTGTGTCAACAGGGATCGACAACACATATGGGGGGTACCATGCGGCTTGGTTCAAGGAGGACATATTTTCATGTCAAGAACTGCAAGAGTGCAAAACTGTAAGAAAATTGATGGCGGCATGAGCGATAAATAGTAGCTTTTCCATTTATCACGCGCTGGATATATTATTTCAATTGGAGCTTATTCTTCCCGATTTGTTACACTTAATGTAGGCATGGCAATGCAAGCTTTGTGGATGAAAGACATCGACATAGATATGAGGTTGGTGAAGCTGAAACATCTCTTTCTTCCGTGGCTTTTGAACTTTTGTTTCTAGCTTTAGCTCCCTCTATTGAAAGTTCTTCTGGCCAGCTGACATGGTTAATGTTTTGTTGCAGGTCAACCCTGAAATGGTTCCTCAACTAGAAAGTGCTGGCATGTCCTTCACCGGAAAAGATGAAACTGGCCAACGAATGGAGGTTTGGTTCCGGCTTAAGTTTCTAGTGGAATCATCTGTTTGCTCATCTCCTTGTAATTTTTTTGGCTAATAGTTTTGATATGTGCAGATCATTGAGCTACCTGATCACCCTTTTTTCATTGGGGCTCAGTTCCACCCCGAGTACAAGTCTAGACCGGGAAAACCTTCTCCTCTGTTTGTTGGTATGTGTGTTGATTCTTTGTGCTACTTGCATACACGGTTGATATCTTAGTCTTACTTCAACAATTGCATATGAAGATCTAGTACTCGTGCTTCAGCTTTCTTTTCTATCTGGTTTGCTACGTGGGAGTCGAACTCTTCATGTAATCAAGCACCTATGTCGAAAACTAGTTGCACTTTGTTTTCAAAAGTTTCGAGAAAAATTGGGTGAGTCAGACAATACACCTACCCATATTAGACTTACGTAGCGGAGTCCGAGTTACATGGGATAAGAAACAATCTTGTGATTATATCCTCCTACTTTGCAACTTGTTACTTGCAGTATTTCGATTTGTGATGGCAGTACTAACTACTTGTGTCATCCTTCAAGTAGGTCTCATAGCGGCAGCAAGTGGACAGTTGGATGCTGTATTAGAAAACCCTAGTAGTTTTGTACATAATTTCCTAAAAAGGGAGAGCCCAAGTTGCAATGGTCCCCCAGCAAAGAAATCCCACCATGATGCACCTAGCTCAAACGGCCATGCAAATGGTTTTCACAAGGAACATAGAAATGGCTTTGTGAACGGCATACACAAAACCCATGCAAATGGCTCGGTGAATGGCATGTGCAATGGACATTCTAATGGTTCTATTACTGGTATTTATCCCGAATATGCAAATGGCATGAATGGAGTATATAGTGATGGCATCTATGGCTCCTCCCTCAATGGCATAATCAGCAATGGTAACGGCTTTCACCATTGAAGTAAGGATATCTGAGCAGCCCATTATCTTCAGCTGTGGAAGATGATTTTTGATTAGCGCCTTCTTTTTCTCCTAGTATTTTGAATTGGGTCTGTACAGAATGTTTTTAGAGTTAAGCCTCAGGTGTTGTAACTCGTGTGGATTCCACAAACACTACGAGTGCTGACCGGTCTTTTTTTGGGACAGCCAGTGGTGTTTGAGGGTTGCAATGTGACTGAAACCGAAAGAGGGAGGGGTGTGAAGGGGTTTTTCGTTTCCTTTTTTTGTTTTCCCTCTGCATCGGCTTGGTCTTCGCTCCTCTGTAACTGACACTGATGTATATCTCCATGGAGTGGTATGGTCGGAGTGATGTGAGTGAATTTATGCCTTCCTTTGGCATCAACCCGGGGAGATTAGGTTTGGAATTCGGGGGACTAGTTGCTGCTCTTGTCAGTTGTAACCCCTTTCTTTGCTCACCATATTTGATATGTATGTACTCTTGGATTCCCTTAAATGATTACTGCTATTGTTTTGTGAAGTTTGGTGATTACTAATAGCTGCAATTGCAAGCTGCAAGTTGTTGGATTTAAGACAAACTCAGGAGAATACAAGTTCGAATCTTAATGAACATATGAGTGCCCATGCTGCCCTACCCACAAGGGAATGAGGAAAAGCATATTATGAGAAACTTAGCATATAGTAACCGGGAATGCCCCATATTTCTGCAATCTGTGTTCCGGAAACAAGCGATTAAAAACCTACATTAAACGACATTTGTCCAATAAGTAGCGAACTGTATTCCAGACGAAACGATCTAGGAAGCGTTCGTGGCAACTATGGTCTGCTAATATATGAAGAGAAGTTTTACGTGCATCATATTTATCTGTATTCTCAAGTGAGTTGGCTTTACGATGCGTAATAATTCAAGCAAAGATTTGAATTTAAAATTAGAATAGAGTCTCAATTTAAATAATCTCAATTAAGATCATAATTTCATTAGTAAAAAAATTCAAAATCCAGCATAATCAGTTTAGAGGATAGAGGTTCATTGTGCTTCAGCCCACTACCCAGCAAAGTCAGCATCCTCCACCTTCTCTCTCCCATCTCCATTTTCAAGCGGGAAATTCAAGCACCAAAACCCTTCAAAATTCCCAACCTCATTCTTCCCTTTTCTCTCTCTTCAACTTCTCTCTTCCTTCTTCCATTCCCAAGCTCCATGTCCAAATCCCCCACCACGAGGGGCACCAAAAGTGGCACCAAGCCCACTTTACCAACCACCACCGGGAAGAGGAAACGCTCTAAAAGCCCTAAAATGCCGCCGAAATGTGCGGAAGAAACCGGAATTGGAGACATAGAGGATTTGCTGAAGTTCAGTGAGGAGGAAGTCGCGGAAATTAGGGCTTCTTTGTTGGAATGGTACGACGAGAATAAGAGGGATTTGCCTTGGAGAAGATTGAATGCTGATGACGGAGACATAAAGGCTTATGGGGTTTGGGTTTCGGAAGTGATGCTGCAACAAACTAGGGTTGCTACCGTGATTGATTATTACAATCGGTGGATGCAGAAATGGCCCTCTCTTTACCACCTCTCTCTTGCTTCTCTTGAGGTTTGCTTATTTGTTTTGTCTTTCTATTTGCTCTGTTCTTTAGGTTTATTACAAATATGGATCTAATTTTGATTATTTGGAGATGGTATATTGATGAAAGTTGATGTCTTGTGGGGTTGGTTTGAGCTTGTTGTGTGTGCATTTGCTTTGTAGGAAGTAAATGACATGTGGGCAGGCTTGGGATATTACAGAAGAGCTAGGTACTTGTTAGAGGTAACTCCTACTTAAGTTATTGTTTCCCTTTTTAGACCCCCCCCCCCCCCCCCCTTAAACCCAATTCGCCTTTTCCTTTCTTAAATTTTTGGGTTTTCCCCCTTTTTTTTTTTTTTTTTTTTGGGGGGGGGGGGGGGGGCTTAGTGGGACATATACAGGTGGATAAAATAACATACATGAGCCTCGGGGCTATGCACCTCCAATTTGCAATCTCCCCCCCCCCCCCCCAATCTCTTAGAGCATGGGTTTAGCTCCTAGAGCATCAGAAATTGTGTCTTCAATGAGAATATCTGGACCATGGCTTTATGTGAAACTTTGATGATTCAAGAATCTATAACAGACAACCATCAGCACAATTTGTTGCTGACAAATTGGAGAGGATTGAAATGCATAGAAGAAGAAAATAGTCATTCCCACACTATCTTAACTGCAGAAGCTGTGGTTTATTACAATGAAAGTACTAAGTAGAGAATGAGTATTCTTGGCGGAGAGAAAACATAACTATAGATACAAAAGCATGTATCTTTGATTTTGAAACTGTCAAACTTCATAGTTTTATGAGAGGAGCAAATTTTGTGGCAGATAAAGCATTGATGATAATTGTCGGTATCTGATTTTAGCCGTTATGGCATGATACTGCAGACAAAGATTTCGTTGTCATATCTGACAATTTAACATCTTTGACTATAGGGGGCGAAAAAAATTGTTGAGGAAGGAAGTGGGTTTCCTAGGACAGTTACTGCATTGAGAAAAGTCCCTGGAATTGGAGATTACACAGCAGGTGCCATTGCCTCCATTGCTTTTATGGAGGTCGGTGACTTGGATATACAAGTTCGCATCTTTCTGCAGATAGTTTTCTTATTCGCCTAAATATCTGAGCTTGGTTTCCAGGCTGTGCCCGTGGTAGATGGCAATGTGGTTAGGGTACTTGCGAGACTAAAGGCTATATCTGCTAATCCAAAGGACTCAGCAACAATAAAGAAATTTTGGTGAGGATTTCTTGTTCCCTTTAATTTTCTAATAGACGATTTCTAAACTATGAACCACTTGCAATACTTTTTCAATTCTCACATTTAACTAAAACCTTAGAAGAAGACCATTGAAACATCTCTTCAGTATTTGGAAAGCTTGCCCAGTTTAGTTGCTTACATTTGAAGTCTGAAACAACCACTCTTTTCCTCCTCCCCCCTCAAGAAGAATTTCTAGTGAACAATCTTTATGAAATGGAATGCTCCATATCGGTTTACCCATTTGAGATTTTGAATCATATAATTCCTATTGTCCTTACTCCTTACTAATGTAACCTAATTATCTGGTCTTGTTAGCATAACAATAGACTTCTGGGTCTGATCTATTTGGGGGAGGAAAATAGTAATATTAGCTATTGCCCCAATTGTTGATATTGCTCTTGTCCAGGAGATTAGCAGGCCAACTAGTGGATCCTTGTAGACCTGGAGACTTCAACCAGGCACTTATGGAGCTTGGTGCAACAATTTGCACCCCAACAAATCCAAGTTGTTCCAAATGTCCGGTTTCTCTCCAATGCCATGCATTGTCACTATCTCAGCAAGGTGGCTTAACTCAAGTCACTGATTTTCCACAGAAAGCTGTAAAAGTTAAGCAGAGGAACGAATATTCTGCTGTTTGTGTTGTGGAGTTATCAGAGTCTAGGGATTTGCTAGACGGTAACCCAGCCAATAGCAAGTACCTTCTTGTTAAGAGGCCCGATGAAGGCTTGCTAGCTGGCCTCTGGGAGTTCCCATCTGTTCTACTGGGACAGGAGGCTGAGATGGCTGTTAGGAGGGAAGCTATTGATGATTTCTTAAGGACAACATTCAGTCTTGACACCAAGAAGACCTGCAAAGTGATCTTGAGAGACAATGTTGGAGATTATCTCCATATATTCTCCCACATACGCCTGAAAATGTACGTTGAACTCTTGGTCATAAATATGAAAGGTTTGTGTAATATCTTTACCTATTTAGGACTGTCTTCCCCTTCCAATTCTGTTTCTGGCATAGTATGTCCTAATGGATATCAATCTAATTGTTGTTTGCCAACATTCCGTCGGTATGTAGGTGGTTTGAATCTCCAGCAGAATGGCCTACTTGAAGGAAGCATGGTGTGGAAATGTGTTGATAGCAAGGAACTTTCGAGCATGGGGCTGACATCTGGTGTCAGGAAGGTAATGCTGTGTCATTTCTTCTTTGTTCCTTTGCTCGTTTAATATGCGCTAAAATCTACTACGACCGAATCATACAATAATTAGCAAGCTTTTACCCAAAGAACATAACTGACACCAATAAGAAGTCGCAACATCATTCCAACTAATCAGAGATATTGTCTAGATACTGATGTCAAAATACATACTCATCGTTTTCTGAAGTTGGCTTCTTGCCATTGTCTCAAAAGAGGGACTTTTATCTTTTTCAATCTCCATTTGAAGTTTAATCGTACAAGGAGAGCTTTCAAGCTTCCTACCTACGATGTCAGCACTCTTAGTCATGCGTAATTTATTTATGTTTTTAATCGTGCTGCAGGTTTACACAATGATCCAAAAATTTAAACAAAAAAGCTTGTTTGCTGCCATTAAGGACACTGAACAACTAAAATCAAGAAAGAGAAGATGAATCAAGATTTATAACTTTGCAGCTTTCACCCGGTTGCATTGCATATCAATGAAGAACTCGCAATTCCAGGAAGCTTGCTTTCGGCTTGTATTGATGATATTCTAACTTATTATCTATCTTCATTACTTTTTAAACTCCAGCTGAAAATCAGATCAGGTGTTATTTCCCTAGCCTCCGACATCGGCACATAGCTGGCATGTCAAGTTAATGCTATCATGAAATTTTCGGTTTATCACCTTGGCCGGTGAGGCTCAGACACTATGTATAAGTTCCGGTGGTTTTCGTTGTAAATTTTCACAGGAGAAAAGAATCATAATTGATCAATCTTTCTCCGCCAGCACGAGGGTCGTTTTTGTTGTTATAGACAAAATCTTTTTACTGGTGTTAGCTTGTGGTTCTAAGACAGCTGCTCTGGTTGACACATTTCCTGCTCTGCTATTCAGGGATCATCTTTTCCTACAGATTTTACTTTTCATCTTCTGGAGTTCCATTGAAGTGGGTTGGACCTCTGGGAAGAATTGGAAGATCCATTTTCTTCCTTTTTGTAAAGACTTCCTATGTTGTTTGATGTTCTAGAGTTCACTTGATCTGTCACCAATAATTAGAGTCAGACTTGATGAAATCGAAGCAACATAATGTGATTTTGACCCGAATAAAGGTTGACAAGACAGAATAACCCAACCCAAAATTTGCCTGAATGATATTCATTGCATTTTCTTGACAAATTTATCAAATACATCAAAATCTGATCCATCCAATCCTTACCAAATATTTCATCAACCCTTCTTGATTCGATCCTGATTTAACCTATCTCGCCAACCTAAACGACAGTGTCACAAAAGCAAAGATTCTAATTTGCTGATCAGTTTCTCAAAGAGGTTCAACTAACAAATTGTGCCCTTTGAATTTTGATACGTCACAATTAATGTGGTTTTACAGCAGGGCCCCCTAGAAAATTCTCTTCCAACAGTGCCAGTGGGACATTTTCATCACCATGGTAAGAGCTTTCCATTCATTGCCAAATTGACTTCTCTTCTTGATCAGCGTATTTTTCTGCTCATGCTCAAATTGTCTGGTTGAAAATGATGATGATGGTTTGTTAGCTAATTTTGACACCAAACCATATTCATTATATTCCTTTTGAGTAAGGACGAGCGTAATGGATTGTACTGGCCAAAGGCACTGGAGCAACAGTCCCCCCTAAATTAATGAACCCACCTTCATCAATCTTAACCCCCACCTTTTCTCAATTACATACCCAACGATTTCTTTTCTACTACAGACAAATCCGTATAAACGATCCTACAACAATATTCATCCCCACCTTTTCTCAATCATATACCAACCGATATCCTTTCGATTATGGATAGATCCATCAAAACGAACTTCAAAACGTTCCCATTGACATTCCTGACATGAAGAGAGAAGATACTAAAGAGTTTAAAACCAATTCATAAGAGATTTGCCGGCTTAATTCCATATAAGAAAAGAGCAAGTTGAATATGCAAAAATACCCCAAATTCTAGCGAGGTAGACGGCTGCATAAGCATAGAGATCACGACAGGATAACTAGATAATGAATGATGAGGGAATAATATATCATTTCCTGCATGTGTTGAGCACATCAATACCTTTTAACAAGTCTCTCTCCATCATGAGCTTACACTTGTAATAATATTATTGTTTTTTTGCTGATATTCTAGCTCAGAATCAAACAACAACCAGGCAAACAGCAACTGACAGGGTCAACTGGTTACCTACCTTACCACCACCACCTCATTGCCCTCATTCTAAGTAATCAAAACTACATCATCCCCATAACACCCAAATTCTAGAGACAGAGATGAAGCAGGTAGATAGGATGTTGCTTACCACCTTCATCCTCCTGTGCCTGAATCCATTCTCCTCCCTTGTGCATTCACAGAGTACTACAGATTCCTGCAGTAACAACATCAACCTCAATGACATAATCAATTTTGACACAACTGCTATGACCTGTCAAGTCGTCTGGAACCCCCACGGATACATTCTCCGGGTAAGTTCGCAATCTTTAATCTCTATCCTAGTCAGGATTTGTGTGTATTTAGTTTGGTTTGATTTGGTTCGGTTCTAGTATCGTACTCAACCTTAAAAATTAAACAAGGTCCCATAACAAAACAGAACAAGCTGCTTGTTTTTGATTAATGTCTCATCATAACAAGTTTGTCAAAATTTCTTTCTGTCCAGCACGCACAAGCAGCAACAGATGTGTGGAGCTTCTTGCTCTCAGCTCCATACAGAAATAACTGGATTGGGATGGGGTTCTCGAAGAACGGTTTAATGATTGGGTCCAGTGCCATGGTAGGGTGGGTGAACCCAAATGGCACGGGCACGGGCCTGCAGTATCTTTTGAAGGACCAGGATCCCAACCAGGTGGTCCCTAATCAAGGCGAGCTCAAGCTGGTGGACAACACGACAACCGTGATGAGGCAGGGAAACCTCGTGTACTTGGCCTTCCAACTTAATGCACCTCAACCCCTCATTGAGGTGCTCTATGCTGTGGGACCCAATGGCAAGCTGCCAAACGACAAGAACGGGCTTAAGTTGACCCAGCACCAAGATAGAGTCAGCACCACATTGAACTATGCTACAGGTAATGCTTAACTGTGACAAATCAGCCAAAACATGATGTGCACGATGGTTTGTCTGTAATAGTTTATATTGTTTTGTCAACTGCATCACTAACTCAGGCTTCAAGACAACGGCACTTGTCATCTTTTGTTTGTTTCTCACCAGAGATCCAGAGGATCGACCACTGGCTTATCTTGGATAGGTCAATCATTGCTAAATTTTCAATTGTGGCGTGCACATCACAAAATACAACTACAGCAATATATGACAATATAAACTATTACAGACATCAGGAATTGTTTATGAGGATTTCTGCAAGATAGTTTACATCTTTCCCACCCCAAAAGCCCTCTCCAAACTGTCACAACAAAAAAATCTGATTGTTTGTTGGCTACTGCCCTCTCTCTCTCAAAATCTGGAGCCTCCATCCATCAGTTTCTTTTTGAGGGCAGGATCTAGGGGGGAAAAGTAGTGACGGCTGTTTCGTGGGCACTTGTTGGCTGTATATAGTTTAAATTTCAGTGGGGGGATTGGGATTAACAATTCTAAAATCATACTTATAGAAGTATGTACTCCATAAGCCACATAAGCACACATAGGTTAAACTTTCCTATACGATAGACGAATGCATGTGGGCTAAAGCTGTCATTTGGCTCCTGAGAGTGTGTACTCTTAGCTCATGATAGCCGAATATGCGTTGCCTCTACCCTGTTGCTTATCAGTTAAAAGAAAAGAGTGGCCAAATCCAATGCACAAGGCTCACTAGCCAAATGTACTCCCATTTTCAGTAGAACATTACCTCAGATTGAATGCAAAATCATCAAGTGGAACCCCAAATAGACTCTGTTAAGAAGAGTGATCACATACGGAGTTAACTTGAGTTTTTTTTTATTTGGGTAATAGGGAAAAGTCAAACACAGAGCAGTCCATATGCAGGACTACGGAAGACACATGGAGCTCTAAATATGCTAGGATGGGGAATCTTGATGCCTATTGGAGCAATAGTTGCCAGGTACTTCAAGGAGTGGGATCCCATCTGGTATTACTCACATGCTGCAATCCAAGGCCTCGGCTGGCTATTTGGACTGGTCGGTTTTATCTTAGGATTTGTGACCCAGGGATTTATCCATGCTCAAGTAGAGCACCACAAGAACCTGGGTATCACCATCCTTGTGGTAGGCTGTCTTCAGGTATGATTCGTTTCTTATACATTTAACGTCATAAACAGAAAGAACAAAAGACAAGACACAATAATTCAGTGCTGAAGTGCTGATAGCTAACTGGCGCTGACTTCCTCCATGACTCTCCTACTTTAAGTCTGAGGAGCCAGAATCCACCGCTGGAGGAGAGGAATGGGAGAAAATAGATGGGTTAGGCCTAACATATTACCCCCATGCCTCCGACCCAGCCCGCTTCTTACAGATAATGGACCCCAAGTTAAAAAATAAAAAATCCGCATATAACACTTGGTGTCATGTTGGATATGGTGCAGGTAACAGCCCTCTTGCTTAGGCCACAGAAAGGATCGAAGTTTCGAAAATACTGGAACTGGTACCACCACAATGCAGGAAGGATCTTGGTCATCTTAGCGATCTCAAATATATTCTATGGTATTCACTTGGGTATGGAGGGTCCCAGTTGGTATGGCACTTATGCAGTGATTCTAGCAATTTTGGTTATAGCAGCTATTGCCATGGAAATCAGGTCGTGGAGGCAAAGATGATTTTCCATGGATTGGAAATAGACAAGCAACGAAATATACATCTTTTTTCAATGTAATTGCAAGTAGGATGTGTCAGCTTGTTCTGCGTAGATCATGTGTTGTTTACGCCTAGTACTGCTTCTACTATTGGTACCACTTCTCAGCTCTTTTTCATGAGTCTTTCATGAATAGTCATTGTGACGCCTCCTTTGAAAGCGAATACCGCATATATCTTGACCTCCCTAATACCCCATTCTGGCAGGAGGTATGAAGAGTGTTTTTTTGCAGTGTATAGATCCTATATTGCTGAGCATTCCTTTTATTCATGTTTTTTTAAAAAGTTCTGTAGACATTCCTATCTGTTATAAATATTTGCTTTGTATACATCTGTTGGAATCAGCCTCTCTACGGGTAGGGATACCGGTAGGGGTAAGGTTGCCTACATCTGGATCTCCGCAAACCCTGCGAAAGCGGGACCCACACTGGGAGGTGTTGCTGTTGTTGTTGTTGAATCATGTTCTGCCCTATAATCAAAACCAGTTTGCTGAAGTATACACTCTGCGCCCTTCTGTTCTATGCCCACTAGAGATTTGAGCCCTTGTTCTTGCTAATGTTTCTTTTTTCACATTAAATGACTGGACTCTATATAGATAGACGATATACAACAGTGGTAAAACAGAGACTTTACCCCTGCAAGAAGTTTAAGTCTGCCTGATGAAAGATTCGTCATTGAAGACGATAGAATTTAGCTCTATCTTAAACATAAAGCCTGAAGCTGGTTAAGAAGAACTGGTTCCCCTCATAGCG